>CM033791.1:9705371-9765057 GCA_019656835.1 Rhododendron ovatum
ATATGTGAGGTCACCAGAGTTGGATCCAGTTTTATTCACCTCTCATTTATGTACGTTTGGGAATTGTTGTAGGTTATTGCTGATCAAATACGGTAGCGTTAAATTAGAGGAAATACAATTGGATTTCGACATCGATCGATTATTTCTCTTAGTTGTAAGTTGCATCAGTTTTTCATTTCTTTTTGGTATCTGAAAAGCGAAAATTAAGTATCAGACAGTTAGAATGGTGAGACGGGGTATGGGCGACGGAGGAGCCTTTTGTTTGAACCCATGGGTTTCGCTTGAAACCCTAGAAAGCGTAGTACCGCTGTCGCTGAATGGAACGGTAATGGAGAGTGATTACATGGTTGGAGATCAGAAACAAAGTGAGTAAAATCCGCCCCAAACTCGTCCTATTAACAATGGAAAATTCTAAAATCAGCCCAATAGGCTGACAATAGTAATAGTAAGTGTGTGAATGTATATTAAAGGGTATAAAAAGTACACAAAAATACATATTTTGCTTGTTTTCTAGCATGCTTATTGTCAGCCCAGTGGACTGACTACTGGGCTGACAATAGCAAAACCGATTAACAATTAACATCCCTTAAACTAGATGTTCTTTGAACTTTTTTTTTTTTTCCTTCCTTTTTTTGATTATTAAGTAATTGGCTAATTGGGTTAGCTGCACTGGCTATATCCTCCTTATTTTTTAATTTTACAAAGTCTAGTAAGTATTTCTAGTAAAAATAAATGGTTAATGATTTTATGAACTGAGCAACCATTTAAAGATGCAAAAATCTAGGGACACAATTTCTGGACGGATGCAACTCCGGACACACGTTTGATTGGAGCCATCTGATATGGGTGGGACAACATACATCGAACGACTTTAGGCTTAGTTTTCTTTTAAAGTTGTGTCCCTAGGACACTAGTATTGCTCTTAAAGTTGTAACATGACCTGTCCAGAAAAGCCTTCTCTGGGCTCACGAGAGGTTGGTCAAAGATCATGTGAACAATGATCTGATTGCCTCTTCTCTCTCTCTCTCTTTTTCATTAAACCAAGGGGGACCTCTGGGACATGTGGGAAAGTGATGAAAATAAGAAAATCAAGAAGGTCCAGAAAAGTAAAAGGTGAAACTTTACCGGTGAGGAGTTGCGTTAGTGGTGGAAACTCATGACGTAGTTGGACAAGGCTCAGGTTCGAGTTCCTATAGTTCCTTATTCCTAACACGTAACTTTCATTCCAACATAGTTGTGATAAGACCCCCACATATAATAATGTGGTATGCTGGGACAATATTCTCTGAGGGAGATGATGGGATGCGCACTTGCATTTCATGTACCCAAATAAAGAAACTCACTTCGATGGAAAATGCCCATTTCAATGTAAATTTTTATTTTTATTTTTACTATTGTAGTAATTTCATATGTCTCTTTACGATAATGAAATTTTTTTGACAAATAATTATGCACCCTGTTCATCGGGCCTCTAAACCTCGGTTTAATTAGCATAGCTGTTTCAATTCTTAGTGATGATGGGAGAGCCCAATAGCTAGGCAAACATGGTGCGTTTTAATCTTCTGCAGCAAATACTAGTAGCTTTAGTTAAACTTAAATTTAAAGCTAAACTTAAATCAAATCTCACACTATGAGAAAATAAGTTTTTCATCTTCTATTGGAATCCAAACTTTATTATCTTAATAGAATCTTCAACTGTAATAAAAAAATATTGTTTTCATTCATAGTCATCGCAAACGTCCAGGGCACGTAAAACCAACATACGGTGAAGCCCTCCCCATAGGAACGTGCAAACATCCTCCTGGGTAAGAACATTTGCAATAACGAGTTTCTCCCACCGAGATGAACTGAATAAATACAAAACGTGATTACAAAACACAAAAAGTTAAAAAAAAACACACAAATAAGCAGAAAGGGAACGGGGAAATGCAATCAATCTATGACCCATAGTGTGCCGATAGTGTGTAGACGGGTGCATGTGGGGCCCACGCCGGGTCCCACACAAGTTCTCTGACTCGTTCTTTCTCTAGGAGTACTCCTTCCTACCTCTGTTGGAATCGCACCCAGTCCATTTTAGCTGCCAGAGTTTCAAGTCATGTGCAAGCACAAACACACAGGCACACACACGGGGCTAAATTAAACTGACCTCCGCTAAGGTCTCTGACAATGACAAATACTTTCATTGTTGTCTATTAAATTGCTCTAACTTCCTTACTTTCGACAATATACACACACCTCCCCTCCGTAGCCTACGTGTTGAATGTTCTAACAAATATGCTGCAGCATCTTTGCAATATGACATACCAAAACTGCCCTTATTATACTGACGCAAAGACAAAATTGTCCGCGTCCCTATCTCCAATACATGTCTACAAAGCGAATGTGTAAATTGAGAAATTTCTCCACTCATGAGGGTCAGGAATAAGTTTTCGAGGCATTGAGGTGGAAGCGTTTTGAATTGTCTGGAGCCTTGGCCAAACTGCCTTCATTTAGGCAACTCAAGATCAATGAATGCTACCCAGAAAATTCGTCCACTACACAGTATAAATATCTTTGAAACTGACAAGTGACAAAGAACAACTTTAAAAAACAACATGGCCCTAGTATACACTATCAAAAAAGATCAACCCAATCAAGAAATTGATCAAGAGAAGGGGAACAACTTCCGGCTTCCCAAATAAATATACTACTACCGACAAAAAAAGCTCTTAGATATGGGGGGTCGCAAAAAGGCTCTTAAATAAATGCATAAGAGCATCTCCAACCCATCTCCATATCTCCATTTTGGAGAATCAAGTCAAACCAACCCATCTCCATTTTGAGTCTCCAAAATGGAAACACTCTTTCTATTCTCCATATATGGAGACTCCTCCATGAAAAGGAGATCCATCTCCATTTATTAAAAATTCAATGTATGCAAAATTGATACCCTTTTTTTTGAAAAAGCAAAAAGGTTACTCCTTCCGTCTCTAAATAAGTGTCCGGCGCTCAAAACTAAACCTTCAAAAAGATGCATTTGTTTCGTTAAAAAAATTAATTTTTTTTCACAAATCAATAGATTGTAATAAGTTCTATTAGATTGTGAAAAAAAATTAAAATTTTTTATGAAAAATATGCATATTTTGTAAAGCCTAGTTTTGCGGGCCGGATACTTGTTTAGGGACGGAGGGAGTATTAAAAAACTTGACAATGTATACATCAAGTCGGGGGAAGAGGGATGGGAATCCAACAACAGTTGAATGCGCAAACAAAGAACATAACTGAAACCGAACAACAAAAGCAATGCTACGGCCCAAAAATCTATGGAACCAATCTCTTCACTTACCCTGATATCCAAGGCGTTTCCGCGACCACGAATTAGCGTTTTCCATTCTCTCTTCAGGCATCTCTCTGAGGAGGCCTGTGTGGCAGTGAATTTTGTTTCTTCCTCCACCTTTTTGATTTTTTGAGAGCGTTAGACCTCTCAAAGATTTGTCTATAATTTTCAATTCGTAATGTTTTTAATATGCAATATGGACGTTGTTTGATAGATCTTAAGTAGTTTTATTATACAAAATCTTCACAATCATAAAAAATGTTATAAAATGTAATATATAAGTATATATTTTTGAAAGACACGAATTTCGATAATTGAACAAAAACAAATTGGGACAGAGGGAATACTAAAATTTAGGTCGAAGGTCTTATTTATAGGTTTGGGAAGGTTATTGGACCCGGTCCGACCGGTTCGTTTCAGCAGAAGGGCATAGTGGCTAGTCGGTTTATCGTTTCTGATATGGTTTGGTTAAGAACCATTGGGCCTCAGTTATTGGGCTTCATTTTCTGGTCCCAATTAATGATATGGGCCATCGATTTATCAATTTCTAAAAGAGCAAAAGAGCGGTGTTAGTGGCAGCTTCAAGATTTTTTAAGAGGGTGTTTAAGAATTACTTTAACTCTATTTTATCTATAAGAAGTAGAATATACACAAAATTTTGTACTCCCTATGTTCCAAAATCATTGTCCCCAACGAAAGAACTTGAAATTTTTGAATAAAAAATAAATAGTTGCATTCATAATTTCTCAAATTTTTCGGCATCAAATTGAAGAACTAATCGAAATTTTCAATAGGATGCAAAGAAATTTGAAACTCATAGTACAAAAGTATTTTATTTTCTTATCCAAAAATTGTACGTCTTTTCAGAGGGGACTACTATTTTGAGATAGAGGAAGTATAGTATTGAAATTAGAAAATATAGATATACATAAGATTTTACAATTTTTCTTGACGAAATTTCCTATTTGAGCCAAGCAAGATTGAATAGGTGCATAAATCTACTAATATTTTTTTAGGGGAAATTGAGGCAAATTGGTTGGCACAAATCTTTCAGGATTAAGAGATGTAGAGTCGAGTGTTATTCAAAAAAAAGCTAGAGCATGATATCTATACAAATAGGTCAGTCTTTTTCTCTCAACTTTCATTTAATAATTTATAATTTTTTTCATAATAATTTGTACATTGTTTGGGCTAATCCACTAATGTATTAGGTGTTTGATTATGAATTACTTGAATTGATAGGTGTTCATAATATAAGGTTAGCTGAGTGTTCAAATGGATTGATTTGTGTGCTAATGTTTTGGGTGGATGTTCATTTAATTTGGATTGGGTGTTCATTCGTATTTGGGTTGGGTGTTCAAATGATGAACTAACCGACAATAATTAATTTTTTTTTTCATGTATATTATGAAGGAAAAAAAATTTGAGGTGGTCATGTGACCATCCCTCCCCTTCATGTAGAGCCACCAGTGACCAGTGTTACAAAAGAACTTGCGTTAGCCATTGTGTTCTTCACGCTCTTATTCAAAAAAATATCACACTTGTGAGTTGCACGCCACACTTTTATGAATTATTGATTCGTTTAAACAAGAGGAAATGAAAAAGTACAAAATTATGACTTTTATCGGTTTTTTGTTATTTTTCTTAGATATTTTGAAAAAAAATGGACAAATAGCTGAGACAACAAAAGTGATAAATGAATTAGGGAATCGAAAGTGATATAAATAAATAAAAAATTAGGGCCAACACGAAATAAGCCTCTAGACCTTACCAATATAATAATGATTCTCAAAAAAATCGGCTCATTTTGTATTGGCCCTACTTTACTTTTTTTGGACAATTGTATTGGTCCTACTTGATCGGCTTACACCTAGTTTTGTTTTAAACTTGTGCCTCTAGGACCCTAGGATTGCTCTTAGAGTTGTAACCAATGTTTTAAAAACTGGACCGCGACCGGACGGTTCGTTGAACTTGAACCTTAGGAATTGCTCTTAGAGTTGTAGCTTGTAACATGACCTGTCCAGAGAAAAGCCATCTCTGGGCTCACGAGAGGTTGGTCAAAGATCATGTGAATAATGATCTCTCTCTCTCTCTCTCTCTCTCTCTCTCTCTCTCGGGAAAATTCGGCAATAACGCATAATTTCAAAGAACAACTTCATTGATAACAATACAATACATAATTGAAACAAGTTACAGATACATAAACGTAAACAGGAGACAACGAAATACAAACAGAAATCTCTGAAACCAAACCGAGTCATGTCTGATACCACAGTCTCCTTAAGAAAGATTCGCCGCCTACTGTGGGTGTTGTAGGATCTTATTCGGCGTTTTCCTCTCAGGATTGGCTCGGCTAAACCGCAAGCCGTCGGAACACCACCGTCGACCTCCTTGGCGAACTGACTACCGCCTACCTCTCTCTCTCAAAAACGAATATCAAAGTATGCTGGAATGTTGTGAATTTGCTTGTGTCTTCTCCAAAAACGTGAGCCCCCTTTTATAGAGTGAGGGTGGCCTATGAAACTTTTGGAGATGAATGCTGCCATTAACAGGTGAATGAATTCTGCCAATGAATAGGGAGGTTACAAGATTGAATACTCCATTATGGGGAGAGGTTACAGGGGTTACAGGATTCACACATCAATACGCCTATTGACTGTGGTGCATCCAGATATAATGAACCCGGAACATGCACGGTTGCCTCGGGAGACCCTCCGATAGCCCCGATTTCATTCATCCGAAATTTCATAAATTTCCAACACACTCCCTCTCTCTCATTAAACCAAGGGGGCACTCTGATGCATGTCGGAGAGTGATGAAAGTAAGGAAGAAAATCAAGAAGGTCCAGAAAAGTAAAAGGTGAAACTTTACCCGAGTTGCTTCAGTGGTGCAAACTCAGGACATAGTTGGACAAGGTTCAGGTTCGAGTTTTCATGGCTTCCGGCCTATTCCATCCTAACATTTAACTTCGGTGTCAACATAAGTGCGATAGAACCCCCGTAGATAATACTCCCAGACAGAGATAATGGGATGCACACTTGCATTTCATGTACCCAAATAATGAGACTTGACTTCGATGGGAAATGCCCATGAAGAGCAGGAGATTTTAGTGGAGCCACCAATAATTTAGGTCTAATTATTGGGTGGTTTTCGGCATGCTCCTTAACAAACCTTTGTGGGTTGTCATACATTTGGTACACCTAATGTCTGATGATCAACGACTCTTCGGAATTACTCATTATTCTGAGTTGATAATGTGATGTCGAGTGGATTGCGTCCACGTTTTTTGATCGTCTGGATCGCTCGCGGTCCGAGTGGACATTAGTAGGTGTGCAACTCAATGTTGGCAAAAAGGCCGAGAAGCCCCATGGTTGAAGTTAAACGGCATAATAAACAAGGCCCCCCAGTGGTTTTCGGCCTAATTCCATCATTTGGACCTCCGTTTTCCACTTAATTTGTCGTTTTAGGAGATAACCGTTTTGCTTATACCTTTTAGTAGGAAACTCCGTTTTAGTTGCCGTCTGTTTTGAAATTTTCCTTACTCGTCTAATTTTGATTCTGCAATTTATTTTTGAACTTTCATTTTTGGTAATTTTGTAGTTTTTTTTTTAATTTCGGCTTCATTTGCAAGTTTAGTTGTTTCCTAGTTGGTATAGGGTTTCTTTAATTTGGCCCTATAAGTATCGTTGTAAAGCCTTCAGCAGAACTTGATTGTTATAGAATAAACAAAAACAAGATTTATTTCATATTGCGTGTTCGTAGAAAAAGTACTTCTAATTCATATTAGTTTGTGTTTCTTTTATTGCAAATAGTTTTGTAGTCATACGCTTCCCTACATCATAATGCAGTTGATATATGAAGCATCACTGTTTGCATGACAATGTTTTTAACCGATATATGAAGCAACGTAGCTCCGTAATTATTTATGTATAGAAGTAAATGTGTGTTCTCCAATGGGTCTCTCCCTCTGATCACCATTTTATTTTTTACCATCTACGGAATTGGAAACTGTCTCAAAAAACATATATTCAGCTCTTTAAGAGCATTGCTTCACATCTTACGAGAAGGTATAGACCCTATCTCTAATTGTGTGGGTCCCACATGTTATGGTGAGAAGATGAAGAATGTCTTCTACGGACAATGAATAATCTTTTCTCTCTTGCGGGATATCAAATCCGAACATCAACTCATGTTCAACTTATTAAAAGCTCACTCAAAATTGACAATGCATACATAAAGCGTGAAACACATTGACTTGCGTGAAGGTTTGTTCGGCCTTTAACTTCAAACCCTTCAAACTAGTCGTGCTCATCATAAGCTTTTTTTTTCCCCTCATAGTCTTATTGATCAGAAGCATCTAGTAGTGCCACGCCAGTAGAAAGAGTTAAGCTCACAAACTGACCCACATCCGATTATAAAAATAAAAAACCCCTCTCGGTTCAATTGGAAGAGAGGTGAGCAGTGGCGGTGAGATCATGCTTTGATGTGGGCGGTGATACATTTCCTTCATGATAGCGATATCCTCCTCGTTGTCATGCATTTTTCTTCTTAATAATTCAACTTTAGCTTATAGGCATAGCTATGTATTTTGATCTGAGCCAACTTTAGCTAATATACTTGCATTAAACAGGCAAATCAGGCCCATGTCCCCCTCATGGGCTCCATTAATTGGCCATTCCATTTGTTTCCGGTCCACTTTTCGAGAGATTATTCACTGTCTCGAGACATAGTCGCGTGGTGCCTCAAATCTGTCCCCAACCATGCATCGGTGTGAAAACCGCACGCTGACGTGTGATGATGGTGGAGGGGCTTGTGGGCATATTGGATAATTTTTTCAAGAGGAGTGCTAGGTACCCCAAAAGAATATCCAGAAATGATTTCGAATTTAAAAATCAATGGTTCAGATTCACTTAAAATCAATCTGAACTATCGATTTTTAAATTCGAGATCATTTCTGAGCACTCTTTCGGAATACATAGAATTTTCCTTTTTCCAACTTTTCCTGTAAAAGTTTCTGCACTCTCAATTCCCTCCTCCTAAAAGCCTTGGAACAAGACAAACACTGACTCCAAAACCCACCAGCTTTTCTTACTTTTTGGCCATCATGACCTGTCTATCATGTGCAGTTCCACATTTTTTCTTTGTTCCTAATCCTTTCTCCCCTACCTCTCTCTGTTTGAAATCAATTTCTGTGCCTTGTGGGTATTTTGATTGCTTAATCATGAGAGAGAGAGAGAGTCGAAGAAAGAAAAGGTGTCTGGGATGAAGTTTGATCCAAGATCCTTGTTTCCATGAGAGAGAGAGAGAGAGAGAGAAAGAAGGGGTGTCTGGAATGAAGTTTGATCCAAGATCCTTGTTTCCATGAGAGAGAGAGAGTCGAAGAAAGAAAAGGGGTGTCTGGAATGAAGTTTGATCCAAGATCCTTGTTTCCATTTTGTTCCATGGTTTCTATCTCCCTTCATCTACTGTCCTCCTTTGAGCAAGTACCTTCCTTACCTATTACTTTGTACACATGTTTCAATACACTATTAGCTATTAGATCACGAGATGCGAAAATTATCTCGAGAACGATCTAATAGCTATACGTGAATTTAAACTTAGATGTATAATAATTTTGTTTCAAAAATGCCTTCGGCCTTCTCGTTCGGTAATCGATGAACTCTTGGATGGATCTCGGACCAGGCTTCATTCCTCACACAACCCTTTTCTTGAAAAAACTACGTACCCATAGTCAAGGTAAGTACCGAGTGTACTGAGTTCCCACCTTATAAATCAAGTTCAGTCACTTCAAAATCGAACGCTACGACAAACAAAAATACAGGTTAGAGAACAATCTAGGGATGAAGGAAACTCAGCTGCAGTTACTGTGTTTTTGTTCTTCTTTTGCAGGTTGAAGAATTAGCTAGCGGCACCGTTCGCAATTATGCAAGTTACTTAATAAACTATTCTGTCTATCCAACTAGGGTTTTACTCCCTCCTAGCTAGCACATGCATGTGAATCTTCCAAGAATGAATCTCTCTCTCTCTCTCTCTCATATGGGGATATCCAAGATAACCCTAGCATCGAATTTTGTTCTTGTACTATTACGTAATTATCAAGTCGATTTAGTCTTCTTCTTGTTGCTTGCTTATTGCGGTCTATGTGTAGAATGTGTTACTCTTTCTTCGATCCTTTATGGGAAAGTCTACAATACATACCTTTTAAAAGGGTGTATCATATGCACCTATTTTATGGTTCATTCATAATGTTTTAAAGTGTTCCGTAACTTTTATTCTAGAATTCATAACTTTTCAGCAGTACGATTCGTAACATTTTCATGATGATTTATAACATTTTGGTATATCTCATAACCTTTATACGATTCGTAACTTTTTAGCAATACGATTCGTAATATTTTCTCTATAATTCATAATATTTTAAGGGTGCATATGATACACATCCAAATAAAAAGTGTGTATTGTAATTTTTCCCATCCTTTATTTGTGTAAGTATTATTTCATGCAATAATTATGTGTACCTATAAGAGATACCCTGAAAATATCTCGAAGGAAGAAATCAACGGTTTGGCTTCACTGTGTCGTTGATTTCTCCATTCGGGGTATTTTCAGAATACTTTTTATGGATACCTGGCATTGTTCTATATTGTTATCACGTAACACAACTTTCCAAAGAAATGTTTTAGGGAAATTGCACAGTTGAATGAGATTGAAAGAACAACATTTTAGATCGGGACAATCTTACCACCGGAGGTGGTTGCTAAGATGGCAAGCAACAATGTGACGGTGAAACTCCCCCAAGCACATGGTCGCGAGTTCGAATCTTACTTGTGGGTAGTTAGTCCTTATGAACCAAATGTTATGTCTTTGACACCATCTGTCCAGCTTGCACCTGGTGACTGGGAGGGTAGGTAGGGGACACACCAAAAGGATGCCCGGCTCTTTAGTGGCTCGCTGGATAAACATGTTATATATGACGGTTGGGAACCTCTCTTCCGAGGGTTGCAACGTGTGGTCTCCCCTCCCAACCTTTTGCTTGGCTTGCTACGTATTTGAGCGATGATTCTACCGCACTTCACCACATAGATTCGCATTTAGCACAGTACTGTTCTTATTTATTTATTTTATTTTTTCACAGTTTTGTTCTTGTACGCAACAATTTGTTTTCAGATTCAAATCATTGTTCTTATTACATGTAAATGCAGTGGAGGGCTTTACATCTTCTCGATGTCTTTTTCAATTCTTTTTCTTTTCTGACTTTCTACTACTCTTAGTCATTTTCACACTAGTGTGCCATACAAGCATTTTCCAGCTGCGCAAGTCAGCTACAATATGAGTCTATTATTTGCAATCTTATGACTACGAGGACTGAAAAACTCGAGAGTTTGGTCCTATATAGCTCTATATATATAGCTACTTTGACTAATTAATCATGAGTTAGGTCTAGAAGCAATTAAGCAAATGCTTACAAAGCCCGGCAAGATGGTCGTGAGTTAGGTCTAGAAGCAAGCAAATGCTTACAAAGCCCGGCAAGATGGTTACTAGGGCGAGGCGTCCACCGGGGCAAGTGGATCAGATGAAGGCGGCGAAAGAAGCGATATCGACTAGAACTAATGGGTTCATCAGTTCATGTGTTAATTTTGACCAAAGTTGTACGTAGTAGATTTTCCTCAATTTTTTTTGCCAACCTCTAGCCTTCCCAGTCCAACAAGCTCCATCGGGCCAGATTGATCCTCCAGCAACTACCATCGAACAAGTGTAGCTACCTTCTTCATTACGGGATTTTTATTTTTCTAAATTTTATCTAAGAAACTTTTTTACGGGATCGATTCCTATTTTTCTTAATTTTAATGAAGAAAATTTTATTTTGGACTTTTTCCTTTCGTTGAATATGCATGGGATTTGTAAAAGCTTAATTCTTGCTCTTGATATTTTGTGTGTGGATATATAATTTACGATTATACTGAAGCAAACCCACTTACAGGTGCAAAGGGGCATACCCCAGAACAAGGAAATTCAAACTAAGCCATATAGGATAAACAAAGCCAAGAGCAAAGAGTAACAACTCAAGGCTCATACTATCAAGAAAACACACAGACATGAGACAACTATCAATGAGGATCAAACACTTTTCTACATGGTCAAGACCAAGAGTAACTATGGATCAATCAGCCTCTTTTCAATATCATGTGGTAAATATTTCTAAGATGGGACGCGTTTCATGGAATCATGGCCATGCAATTGCCTTACCATCCACGTTCTCCCGCCGGTAAGCCCCGTTTCCTACTTCCCTACTCATCATACAATTAAGAGCTTGTTCGTTTGGGCCTTCAAATTAAAATTTCTGTGCACGATCCACAATACGTTTTCTCTATCTAACTTTTTCCACTCAAACCTCTTTTAAAACCCAAAACGAACAAGTCCTAATAGTCTTTCTAACTTGAACCATGCTCTATGTCGATCGGGTTCTTCTTGTTGTTCACCACCTTCCTAATTAAGCTTCCTTACTCCTTAGGACCAAGCCATTAGACTTGAATACCTTGGCCAAAGTTCCTAGTCAAACTCCGCGGATTTTAATTAGCTGAATCACTCTTTTCCTCTACGAGGTCAAGTTCTTGGGCAACTACATTCCCTTCGGCCTTTTGCTATTCGGGGTGAACGGTTTGTTAAAGTTACTAGTTAGTCCAACTTGTTCTATTTTGTAATTGGGATAATTATTATAGGACTTATGCCCTGTTTCAAAGAACCTTCTTAAAAAATAAGTACTTATTTCACATTTTCAAACTCAAAAATAATGTAAATGAAAAATATTTTTTTTTACACCGTATAAAAGATCTCAATGAGATCTATCAAATAAGATCTATATTAATAAGAAAATTATTTGTGTAAGTATACTATTTTTGAGTTTGAAATTACCTTCTTAAAATTTAAGTACTGATTTCCCTTTCGAGAATGGGGCCTTAGTTTGTTTTGTGTTGTTCTTGGGCCCAATTGTTATGTTAAGCCCATGCTGTCCATCTCTATTATTATGTATAAAAGAATCCCTTATATTTGAAGTCGATGCAAGGCTTTGTCAATATATTTGTAACAAATTCTGTATTGTAAATGCCGTTAATTAAGCTTACAGCAATACAATTTCTCACTTTGATCAACAACAACAAAAAAATGCTGAGCGGCTCCAATTTCATGATCAGAAGAGTCCAAACGGGATGGGCTTACGACTTACAGTTTAGCCTAAAAGCTATGATCAGGCCCATCTTACCCTTGCCCTGCCACGAGTTGCGCTTGGGAGCTGGGTCCAACTCCAAGTGGATATATGTTGATTCATGGGAACGGGATAAAAAAGTGAGCGAGTGGTTGTCATTTTTGATTGACTACTTTACCAAACTTTAATCTCCCAATTTGCGCAAATGACAGAAAAGTATATTCGGCTGACGAAAACTGGGTTGTAATCGACACCTAAAGGTACGTTTCTTTGTCAAAAGTTCCCCATATCTTACTGCCCCTGTCGTCTCGAACTTTGTAAAATGTTCCTCCCTCTCTCTCTCTCTCTCTCTCTCTCGTTTGTCACGATTGTATGAAATGTAGATTCAGGATCTGTTATATATGCAAACACCATAACTGATCCCCTGCGAATTGTTTACAGTATGATCCAAGGCAGCATTAGAGATTCTAAACGGCGCATCAATAGATTTGTGTATGAATCTGAATATATTGGGTGATCTTGGGACCCATGGGACCATGTGGTGTCACAACGCCCCTATCCATCATACATTTATGTCCGTTCAAAATAATACATTAATGTGGAGTCAACTACTAAGTACATGAATCACACAAAAATGTGTTATGAACGACTGAATAATTCCTTGTCTAGCTGAGCAAAACCAAATGTCAATTGGTATGGCTAACCACCGATTGTGGTAGCTTAGATGGCAAAGGTGAGTGGGTTTAAGCTCCCCTCTTCATGTCTGCGGTTCGAGTCCCCCTGCAAGGATTTGTTCCTTGCCTTGCAAGACTTTGGTCGGCTATGTGGAGGGCCCTTCTCCATCTAGTACCTAAGTGGTGCCCGTGGTGACGGTTTGCTCTCACGAGCAGTAGTTATGATTTGAATCTAGCATTTCATTAGACAGATCGTTAACTCTTATAGTTATGCCCAGAGGGTTGCTACACTAGTCGTTCCTTCCTTTTAGATTATCAAAAAAAATTTAGTATGGCTAAAGCGAGGGAAAAAAAGTAAAAAGAATCTTTCAAAAAGGGGAAATTACTCCTAGCTAAGAAGCAAAGGAAAAGAAAAGCAGCAAAAAGAGAAGTCGGTTTAGCTAAATAATGGTCTAAAGTCTTCTTCCACATGAAGTTAAGCACCTTTTCTCCACCCCCCCTCTGTCCACCTTTTTCTCTCTTTTTATCATCAAGCCAAGAACTCCGTCATTCTCTCCGCGTTTAGATTCCCCATATATATCTATATCCTATATCTATCAACATACACCTTCTCTCTCTCTCTCTCTCAATGTGCATGATAGGCATGGCACAAGTGCTAGTAATTTCTCTCTAATCTTTGCCAATTTATTGCAGCCATGTCGACTGTTCGGAAACTAATAGTGGAAGTGGTGGACGCACGTGACCTCCTCCCGATAGACGGGCACGGGAAGTCGAGCCCGTACGTGATTCTCGACTACTACGGGCAGCGGAAGCGGACCCAGACCGCTACCCGCGATCTGAATCCGACGTGGAACGAGGCGCTCGAGTTCAACGTCGGGAAAAAATCGTCCGATGTGTTCGAAGATGTGCTCGAGATGAATGTTTACCACGACAAGACGCTCGGCCCGACGCGACGCAGCAATTTTCTGGGTCGGGTCAGGCTGAGTTCAAGGCTGTTTGTAGAGAAAGGGGAGGAGGCATTGATTTATTACCCGTTGGGGAAAAAGCACTTGTTTAGTTGGGTCCAAGGTGAGCTTGGGCTTAAGATTTACTGTGTCAACGAGGTTGTTCCGCCGCCGCCGCCTCCTCCTCCTCCCTCGCCACCGCCAGCAGTAGAAAAAGTGCCAGAACAAGCACCAGCCTCTGCTTGTTCGAAAGAAGCAGTGGCTGATGCTGGGAAGTCCGACCCACCAGTGGAGGCAGCACCGGGAAATGCATCAGAGCAGGCGCCGCTGCCACTGTCCGAAGGTGGAAATGTATCAGGGTCGCCGCCACCGCCATTGTCCGAAGGTGGTGAGAAAGCAAATGAGGAACAATCACTTCCGGTGCAGCAAGAAAATGATGCACCGGGAGCGGAAAAACCGCCAGCATCGGACCCAACACTAGAAGAGCAAGGTAGGAATCCAGTGGAGTTGGAACCACCGCAACCAGATGCATCGGCGGAAGTAAATGCATTTACATCCACAAGATCAATTCCTAGAGTCAATATTTCTGGTTTTAATGGTCCGGGTCCTAAACCCATCCCCAGACTTTCTTCAGTGGGTAGTTTCGCATCGGATCTATCAGAAACAAGCCAAATCGAACGGTCTACGTTTGATCTGGTCAACAAAATGCACTACCTCTTTGTTCGGGCCGTGAAAGCCCGATCCCTTCCCACCAGTCGTAATCCAGTCGTCAAGATTGCGGTCTCGGGCTGTCAAGTTCAGTCCAGACCCGCCCGGAAAACCCAATTTTTCGAGTGGGATCAGACGTTCGCTTTCAGCCGCGATACACCCGATTCCTCCTCCATACTGGAAATCTCGGTCTGGGACGAGGCAGGGCACAATTTCTTGGGTGGAATTCTATTCGATGTAACAGAAATTCCTCTCCGAGACCCACCCGATAGCCCTCTGGCCCCACAGTGGTATAGATTGGAAGGAGGTGGAGCCCACATCGGCGATCTAATGATCGCCACGTGGGTCGGCACGCAGGCCGACGAATCATTTTCCGACGCGTGGAAGACCGATACAGCCGGTAACCCCAGTTCCAGGTCAAAAATATACCAATCGCCCAAACTATGGTACTTGAGACTAACGGTGTTGGAGGCCCAAGATATATTTCCGTTACTTCCGTCGAAGGAAACTTCTCTCCAAATCAAAGCTCAGTTGGGTTTTCAAGTCCTGAAAACCAAACCCTCCGCCACACGTAACGGAACTCCGTCATGGAACGAAGACTTGATGTTTGTAGCCGCGGAGCCGTTCACGGACAACACCCTAATAATTTTTCTGGAACTCCGGCAATCGAAGGAATTGGTCAGGCTGGGCGTTACTTCCGTGCCACTAACGTCCATAGAGCGCCGAGTCGATGACCGCCAGATCGCAGCCAGGTGGTTCAATTTAGAAGACCCCAACGAGGAAAAGAGGATCTACAAAGGTAGGATCCATCTATGCTCTTGTTCCTTTTAATACTTGTAACTTGTTTATTTATTTAAGGCTAATAAATTTCTTTTGCTGATTAAAAAAAAAGGTAGGGTCCATCTACGTGTATGCTTCGATGGTGGATATCACGTGATGGATGAGGCGGCCCACCTTTGCAGCGACTACCGTCCAACAGCGAGGCAACTATGGAAGCCCCCGGTGGGGACCGTCGAGCTAGGGATCGTTGGATGCAAAAACTTGCTACCCATGAAGACAATCGACGGTAAAGGATCCACAGACGCCTATGCTGTGGCGAAATACGGTAACAAATGGATACGTACTCGATCAATATCAGATAGTTTGGATCCCAAATGGAATGAGCAGTACACGTGGAGGGTCTACGAACCGTCCACGGTGTTGACTATTGGGGTGTTTGATAGCTGGGAAGTATTTGAAATGGACGGCCACAAAGAGTCCGTGAGACCGGATTTTCGTATGGGAAAGGTAAGGATTCGTGTGTCCACGCTGCAGGCAAGTAAAGTGTACCGAAATTCTTACCCGTTGATCTTGATGACTCCCGGTGGGTTGAAGAAGATGGGTGAGATTGAATTGGCCGTTCGATTCGTCCGTGAAACCGCGACCCTTGATTTCCTACACGTGTACTCGCAACCTTTGCTGCCGTTGATGCACCATATCAAGCCGCTCGGCGAGGTGCAACAGGAGATGTTGAGGACAGCTACCGTGAAGATCGTGGCCGCGCACTTGGCACGATCCGAACCGCCACTCCGGCGTGAGGTGGTGACGTACTTGCTCGATGCTGATTCGCAAGCATTCAGCATGCGGAAAGTGCGCGCAAATTGGTTCAGGATCATCAATGTTGTGGCCGGGCTTTTTGATGTGGTCAAATGGGTGAACGACACGCGTGCGTGGAAGAACCCAACCGCTACGTTACTGGTGCATGCATTGCTGGTGATGCTGGTGTGGTACCCTGATCTGATCGTCCCCACGCTGGCTTTCTACGTGTTTGTCACCGGGGCGTGGAACTATCGTTTTCGATCGAAGAAACCGATACCCCATTTCGATCCGAAAATCTCGTTGGCCGAGTCGATCGATCGCGATGAGCTCGACGAAGAGTTCGACACTATGCCGACTGGTAGACCAAACGAATTGGTGCGAGCAAGGTACGACAAGCTGAGAATGATTGGGGCACGTACGCAGAAGGTATTGGGTGACTTCGCCACACAAGGGGAGCGTATGCAATCGCTAGTTACTTGGCAGGACCCGCGTGCGACCGGCATATTCGTGGCACTTTGCTTCGTCGTGGCCTTGATTTTGTACCTTGTACCGTCGAAAATGGTCGCGATGGCGTGCGGGTTCTACTATCTACGTCATCCGATCTTCAGAGACCGAATGCCATCGCCCGCTTTGAACTTCTTTAGAAGATTGCCTTCTCTCTCTGATCGAGTTATGTAATGTGGTTTCCAGCAAAATGAAGTATGAAATGAGTGATAAGCAGATTCATACATTACTTAATTCCAGCTTTTCTCCTCCTTCCATCACTGTTTTTTTTTAAAGTCAAGCTAGTTTCATGAGTATGACTGGTTCCACAAAATTGCTCATACGGTCAGCGTATCGAGTTTTTCTGAGATCATAGTTTTAGTAGCAATTAATCATGAAACAGTTTTTTGAAATTTCCTCTCTGAATTTTCGGACGTATGCCGCCTTTTTTGCAGAAACCTAATGGTGTTCCGAAAATTCCAAGGCTCTGTTTTATGATCCTGATCAATTGAGATCCTGATCAATTCAGTTGTGATATGTAACATGTTATGCATTTGCAGTACTAATGTTTCTATAAGCGTTTGGGCACGCGATACGTGTGCAAATGAGCGGAAAAAATCCCCGGTTGAGTCGTCTTTCATGATTGGACAATTCAATCCAATAAAAACGAAAGACAAAAAAATAAAATAAAATAAAAGTTGCAGTAAAGGACTTGAATTGTAGAATTGATTACTAACTAGAAATTGCTAACATCTATTCCAATATATAAAGAGAGAGTATCAGTTTGGTGTCTCCCTATCATGTATTTTCATTTCCAAAAATACCAATCAAATGTGTGAACAAAATGTTTAAAAATTCATGGGCAAATATATAAATTGATATGGCAGTTACCAAACTGCATGATCCTCTCTCTCCCCTCTGTGTCTCCTCCTCTCTCTCTCTCTCTCTCTATCTCTCTCTCTCTCTCTCTCTCTCTCCCCGTGCAAACACGTATGTGTTTGCCCAAACTGCTAGTATGCATTATGCGGTTGCAACTGGTTCTTTCCATTACAGAGGAAGAAGGAGATAATTAGGTTAATTATAAATGAAAATGGATAGAATGGGATAACTGATCCAAGAGAGCAGATATGGAACGTTAAGTGATGGGTTTTTTTAGTTTGCCCTTACGGTTGAGGTTAATAGTTAAATCTTTTTTATAAATACAATTAGTGTTGGAGGGCTTTCGTGTCCACTGAAAAATCCATATAGCTTCAATAAACGATGAGACCAAACTGGTGTAACACTAAAAGAAAAGTTGAATATTAATCAAAGTCTTCTATCGTGAAGTATCGAGGTCCGGTTTTCCTTAATTTGAGCCAACTGGAGGTCTTCCTCCTTTCAAAGTGGGATTTCTCTCTTCCATTTTTATTTTTATTTTCTGTGACAAAAAAAGTTCGTAATAAGCCACTAAAACACTACAAAAAAAGAAAAAGAAAAAGAAATTAAACGCATAATCTTAGCGATTAATTTTATATCACATGCATATTTTGGTCGTGTTTTCTAGCCCATAAAAACATGGGGGCCCTCTTAGCTCTAAAGTGGATCAAGTGGGCCAAGTCTAACTTCGGCACTCGTAATTAACCACTCACCAGGCCCGGACAGAAAGTGTTTTTTTCCTAGTAATGGAGGGTGTTTCGGGCGCCTCGTTGAGTGGGTTAAGTGAAATTATCTTCTTGCTCTCTACTCGAAAAAAAGTAATTCGGTTCAACTTGCGTGCATATTTCACATAGTGTATACCATATAAACAAACACAAACGACGGGGTAGATATCCCAAGTATCAAGCATGCGAGTACATAGTGTCTATCAATATACGGTCTACTATTGACGTTAGTTTTCACTGTTGCTGATATTGTAGCCGTGTTATCGATTGGAAATGGAATGAGAGAGGCTTTTTTTTTTTCGTCATAAAGGGCAAAAAGTGTTTATTATTAGTATAGTCAGCGAGGCCTGGATTAAATACAAGTACATACTATCATGCATGGAAGCACGTAGTGCTACCAATAGCCTACTGTACCATTCCATGCCACCTCCATGCGAGGGGAGGCCATTGATAGCTTGTAAAATGCACACTATGAAAGTTCCTGAAAAATGAAAATATTTCGCATAATTAAGAAATTTTGTGCGAAATGTTCTTTAAATTTTTCCCCACTGGCAGCGAAGCATCCTTTGTATTGTTTATTATGTCTACGAGAGACGAAAACGCGAATGCATCCAGAGCTTGCTTTAAACTCAACCATATATAATGGAGTATCTAGCTACTACCTCAATCCCAAAATATTTATGTGGTTCGCGAGATGATTGACTTAAAATAATACTCTACATTCTTTCCAAAAAAACTTTAAAGTTTTTTCATAAATTAAAAGAAATCATTGATCTCAAGTAAAATATTGTTGAATTTTTCTTAAATTTTTCTCCGTGTTATATATATTTCTACGTTCTCGGTTTGGCGCACCAGACAAATATTTTGGGATGGAGGGAGAGGTAGTATTCACTTTTCGGGAAAACTAAAAAAAAAAAAAAAGAAAAGGCTCCCATTTCAAATATGAGAATAACCTATTTACTGAATTCTATGAATACGTTATTACGGAGCTCAATATCGATCGTCCAAAAGCATTTTGGACAATCTGAATTAAAAAATAATCTATTACCGGTAATAGTTTATCTTATTAGCAGTAACATATTGTTTTTAATCTAAATCGTTAAAAATATTTTTGAACGATCGAGATTTAGCGTTTCCGCGAATAACTTATTACAAATGGATCTGATTTGACTGTAACGTTCAACGACAGGTCCAAAACATAGGGAACATGAATAGATTGCGGGAAATGCAAATCGAATTTATTATGTTAGAAAAAAAACAAGGGATGAAAGACAAAGATGTACCTGGGTTACCGTTCATGCATGCGGGACCACAAAATGTCTACATTTTTTATGTTCTTGATTTCAAGAAAGGTCAACATAGATTATTCTAATTAATTAATTAGTACTTGCTTGGCATGCCAAAACCAAAAAACGTAAAGAATGGCAAATTGGGAAATGATGCAAATCGTATAGTAGTTCATTTGCAAACTGTACTCAACAGCTTCAACGCTAGAGCAAAATAATGACAGATCCATTCGGGGCGGGTAACGAATCCGACACGGACCGGTCAGCCAAGAAGGCCATCACTAGAGCGAAAGTACGATTCATTCTTGAGACGGAATTACTGTTTTATTCCACTGCATCTTTATATGGAGGAATATATTAATTAGTTAAAATCAATTTGAATGAAAGAGCTACATTAAGGTTGAATATGAATGTAATTTCCTAATTTGCTATGTAGTTTCTGCATTTTGAGCATATATATTATTTGAATAGAGAAGTGATTTTCTTATGATCTGCTAAGCCCAGAATCACATATCTATTGGGAATTTAATCGCTCCCACACGGTAATTTAATGTTTCAGCTGACTCAATTCACAAAACTACGATTTAAAAAAAGAAGAAGTTGATCGGTGTCGATTTCCTGAACAATATATATATATATTAAATGAACAAAAGCTACATTTTTTCGCTGAGATTCATGAATTAAATGAACATTTGAATGGGATTTCTTTAATAAATTAGATTCACTACACAATACTCATATTATTTGTTCACAATAACTAAGTGGGTATTTTTATTTTATTTTATTGGTAAGGCAATATGGCATGATGAGACCTGAGTCAGTTGCTTGCAAGAATCCATGGACGGAAAACCGGACGATGATGCCCTCCACGCAAGGGGTTACATCAACAAAGAAAACCTCCAGGAAAAATGGAAAACAAGAAGGGGAGATCCAATCATTGTATTTGTCTACCACTTTTTTAATGGTCCTGACTCTTGCATAAGGGCTCGATTGGACGTGGAATGAATTTTGGAGGTAGTATATTGAATAACTGGTCGAAATTCATCCATTGACTTGGGATGATTTAGTTCAGGCCGAGTGTCAATTTTGTTGCCAAACCAAATCAAAAGTGTCACATGAACCCCTAATCCCCCCTCATTACTTCATCCCCTCCTTCATCCACCATCCAATCGGGGCCTAATTAATTAAGGTCCATCCTTCAAAAATCGAAAATATATATAATCCGTCTCCCGTAAGGACCACCTCATTTTAATGAAATACGGACCTTCCTTTCCTGATTGAATTTCGATAATCCGAACCGCTCAATGTATTCAGAACGTGATTTTAGGAGTACTCGCGAGAAATCAGCAAAAAAAATGACCGGAAAGGGCTTCATTCGAGCAGTTTTTGTTTGTTTTTTATCAAATGGTTCAAACAAAAACTGCTCGGATGAAACCCTTCCCGATCATTTTTTTTGCCGATTTCTTCCAATTACCCTTAAAATCACGTTCTGAACACATTGAGCGACTCGGATCATCGAAATTAGATCGGAAAATAGGAGAAATGAGGAGGTCCGCATTTTAACTAAAATAAGGACTCCCTCATTTGAGACTGACTGTGTGTGTATATATATATTATATATCAATGTGTTTGGATACATGGGCATGAAAAAGCTAATAAGAAGTGATTATTCTCCACGAGATCGCATGTTTGAATTGTTCAAACCTTCGGGTGACTGGACGGTTTTCTTGGTCGTTAACTTTAGCACCTCGGAATTAGTCGAGACGTGCGCAAACTGATCCCAAACATCTGGTTATAAAGAAAATCTATATCTATATAACAATATTATTTCTTAAAAGAAGACAAGAAGGCCAGGGAGATCCAAACATACTATTTATGTCCACAATTTTTTTAATGGTCCTGCTTGACTTGAGGTCCATCCTTCAAGAACCGAATCCATAGATATATATTTCTAAAAGATTCAAAACAATACCGTTTAGTTGAGCCTAACCCCGAATAATCACTCCTGCGCCTGGCTGGAGAACGATAACGGCTCTTTTGGTACATTATATTATGGCGTACAAACAAAATAGCTGGGAGCTATGCCCAGACAAATTGCCGGGAAAATGAAGAATGGCATGTAATGTATGAGAAAAAAGTTATTCACGGAGGAGCCGTGTCTAAAAATATTTTAGACGGTTTGGATTAAAAATAAATTGTTACTGGTCAAAAATATTATGCCCGATCAAAGTTTAAAAACATATCTCAACTATTAATTGCCGAAACAGACGGATGTGATTGCACGATCTCCGTGAATAAGTTATTCTCGTAGTGTATGGGTACTTTCAAGTTTCAATCACATGTTGATATGTTAGAACTGTGGCTCATATGTTAAGTATGAAGAGATACTAAAAAGTTCTAGAAAGAAAGCTAGATGCCGAAGCGGAGCGGAGCAGAACGAGTGGACCGAAGCGCAACAAGTGGACTGGAGCGACGGCATCTAGCCCGTCACATGCTGATATGTTAGAACTATGCCTCATATGTTAATTATGGTACGGTATCATACAAGGGTATTTTTGGGATACAGGCCAAATCCGGTTAGGGTTATAATAGAGTAGACAATAAGAAACAGCAGCCGCTCTCGCTTCCGTGGACGTACCCGATTTTGGAAAATCACGTATATCTCCGTGTTGATTTCTTTACTGTTTATACTCATATATCGTGCATGTATGTGTGACGATCCTAACGTGATATATATATATATATATATATATATATATATATATATATATATATATATGCGCGTGTATATATCAATATTGAATATTTGGAAAATAGTACTAGTATTAAAATACTATTACTAGACCAATGTGTTCTATAAATAGCAGATATATCAATATTGAATATTTGGAAAATAGTACTAGTATTAAAATACTATTACTAGACCAATGTGTTCTATAAATAGCATATAGATATATATATCTATATATATAGATATCTATATATATATATATATATATATATATATGAATACGTGTGTAGATATCAATATTGAATATTTGGAAAATAGTACTAGTATTAAAATACTATTGCTAGACCAATATGTTCTATAAATAGCAGAGCAGTCACTTTCATCAAAACCCATTACAGGCAGTAGTCTCCCCCGCTTCTCTCTCACTCTCTCTCCCTCTCCCTCTCCCTCTCTCTCTCTCTCAATCCCCATCTCTCTCTCTCTCTCTCTCTCTCTCTCTCTCTCTACAAGTACGGTCTACAAAAGGCTTCTCATTTTCTGAGCCCATCCCGGCAGGTAATTTTCTTCTCTGAATTGTCTCTCTTCCAAAAGCTTCTCTAAATTTTTGTATTGAGGTGTTTTTTCGTTTGCAGTGTTTTTTTTTTTATGAAATTGTAATGCACATTTTAATTACTTTTTTTATACAAATACCGTAGCTCTATCTAGAAAGTTTAAAAATATATATATCTCTAAAGCCCCATACAAAAATTCACTAAATACAAACAAGTTATTCAAAAAAAGTCAAATGATCAAACAGTTAAGTCAAAGCTTGCTCTTTTGAAATCGTTTGTAGGATAAATTTTTGGGTGCAAATAGAGTATATTCATGTGGTACATAAGTGTGCATCCGAATCGTCCAAATACATTTTAGACGGTCAAGATTTAGAGGCTGAGAAAGAGAAGAGAGAGTGCTCATCTAAATAGGAGAGAATGCTTGGGTTTGGGACGTACAAAACACGTTTAGACGGTTTGAATGCACACAGGGTACCGCCACGTGATACCCAATTTCCTAGCCGATTATTAGAATCCTTTTCCCTGACCTGCCATCTGCTTCAAGTTGACATAGCATGCATGCCTTAAATGCAATATATAAACTGTACCATAGTTCTTCTCCCTACAATGGCAAAAGAATTTCTCCAGGATAACCCACATTCTATTTCTAACTCAACAACGGTATTAACTGATTTTTCAGACTTGAAGGGCAATTTGGGAAGGCCAAATGGCGAGAATCTCGACTCCTTTTCGGGGCATTCTGGTCATATGTTTGTGCTGGGCAGCCATGGCGGCCGAAGCAGCGTACACGAAATACCAGGATCCAAACCAGACCATAAAAGTTCGAATCGAGGACTTACTGAGTCGGATGACTCTGGCGGAGAAGATTGGCCAAATGACACAGATTGAGAGAACCGTTGCTTCCGGTGAAGTGATCGAGCAGTACTTTATTGGTAATTCAACATCTCATCTTCCTATCATTCATTCTTTTCTTTTGGATTTTCATTCTTTTGAATGATTTTGCTTCTCTAAAGATAGGTTGAGACATTGCGAGTAAGACCAAACGGGTGCAATGCGACTCGTGGGGCACAACACCCGTCATTCAAGGGCGGAGTCAAAATTTCCGATGTTTGAAATACTAAAAAAATTACTTCATCCGTCACAATTTAATTGTTCTTTTTGGGAGTTCGTATCACTTTTTAATTGATTATATCTTGTAATTTATAATATTTTATGTAATTTCGAAAATATTGTATTATAGAAGTAATAGAGATTTATCAAACAAGATTCATATTTGATATGAAATTAATTACAGATTTAAAGATATAACCCATTTTTTAACCGGTTAAAATGGAACGATAGACAATTAAATTAGGACGGAAGAAGTAGAACAATAGCATCTATAGTAAATTAGGAGCTCTATTGTGGGTCAATAGTAGCAAGTCATTGGGTGAAGATATTCGAGCACGAGAAATTTTTGGGTGCCGGGTGGGTACTACATCACTTGGCCGATATAGTGCCCGAACAACACATCTGAGCCATCCAAAAGTGTATTGGAATGTCCAGATTGAAACACTCTCTCTCTTCTCACTTCAACACTTTCTCTCCTCTTTCTCTCTTCAAATCCGAGCCGTTCAAAACCGAAATGGACACTCCGGATGTGCCGAGGGCACTGAAAATCTTCTCTTCGACAACTTATTTTTAGAAATCAAAGAGATTACAAGTTTGTACAAGTTATGTCAGCATGACTCGGTTACATAAAAAGATACTCGGTAAAAACAATTGAAAACAAGTTTACTACAAGATTTTTTTTTTTTTTTACGATTGAAGAGGAGTTCAAGAGTTGTGTAATAACTTATTATCGAGTCATCTAATTCAATTGTAAACGGATCAATCGGATGCGGATTATTCAACTTATCGACTTGGCACTCACGATGTTCCTTATATCGGGCAGGGAGCGTTTTGTCCGGGGCTGGAAGTGTTCCGGCTGTAAATGCGACGGCTGGGACTTGGATCGACATGGTAAATGGTTTCCAAAAAGGCGCGATGTCGACCCGCCTTGGCATCCCGATTATCTACGGCATTGACGCTGTCCACGGCAATAGTAATGTCTACAATGCTACCATTTTCCCTCACAACATCGGTCTTGGAGCTACCAGGCAAGTGTATACATCCATAACTTACGACTTAACAAAACATATATTTGAATGTCTTTTACACTTTTTAATACATTTTTTACACACCCCTATACATTTTTCAAATATTTTCATATAGTATATTTTTTCAACCTTAACAATAGCCCCGTGGGTCGTTTTTAGCAGCTTTCTTGACTATACATTGAAAGGAAACTGCCTATATAGTTAGGGAAACTTTATAAGAAGAAAGTGGTATACAGTTAAGGAAACTACTACTAATTTAAAGCGGCATTATAAGTCAAACGGCGTTTTTTTTTTGTCCTAATTATAATTTTTTTCGCATTTGTTAGTTTTTCACTTTTTCTTTTTCATCGACATTTTGAGGATTATTGCTCATCATGACGAGAGGAATCTAATAGGTAAAAAATTACGATCGAAATCTAGAAATTGAATTCTACATTCCCTTTTTTGACATCTGAACTCCTTTTTTGGATTTTAGTGTGAAAGTGTATGCAATTTTTTTGCTATAAGACAAAAAAAGAGTGTAAATGTCAAAAAAGGGAGTGTAGAATTCAATTTTTAATAAAGAAAAAAATAAGTCAATAAGCTAATTTTTTCATCTTTATGCAAAAAAAAAAAAGGATTTTAATTGTAATTTTTTATTTTTTAAATTTCTCTTGTCATAACGAAGTAATAATCTTTAAAAAAATTGATGAAAAAAATTAACAAATGAAAAAAAATTTAATAAATACAAAAAAATAAGTTATTTGACATATGCCAAACTAGGGAGAAGCACTACTCATTACCCTTAAAAACCCTTAGACGCTCCCCACGTCTCACTCTCCTCTTAGAATTTTTGTTCATTTTGGATACTCAAAATTCTTGCATACGATTTTCAATAAATTATCTTTATTTATCTCTATATTTATTACTCTTAAAAACCTACTCATAATTCAAACCGAGAACATTGCTAACGGCCTTGGACCGTCTCACAAATCATTCACAGCCACACAATTTCTCACCTGTCTCAACCACCCATTTAATTTGCCAAGACCATTGCTAGAGGAGAAATGCTAGGAGTAAAGAAAATGGACAAAGAAAATATCCTTAAAGTGTACATGAACGATTTAGATTTTCTGTGCAGTGAATTTGAGCCGTTCATGTATACTTTAAGAGTATTTTCTTTGTCAATTTTCTTTGTCCCCTCTTACTAACGGCCTTGGACCGTCTCACATGTACTACTCACCCCTCTTTCCCAACTCAGGCTGGTCCCACTCATCTTAAATCACGTCTCCCACTCTTCTTAAATTACGATTTCGATCTTTGCTGCGGGTCTAAAAAAAATTTCACAATCAGTTCAAACTAGACCAAACTGGTTGGGATACGGCCCCATACATGAGATAAACTTATTCACGGTGGATATTTACAGCTCCACGCAATCTCATCCGTCCATTTCGACAATCAATAGTTGAGATATGTTTATAAACTATTACCGGAGTAATACCGTTAATAGTCTGTCTTTAATCTGGATCATAAAAACACTTGATAAAGTTTTTCTCTGCATGAGATACATACATACATGTATATATCCATATTGATATTGATCCAGTACATGATTCAATTGATGAATGTTCAAATGGGTTTTTGTGTAACAGAGATCCTGACCTAGTCAAGAGAATTGGAGCAGCGACTGCCCTTGAAGTCAGAGCTACAGGAATTCAATATACTTTCGCACCATGTATTGCGGTAAGTAATTACTCAGTAAAAAAAAATTCCAGAAACTACTTTTTGTGTTATAGTTTCAAATGTATAAACTCATCTAATAGATATATCACACGTTGTGTGTATAGGTTTGTAGAGACCCGAGATGGGGTCGATGCTATGAAAGCTACAGCGAAGATCACACAGTTGTTCAGGCAATGACTGAGATCATTTCAGGATTACAAGGAGAAATTCCTGCTAATTCCCGGAAGGGCGTCCCCTTTGTTGGTAACGGGTAAGAATCTCGCATTTTCGATATTGTTACCTAACTATGTTGTGTAGTATGCACGTGTTGCCACAAACTGGTTCACTTAAAAAAATATAATGCAAAATTCACCTTAGACAATGATATTCATCTCCGTTCTCTCGTGGTTTTATTTAAACTCCAGAGGGGAAAATCTTCAAATTTCTTGTCACGTTCGAGTTGTGGCGGAGGCCCTCAGGCCCAGCATCCTGAGCTTCTGAGTTTTAATTTTTATTTTTGTATATTATTGATAATTATAAGTGTATAGTTACTTATTATCTTAATAATTTTAGTTTGATTTAATAAAAAATCGGTTATTTTACATTCTCAAATAAAAAAATAAGCAAGTAACAGTTGAAGTATCTTAAAGGAAAAAAAAAACAAAATGATTGGTATACTTTAACTGCATTAGGCTAAAATCATTTCAACGTACAAATGTAATGAATTGAAAAATAAAAAACTTTATGATATAGTAAGCATATGTTCCGATAAAAATTAATTAGACGTCTCCTAAGCTAGCCCCCGGGTTCAAAATTCTGACTCCGCCACTGCGTTCGAGCCTGCTCTCTTAAGAAAATTTTGAACTCTAATGCTATAGTGTCAATCATTGAATGAATCAACACTCATGCAAAGAGACTTTCCGTTGCCCGTGCTACTTTATGTGCAGATTGTTCTGCACATACGATATTTAATGATGATATTAAGACGTTGTTATCAAGGACGAAATCAGAATTTTACTCTAGCAGTAGCGAAATGTATATTAAAAAAATCTAGTGGTGGCGAGATTATAGAAGTTGAGCATAATTTTTTTTTACATATAATAATTGTATTTTCTAAAATTCTTGTCGTGGCGGTCGCCGCCACTAGACTTCCCCTAGTCCCATCCTTGGTTATTATCGTACAGATAAAAATTTCAATGTTGTTTCTGGCACTGAAGATCTTTTGATCGAGTCTTGAGCACTTGAATCTTTGTTAATTTTCCGGTGGTTTCCGCATTTGTCTCTCTGCAGAACAAAAGTCGTGGCATGCGCTAAGCACTACGTGGGCGATGGAGGGACAATCGGTGGAATCGACGAAAACAACACCGTTATAAGCAGGCAAGAATTGATGAGCATCCACATGCCTGCTTATCTCAATTCGATCGCCAAGGGCGTATCAACCGTAATGATCTCCTACTCCAGCTGGAACGGGATAAAAATGCATGCCAATCAGGAACTTATCACCGGTTACCTCAAGAACCAACTGCGCTTCAGGGTACGCATAGATGAATTATTCAAGTACAAACAAATTTTTTTCGTTCTTTCCTTCTGTCTCGTATTGTGATCGAGGAAGTGACTAAAGTTCAGTATGAATCGACAAAAATTATTTCAGGGATTTGTCATCTCAGATTATCAGGGCATTGATAAGATCACAACTCCTTTGCACGCCAACTATACGTACTCTGTCCTGATGGGAATCCAAGCCGGCATCGACATGGTCAGTCCTCATCAACTTCTTCAGTGTTTCCGTGCCTTGCGTACTTTCCAAAGCAGGAAAAGATTCGTGATTTCGAACTTTATAAATGTGGTTTCGGGATTGTTTTCAGGTCATGGTTCCTTTCAACTATACGGAATTCATCGACATCCTAACCTTCTTGGTGAATCAAAGCTTCATTCCAATGTCCCGGATTGATGATGCAGTAAGAAGGATATTGCGGGTGAAGTTCACAGCGGGCCTCTTTGAACGCCCGTATGCTGATTACAGCTTTGTTAACGAGCTAGGACGTCAGGTTAGCAAGTCTCTCTATACTGCACATGCCATACTAATCTTTCTTGGGAAAAAAGAAGAAGATGGAATCGTCAACCTTGCGAGTCATGACATATACTACGAACACAGGAGCATAGAGAATTGGCGAGGGAAGCTGTGAGGAAAACTCTCGTGTTGCTGAAGAACGGTAAACCGAACGAAAATCCATTGTTACCCCTTCCGAAGAAGGCAGCAAAAATACTCGTCGCGGGGACTCATGCCGACGATCTCGGTAACCAGTGTGGTGGGTGGACAATCACATGGCAAGGAATGAACGGCAACAATAATACAATTGGTACATCCTCAGTAAACCCCATACACTAAAATAGTCCTAGTTTCTGTCAAGAATATGTCTTGTTCATACGAAAAATATTGACTTGTTCTTTTCTGTTTTTTTTTTGGTTTGGCAGGAACCACAATCCTTGATGGGATTAAAAAGACCGTCGACCCGACGACTGAAGTAGTCTACAACGAAAACCCAGATCCCAACTACGCCAAGTCTGTCGAATTCTCGTATGCTATTGTCGTGGTAGGAGAGCCGCCATACACGGAGATGTTTGGCGACAGCTCGAATTTGACAATCTCCGAACCGGGCCCGAGCATCATCGCGAACGTGTGCGGATACGTGAGATGTGTTGTGGTCCTCGTAACCGGTCGCCCGGTTGTGATTCAACCGTACGTCTCAATGATGGACGCCCTGGTAGCCGCCTGGCTACCGGGAACGGAAGGCCAAGGGGTGGCGGATGTTTTGTTCGGGGACTATGGTTTTACTGGGAAACTCTCTCGAACTTGGTTCAGGACCGTGGATCAGCTCCCGATGAGCGTTGGCGACCAAAACTATGACCCTCTGTTCCCTTTTGGATTTGGACTAACAACTCAACCAAACAAGACGCAGTAGTAAGAGATTGTGGAAGTCTTTAGGTGCATTTTATTGCTTTCTCAATTGTTTGTAAACATAATAATCCCCCGTTTAGGATCATTATCATTACTGGTTCTCTTTCGTTTTAGGCTTTTTCTTGTTTTTGGTACTCAAGAAGTGAATGAAAGAACTTTGAGGAGAAATTTTGTAATTTATCTCCTTTTTCTTAACATTTTGTACTATCTCTCTCTCTTCAGGGGTCATTGAAAAAGGGTGCGGCTATTTGCAGTCTTTGATTTTCTCCCATAACCCGTTAAAAATTTTCAATTATACTTGACAGTTAGTTACCGAAATTGAGATATATTTTCAGCATCCAGTTACCGAAATATGATATTTTTTTCAACAGCTATTTACCGAAGATGTATGTTTGGCAGTTGTTTACCGAAAGTTGAACATATTTTCGACATGTGGTTACCGAAATATAATCTTATTTTCAACAGCTATTTACCGAAATGTTATTTATGATTTTCAACAACCACTTACCGAAATATGGTTGGCTATAGAAAAAAATAAAGAGTTGCGAATAGCCGCGCCCTTGAAAAATGTTATGAGAAGTCAAAAATCTTCCAATATATGTATCTCTACGGTGCCTTTGGAGAAATTTTTCAGTGCCGGGTGGGCACGGGACACGTGGTGCCCGTGCCCAATCTCGGCCGTCCAATGAAGTTTTGAATGGCCCAGATATGTTCGGCTGCCGAGGGATATTTTAGTCATTTCACACATTAAAACAGCCGAACAGATCTAAGCCGTCCAAAACTTCATTGGACGGCCGAAATGGTGCTGGGCACCACGTGTCCCATGCCCACCCGGTAATGAAAATTTCTCGTGCCTTTGGCCCAACAGAGTCAATGAATGCACTTGTTGTTGGGCGTAAGGAGGTTAGGAGTTCAACTCTTCTAAGATGTTAGAGGGCGTTCCGGTTTCTTAAAAAAGTTTTTTTTGGAAAAAGAATGTAATTTCAAACTCAAAAATCATGTGTTTATGCAAATAATTTTTCTATCAATATGGATCTTGTTTAATAGATCTCATTGAAATCTTTTATACGGTGCCAAAAAAATTATAAAATTATTTTTTATTTTCATTATATTTGAGTTTAAAAATTGAAAAAAAAAACTTTTAAGAAAAGAACTTTTACTAGAACACCCTTTTAATCTAACTATTCTAACCATGCAACTTTCTCCGAGAAAAAAACAAAAATTTGTATCTCTAGTGGCAGAGATTCAGAAGCTTGTAATTGGGTCTATTATTATGTTTTTGTTGGGGTTAAGTTGTTTTTGTTTTTTAATTTGGCCCAATTATTTGGTCAAGCCGAAGTCCACTAGTTTGGGCTAACTTGCCCCATCTAACGAGATAGATACAGAGAGCAACAGTTTCTCCGTTTTCAGTGCTGTACTTGGAAAATAAATTTTCTCTTTGTTTTGAACAATCTAGTTTTGGTTTCTTGCAGTGTGCAAATGTAACTTTAAATATTATTCCTTTTTCTCATAAGAAAATTTAATCTTAATTCTTTTTCCTTTGAAATATATGACTTGCGAACAATGGCGGAACAAGTATATATTTTTGTCCGAGGGGAGCCGATTTAACAGATACATTGTTATCTAAGTGTATTCTTATTATAGCGTAGACTCTTTGTTTTAGAATACCATGCATCTATGCATTGAAATTATTCCAGCCTAATGTATTAAAGTTGTATGAATCATTTGACTCTATTCTTTAGGCTACGGCCAAACTCAAGTTTTTTTTTTTTATCTATGAAAGAAATTGAGAAATGAAAATGTAAAATACCAGTCACATAGGTGCTCAAACATTTTGTATTATATATACAACGATTTCATGAGGGTAATCAAGTAATTTTCATGATATCCACTCTTACCTACCAATTCTTATTCATCCATATCAACTACATACTACACAAATCAAGTGTAATCTAATCCTCTCTCATAACATATTTACCTCGTATTTATCATCACTCTGTGTGCATTGAAAGCCTTATCCGTCTGACAAACAAGATGTAACAAGTTACCGTCCTTAGCTGTTTCAACTTGGGAGATCGTTTCTTTCTTCTTCTTAATTTTTTTATCAAAAAAAAAAAAAAAAAGATTTCATTAGCCGGATCAAAAAAACAAAAACATACTACAACCATAGCAAACTAAAGCCAAAAGAAAACAAAAACCGCTAGTGTATTGTTTCTTTTAATCAGAATCTGACAAAAAACAAAAGCGGACGAATATAAAAGCTAAATGAATGGTGTATCATGCACATCAATCCAGCGCACTTGCGGATCAAAAAAATCCAGCGCACTTGTCAATGTGTTTATGTTTAGTGTGCTAAATCTAGAATATTTTGGGGCAATTTGGCTTAGAAAATGGCCATATACGCAAAACGAAAACTTAAAAATAATTATTTTTGTTAAGAAATTTTTTTTTCATAAATTTGAAGAACACATTGATATTTGGTAATTTGTGAAAAATCAGATTTTTTTTCCGAAAATTACTCTTTCTTTTTAAGTTCTCGTTTTGTAGACTGGACAATCTTTCTGAAATGAAGAGAGTAATTTTTATTAAAATTTTTAATTTTTGTTTGATTTACGTCAATCTTTTGGAATTAATACTTTGCCTTGATGAGGGAAATTTAAATCATTAGATAATATGTTCAAAAGTGAACAAAAAAGTTCTCTTTTTTTACAAGAGGAAAAAAAATCACTGAAGAAAAATCTTGTTTAGGCCATCCTATACTGAAGTTAGAAACCTTAAATCGCACCTACGATCTAACTAATTGGCAAAAAATCAACATATTCTTTTCCGAGAGCGATGCAATATCCTTTCTAAAAGGTTACATAAGTTGAGTCAATATTTAGGCCGCCATTATATATTATCTATTGGAGAAACTATTTCACCTAAGATCGATGGTAAACACAGAACGATTAGAAAATATATAAACATTTTTTGGTCGACAAAATGAAATTGCATGTATAGTTCACTGTCACCTCAGCTAGGCAGTATTGTCCCATCGCACCACACTACTATTTGTAGAAGACCCCACGTGAAGTCAAGGTCTTATCACGTGAAGGGATGTTTAAGAGTATCTTTAGCCGTAATAATCAATGTACGTACTCTTAACCTACTCTCATACCATACTAACGGGTAATTATTTCAGTGATCTTGGAGCACCGGCACATGGTATCCCAACACCCTTATCCACCACACATTTCGTGAGATCCATACATTTAGTTATGGAGCTCACAAAATATGTGGTGGATAAGAGTGTTGGGACACCATTTGCCAGTACTGTTCCAAGACTACCAAATAATTTTTCCATACCGATATATACTAATCCAAAATAATTCAATTTCATTGACTGTATCCTCCCACTTGCTTGCTGCAGGAAAAATGGTCCGGAACATCGGAAATCAATGGCATAATAGCTAAGCTATCACAAGATATTATGAAATTGAATTATTTGTCTTGCTGTCTTCTACTGAGATAAATACATGAGGATGTCATTGAATATCTGCAAACATTGCAGAAATTATGAAATGGAGAAATATAATACTTAGGGCACCATATGCTCATGTCATCATGTGTGTGTGTGTCAAAAAGGAATCTTTCTTTCATATCTCTAATTTACAAGAACGAATTCAATTATTTAGCAGAACGAAGAGAGAGTTTAGGAAGATATTCTAGGACGTACACTTTTAATTCGAAAATGATTGAGGTACCGTGTGTAGGGATTTAGTACCGACCGGCTGCGCCAAGCAGTCTCCGGCCACCGGACTGCCGATCCGAGCCGTCCAAAAAATTTTAAAAAAAAAACCGAGGAGGTCCTTACGAGAATCAACAACATCCGAGGTGTGTAAGGTATTTGATCCGAGCACCCCTTTTTCGTGTATATATGTATATACGTTTATATACACAAAAAAGGGGTGTTCGGATCAAGCACTCTACACACTTCGGATGCCGTTGATTCTCGCATAAGCCCCCTCGGTTTTTTTTATTATGATTTGTGGACGGCTCGGATCGGCCGTCCGGTAACCGGAGACGGCCCGGAGTGACCGGTCGGTACGAAATCCCTACACACCCCATCGGTACTTATAGCATTACTCAAGTCGGTGCATAATATCACGATTGGCCCTTGAAAGATGGGATTTCATATCCAAAACTGATCCTACAATATCTCCAATTGACAACCTTACGCCAACACCTCCCCTCCCATTCCTCATGTCGGTGCATACATATCTCTGATTTAGATTCAGCTTCCTGAATAATATAGCATCAGCTTTTTATTTTTTCTCACTAACTACCGTCTTATTTTCTTCGCTTATTTGTTCTAGATTGTCTTCAAATCCTGGGCAATCCCACCAATTCTACTCTTTATCTTGTGTCTCTCCTTGAAGAGAAGAATTTGATACTGATGAAGGGAAGACAATTTCCGATTCCAAAAAAGTGACATCCATAGTGACATAGGTGTGCTAGGTGGCATACCCCCAAAAAAATACAATGAACTATGCAAGGATCAAGTTTAGTGTGTTCATGTTTGTGAAGATGAACGAAGCAACACATCTAAAGATTCGTGGAGAAATCAATAAAATAGAAGGCAAGGAAACACTGTTAGAAAGGACCTGTAATGGGGTCATAAAATTCAGACACTTTCGCAGGTATACATACCATTCAATAAATGTACTGCCGTGACAACATCATCCCAATATCTAGTAGGAATATGCGCTCCAATCAATAGAGGATGAGCTGTTTCTAAGATATGTCTATTCTTTCATTCGGCAACCCCATTTTGTTGTTGTGTTTGAGTGCACGAAGTTTCATGGACAAGGCCATGGATATCGAAGTAAGCTTGAAATTGCCGATTGACATATTCGCCACCATTGTCAAAACGAATAATTTGAGCTTTAGCTGAAGACTGAGTCTGAATCATTACATGAAAAGATCGAAAAACACCAAGCACGTCATATTTATGTTTCAACAAAATATAGCCACGTCATTCGAGCGCAATTATCGACAACCATCACAAACCAACGAATGCCAGAAGAAGTGGTAATTGGATAGTGTCCCCAAACATTAGAATGGATTCAAGCTTATTGGATAAGAAACACGATGACTTTTGGCTAGAATGCAAGTATCACATTTAAAGTCTTAATCGTGCAGATGGGAAAATAAATCCGGAAACACGTACTTCACATAACAAAATGAGGGAGTGCAACACAAGTTAGTTCCTTAGTAGCTTGACCTACAGACATGAATTTATTTGATAGAGATGGAACTAGTAAAGTATTAGATAAAGAAGAGGATGAGGGTGATAGAGCAACAATTCCCGCTCCTGTAACTTGACATGTATTCCAGCCCCTGTAACCGGATATGTAACGCCCCCGTTAGCATTAGCAATTCTAGCTCGCCTTGGTTGAGTGATCTGGATAAAGTCGTCAGAATTGAACGTCGTGTGATCAGTTGACCCTGACCCTTGAAAGGAGGGGATTCCATATCCAAAACTGATCCTACAATATCTCCAATTGACCACCCACGCGGATAATATGTGTTCTATAAATAGCAGAGCATTCACTTTGATCCACAAGCCATCACAGGCAGCCACTAGCCTTCTCCCCCCTCTCTCTCTTTCTCTCTCTAGAAGAGCAAAGTCTACAAAACGCTTCTCCTTTTTTTTCTGGGCCCATCAGGTAAGATTGTCTTTTTACTCTCCGAGAGTGGTCCCTAAGCTCCTATGGCTTTAAATTCAAAGGTCTCACCCTAGATCTCCCAAAAGCAACGTCGTTTCACTTGTGTAGATCACATTGGTCCCTAGTGTTCTACTTTTGGCTAGTTGCATATGGTGATTTTGTAAGAGGAACGCACTATTTGTAGGTAGTTGGTTTTTTTCATATCTTTATCTTCATCCTTGTTTTCATTTTTAGTTGTTTTTTTTTTCCTCGGTTAGTACTGTTATACTTTGTCCCGCATCGCTCTTCTAAACCACCCAAATTTGGTTAATATATTATAGAGACTACTCCATCTATAGCCAATTGATTTTATGTTAGAATCGTCCGAGAAATCTAACAATTACTATTGTAATGCATGCCATAGTTCTTCTGCCCACAATGGCGAAAGAGTTTCTCGAAGATACCTATATTCTAACTCAAATGTGGTACTAATAATTTTCAGACTTGAAGGTTGATTTGGGAAGGGGGGGAAATGGCGAAAATCTCCATTCGCTTTTGGGGGATTCTGGTCATATGCTTGTGCTGGGCAGCCATGGCAGAAGCAGAGTACAAGAAATACAAGGATCCGAAGCAGCCCATAAACGTTCGAATCAAGGACTTAATGAGCCGGATGACCCTGGAGGAGAAGATTGGCCAAATGACCCAGATTGACAGAACTGTTGCTTCTGGTCAAGTGATTAACAAGTACCTTCTTGGTAAACATATCTCATCTTCATTCTTCCCATCCTTTTTTCCCTTCATTCATACCGATCAAATCGGGGGGCCTGGTTGGATTCGAATTGGATCCAATCCATTGACATTCTTACTGTAAATGGTTATTGCAGTTTTGAATTAATCATCGTGCTGATATTATTGTGGCAGGGAGTGTGTTGAGTGGCGGAGGGAGTGTTCCGGCCCCAAACGCGTCGGCTGAGACATGGATCGACATGGTAAATGGTTACCAAGTAGGTGCGCTAACAACCCGCCTTGGGATCCCAATTATCTACGGCATTGATGCTCTCCACGGCCACAACAATGTCTACAAGGCCACCATTTTCCCTCACAATATTGGTCTCGGAGCTACCAGGCAAGTGTATACATAGATTTTTTCTTTTCTAATAATCAAGTGTCGCATCTCGACTATTTTCGACTGCCCTGAACTTAACCGCTTATACTCTCGAAAAAACGAAACTCGTCTACAGTAGCTAATAGCTTCCTTTAATAAATCACAAGCCGCATAATAATACATCAATTTTTTTTTTGATCTCGCGGCTATGCTTAACTTAAAATTAATCTTGTTCTGTTTGGTTTGGTTGTAATAGCAAGACGAAAATGAAACTTACAATCACACAACAATCTGTTCTTCTCTTTTTTTGGTTCGTTTAATCTTGTTCTTGTTCTTGTTAAATATTCTTGTTCTTGTTCTTTTATTTTTTGGTTCGTTTTTGTGAAATCGGTGTTTTATTTTGGAATATTTTGCATAACTCATGAGGCATGATCACATTCACAACAATCTATTCAGTATGAGGGCCCAATTCCGTTAAGGTTCTTATTTTTTAAATACTTATTTTCTGTTTTATGAGACAAGGCGTTCTCTCATAATACAAAATTTTTAATTTTAATTTAAAAAATAAGTACTAATTTGATAATATAAATATTCAATTTGGTAAAACTGATGTTTCAAATGGGGCTTTTTGTCAACCAGAGATCCTGAACTAGTCAAGAGAATCGGTGCAGCCACTGCTCTTGAAGTCAGAGCTACAGGCATCCATTATACCTTTGCACCCTGTATTGCGGTAATTTCCTTTAGTACTAAATAAAATCAAATTTTGAAAAACTACTTTGTGTTAAAATTACCAATTAATGTATGAAATTAACCTAACAAATTACCATATCTATCACAATATTTCTTATGTTCGCGCAGGTTTGTAGAGATCCAAGATGGGGGCGGTGCTATGAAAGCTATAGTGAAGATCACAAGATTGTTCAGGCAATGACTGAGATCATTTCAGGATTACAAGGAGAAATCCCTGCTAATTCCCGAAAAGGGGTCCCCTTTCTTGGCGGCCAGTAAGAATTTTGTAGTAATTCCAATTCCTGTTGCTTCTGTTTTTAATTTGAAAAAATTGAAAAGGTCATACAAAAATCCCCCTTCATAACTAATGTTCATCTCCCTTGTCTATTGATTTCCCCATTTAAAAGATAAACAAGTAAATTTCAAACACACTATTGGAACATATTAGGTTATGAATTCAAGTTGGAACTTCTTGGTTTAGAAGAGGTTTGAATTTAAACAAACGTAAATCAAAGTTGGAACAAAAAATTTTAAACTCTGTTAAATGTCACGGCTCGCCCAGTCGTTAGCATTTTTTTTTAATCGGCAAAAAGATTTTATTAAAACTTGACAAATAGTACATCGAATCAGCCAACTCTAGATACAAGGCCTAGTCGTTAATGTTAGCGTTTCGGAATTAATCGAGATGTGTGCAAACTGATCTGAATACCCGATTATTAAAAAGTCATAATAATAATAATAATAATATACATTGTGTTGATTATTTGAAATCACGTGTTACATAATGTCCAAGATTTGGGCTGTCAAGCCTGTCATATCATATGGAACAACAGTCAACTTTGACTGCTAGCTGCGATGGTTTGGTTTCTAGCTGTGAGTCTGTTTTTTCACAAGTATAAAATTCAATGGTGTGATTTTTCTAATGGTGTCTTGACGTACATTCCTTTGTGGATGATAGACATGTTGACATTAATATATTACTCCGTATTTATTTTTGGAAGTGGACATTAATTATTATGGATGTGTGAAAGCAAAATGAACCACTCTTTTGTGTTTCTCATAATTTGATGTTCGCCTTGTTTTCGTCCAGCTTTTATGTACCTCATCTAATTTCAAAGCCCTAAAGTAACCGACCAACCATTTCATCTTTCTTTCCTTCCTCTATAAAAAAAAAAAAAAAAACTCGAGTACTTGAATCTTACGTTAATTTACACCGGTTTCCACATTTGTATCTGTAGAAACAAGATCACGGCATGCGCTAAGCACTATTTGGGTGACGGAGGGACAACCGATGGAATCAACGAAAACAACACCGTTATAAGCAGGCAAGGATTGCTAAGCATCCACATGCCAGCCTATCTTAATGCGATTGTCAAGGGTGTATCAACCGTGATGATCTCCTACTCGAGCTGGAACGGACTAAAAATGCATGCCAATCATGAACTTATCACCGGTTACCTCAAGAACAAACTACGTTTCAGGGTACATAAACGAATTATTGAGGAAGAAATAAATGTTTTTTTCGTTTTTGTTCTTCTGTCAAATATTACCAACAGGTAACTAAAGTTGGGCACGAATCGACAAATTGTTTCAGGGATTTGTCATCTCGGATTGGCAAGGACTTGATCGGATCACAAGTCCACCGCACGCCAACTATACGTACTCTGTCCTAACTGGAATCCATGCCGGCATTGACATGGTCAGTCCTCATCAATTCATTTTTTTGGTCTGCCTTCGTACTCTCCAAAGTCGTAAAGATTCGCAATACGAAATTTATTCATGCACATGTAATAATCAAGGGCTAATGCGATTCCGAGCTTGTTTTTGATCAGGTCATGATTCCATTTAACTATACAGAATTCATCGACACTCTAATCTCCTTGGTGAATAAAAAATTCGTTCCAATGACCCGAATTGACGATGCAGTTAGAAGGATATTGCGAGTTAAGTTCACAGCGGGCCTCTTTGAACACCCATATGCTGATTACAGCTTCGTTAACGAGCTAGGGAGTCAGGTTAGTAAGTCCATCAACACTATACATGCCATCGTAATTTTTCTTAGAAAAAAGTTTGAAATCGCACGCCAACCTGAATTATGAGTTATGACGTATGTGAACAGGAGCACAGAGAATTGGCGAGGGAGGCTGTGAGGAAAACTCTTGTGCTGCTGAAGAACGGTAAATCGGACGATCAACCATTGTTACCGCTTCCGAAGAAGGCAAGAAAAATACTTGTTGCAGGAACCCATGCCGACGATCTTGGTAACCAGTGTGGTGGGTGGACAATCACATGGCAGGGACTTAGCGGTAACAATAACACAATTGGTACGTCATAGCCACATTGGTTCGGTTCGTGGTATCCGTGCAACACATCCGAGCCGCGCATCCAAACAATGCAACCGACTGCTCGGATTGAAACATTTTTTTCTTTTTTTTAAATCTGTTCAGTACCTTTCAATCCGAGCCGTCGATTGCATGTTTGGACTGCTCGGATGTGCTGCACGGATGCTGCTGAAAAATTTCTCTCCCCCTAACTACTTGTTCTTTTTTTTTTTTTTTTTGTGGTGCAGGAACCACAATACTTAAGGGCATTAAAAAAACTGTCGACCCGACAACTGAAGTAGTCTACAAGGAAAACCCAAATCCCAACTTCGTCAAGTCTGGTAAATTCTCCTATGCCATTGTTGTGGTAGGAGAACCACCGTACTCGGAGACATTTGGCGACAGCTTAAATTTGACACTCCCGGAACCTGGCCCGAGCATCATCACGAACGTATGTCGATCGGTGAAATGTGTTGTTGTCCTCATAACTGGCCGCCCGGTCGTGATTCAACAATACGTTCCCGTTATGGACGCCCTGGTAGCCGCCTGGCTGCCCGGAACCGAAGGCCGAGGCGTTGCGGATGTCTTGTTTGGGGACTATGGTTTCGTTGGAAAGCTCTCTCGTACTTGGTTCAAGACCGTCGATCAGCTCCCGATGAACGTTGGCGACCGGCATTATGACCCTCTATTCCCCTTTGGATTTGGACTAACCACTAAACCAACCAAGACACAGTAAAAGAAATTCTGTATTTTTCAATTTCATCCAATTCTCTATTGGATTTTTTTTTCTTCCCTTCCCCGCTTCAGCCCTTGTTTTGTTGTGGGAGCTCTTGTCTTCTTTCGATGTATCCTTATTGAGTTCTTCATAAATTTTTCTTTTGCCAATCAAAAAGAAAAATCATTACTTATGTTTGCGTTACGTTGTTTGGTTTTGTGTAAAGATAAAGAATCAATGATGACTGGAGTACGCACGACAATAACATAAACCGTGACGGTGAAGATCGACTAATTGTTTTTTTACTAGACCTCTGATCAACAAGTTTTTAGTTAGCGAAAACTACTCTTCTGAGTTCAACTCGTGATCTACTCTCGGTTGAATGCCAACCAATTAGATAGCCCAAACACAATTCCAAAATTTGTAGTGATTTAAAATCAAACGTAAGCAATTCATTTGTACAGCTCACTCTGCTTGTTCACACACCTATATATATAGACTCGGTTTTTGGATCTTTTCAAAAAATAGTCATTGACTGGCGTGATTCGGGGGACTGACTAACACGTGATGGTGGAGCCGCGGCGGCTAGTGGCAGTTGCACATGGCGTTGTCGTCTGTGGCTTTGCCGGATCAAAGTGGTTTATTGGGAAAAAGTCGGACCTTATTTCAAGAAGCAGAACTCCAAATGCATTAATCTAAGCCGTTTGATCTAATTATTGCATCTTTCAAACCATTTGATAGAAATTCAACCTCAACGTAGAGATTGTATAGATGAAAGAACCATATTTCGATTGTTGTTTTGCCTAACTTTTCTTTCTCTAACAAAGGAAATAGAAAGCCTTAATGTAATATGCCTCAATTGAGATACTTAAAATTTTGCATCTTAAAAATCTTTTTTTTTTAAATGTATGCATAATTTGTTAATGTTATTAGGTCTATCTACTTTTTAACTATTTATTATTAACGTTGTTGAAGCATAAACTAAATTTCGTATTTTTGCCCAAAAACGTTAAGTCCGAACAAGTCCAATTGACAAAGCCCAAAGATGGAAGATATTAATATTGAAGAAGATATAAGTATCTAGCTCTAAAATATTCTTGTAAAATATATAGAGTTTTTTTTGTGAGAATTAGTCACATGTGTAAATCCAGAATTACCTCAAAGAATATCTTATATGAAAATATATTTGTACTAGAGCCTTCCATGGAGTTGTATAAATAGAAATACATGGGTTCTAGTCAATTTGTACCAAGTAAAAAAAAAAAAGTTTAAATTCAAGTGTAATAAAAATATTTTACCTCCCCACTTTTGTGACTTATGTTGAGGCCAGGAACTAACATAGCCCATTTCCTTCAACAACCAAAACTTACCGTTTGGCTTGGGAAGATTTTGAAGCGGCTAATCCTGAGTTGGTGAAGATCGGCAAGGAGGTTGACTGCTATTCCTGGTTGACTTTTCAGGTTTGTTTAAAATTTGTATATCATCGAGTAGGCCTGTCAATGGGCCGGATCTGATCCGAATCCGATAAATCCGATAGTGGTAATCCGAATCCGAAAAAATCGAATCCGATCTGAAATCCGAATTCAATCCGAATTGAATTTTTTTAAAAAAGGAAAAAAATACATATTTTTTTCCTCCAAGAAATGGGGGGAGGGGAGAGATCCAGAATTTTCCGGCCAAACACATCAAACACACCCAAAAGTTGCGACTCACAACTCAAAGCAAATCAAGGAAAAAAAAAACCAACGGGATCAGATACAGTGGATTTTCGAGATTCCGAGAAAATCCCCCAACATTCGCGGAATGCACAAGGGATGGAAAATATGAAGGATTTGAGAATGCTTTTATGGGGAAAATTTTGGATTATGGTATGATATCAGATACAGTGGATTTTCGAGAAAATCCCCCAACATTTGCGGAATGCATATGGGATGGAAAATATGAAGGATTTGAGAATGCTTTTATGGGGAAAATTTTGGATTATGGTATGATAAGCCCTAAATAGTGTAAATAATGGGGCTTATCTATCCCGTTTTACAACACTTGCAAGCGCTTATACTTGTTTCTATTTGATTTTGCGCGCAAGTTTTGTTTTTGTTAGAAAGTAGGTAATCGGAGCGAAAAGGACGTTTCCAAGGCTCTCAATAACCCCCGGAAGGAATTTGGAAGCATTTGAGTATGTGTGGCACGTTGGGAATTCCTCCCCAAGTTTAAAACCAAGAACTCAAAGCATGGAAGGAAGGTTCGGAGCCCTCGAAGATCGAAAGAAGGAAGAAAAGAGCCAAAACTTTCCAGAGGAGGAAGAGGTATAGATATCTCTTTTATGGGTATCGATACCTGGTGTCTGCGCGTGAACTTTTTAATGGCATCTTTGTAATTATTTTATAAAATGGGATATATATACCAACTTAAGCCCGATTCTAGGACATTCAATACCTGCATTTTTTCTCTCTGCCTTCATTAAAGCTTTAGCTCCCATCTCTCGATCTCCTTATTCATGTTTTGAGGAGGATTTTTAGGTACGATCCGTTTGGTTTCGAAGTATTTCGCCTTCATTAAAGTTGTTAAAAAATCTCTCATCTTCAAGGATCTTGTGTTTATTTCAAGTTTGATCAATGTTTAGTATTTGCCTTATCTTTACCCTTGCTCATTACATATCTTCTTTCAATATGTATGAGTAGTATAGTAAGGTTAAGTTATGGAATGATTAACATCCCGTAACTAAGGGTATTTCTTGTCCTTCTCTTGTTAATCTTCATTTTCTAGGTTAAACATGTGTTTGGGGTATTTTTATGTATTAAAACTTGGGGGTGTTAATCTCTTTGATCATATGTAGGCAAGGGTTTAACCACTTGCCACATAGTATGATACTTGGAGCTATGTCCTTCCAAGGGTTTGCCAAAATGTCTCAAAACCCTTATCATGTTTAACATCCTTGTCAAAAAGAGAAGAATCAAGCCTACCTTTGCGTTATGGGTGTTGATTATCCCTAAACCTTATCTTTAGTTTAATCTCCAGTTAAAAAAAAAAGCCGTAGTTAGGTTAAGTAGCCATTTAACTAAATCTTTCAGTTAGCCGTCTCAACACCGAACTTTGGTTAGCAGTTCTAACGCTAAAACTCCACGCAAAGTGAATTTCCAATCAAGTTATGGGTACACTCCATGTGGATTCGACCCCGGACTTCCGGGTATTTTGCTTTCAACCGACTTAGCCCTACGCTTGGGGTATTCTTATTACAACACACTTTAAGGTCGCAAGCATGGTAACTCGAAGAAATCACGCGATCCACCAAGAAAAACTGTTTTTGTGTTCACAACGATGATCTATTCCTCAACGGAAACCCATGTTTTCTGGTATCACTTTCCGGGGAACAGAGGTTTTTTAAAAAACAATTCAGATCGGATTGTTGTCGGATTTAATCCGATCCATATTTATCGGATTTGGATTATCGAATTACGGATTGCCGTTATCGGATTCGGATTTTACGAATCGAATCTGGTCTGTTGATAGGCATATCGTCGAGTATGTGCATTGAGCCATAGAAGATCAGCAATGAATTGACGTTTATTGTAAATACACATACTTTTATATCAATAAGTACACTTATCTCCTAGAAAAGATGGTGAAGTGCATTTAAGTGCCAATCATAATTTTTTACTTTTCTAATTTCTCCCGTCGAAACAAACTATTATCACAAAAATTTAACCCGAAACTAACAATAATAGCCAAAAAGCCGTTTATTGACTTGGATTGCACCCCGCCCCACCTCATTGAATGACAGAACATAAATGGCAAAATGGTACTTCAACAAGTAGGTTTCTAGGTAATTTTCTAGCTTTCGGGTAACTAATCTGGTAATAACATAGTAAAAAACTAAGGGCATCATGGTCTTTCGAAGGATGCAGGAGAAACAACCCAACTGCCTCTTTCATAATGCATCAATAGATGCAGTAGATAGATACTAAATGGAAGTGGTGTTGGCAAGAAGCAGGAATCATTTTCTAGCTTTCAGGGATTTGTTGCATGAAGAAGGGGATTTTTTTCCCCTTGGTACTTAAAGACTCATCAGGAGGCGTAGAACCAAAAAAAAACACCCAACATCTACTCTTCTTACCCAGCGCCTCTTTTCCTATCTGTCAATGTTATCAAAGGGAAAAGAAACTGTCATCCAGTCAAGTAGGAGACCATTACAACCCCCAATTGAAACTTTGCCTTTGGACCAAATTACAGAATCCATCAACGTGGTCAATCAACATCCAAAGTTATTGGAACCCTAATTTCAAACAAAATCTCCAATCTTTGTTAACCCTACTTTTTTTTGTGGTTCGAACAAGTTCTAGGAAATGATTTGGGTGAAATCAAAATCGAAACATAATAACAAATTAAGCCCTTACCCTAATAATCGAGTGAACAAGTTCTCAAATCCCCAATTTTAGTTCAGCCACAACCCTAATTTGAGTAAAATCGAAACAATGGGCACAGAGAGAGAGAGAGAGACCTTGGCGGTGCGTTGATGCGTCGGTGGTCGCAAAGGCGAAAATCGCCACCGGTGGTGGTATCAGTCGGTGGAGGGAAGGCGCTAATGGTGGTGGTGATGGTGTCCGTAGCATTGGTCTGGTCGTCTCCTCCTCTTCTCTCTCTCTTTCCCTCTCTTTTTTGTTTGAGGGTTTTGAGGTTTTTAAAAAAGTGATGAGTGGAGATATATACAGATAGAAAAAATTTATTGAGCACCAACTGAATAAAAACTAGTAGTTTTTTTTTTTCTTTTCCCTTTTAGTCTTTTGGATTTTAGCTTTTATTTTTAATTTGGCTCAGCAGAAGTGGCCGGAAGAGTGGTCTATAAGCGTGACCCTAGTATTCTTGCTTTCTTGTTTCTTGAAGTGAGGGATGGAGGAAAAAGAGGAGGCCGTTTTTTCGGTTATGCGACTCAATCAGGAAAAAAAAAAATTGATGATGACATTAACCAAAGCTCTGGATGGAGATGCTTTTAGAGAGAAAAAAGCGTGAATAAGGCCTTTTGGCCAAATAATTTATTTGGATTATTTTTTTGTGGTTATAAAAAAACAGGGCAGATCAAATTAGGACATTTGGATTTTGTGTTAGGTCTTGACTTTTGCTCTAAGTCGTTGGATTGTGTTTTCAATGGTCCGGATTCGCGGAAAATCTATTCGCGCGAATAGATTATCTGTGCATCCGAACCATTGAAAACATAATCCAATAACTAAAATCGTGGTCCGAAACTAACACAAAATCCGGATGTCCTGACTTGAACCGGATTGTATAACAAAAATTGCATTTGTTAGTCTTTTGTTAGCTTTTTGTCAATTATTGTTTCGTCTTGATGAAAAAAATCTAAAAAGCAATAAAAAAATTACGATCAAAATCTGAATTTTTTTAAATAAAGACGAACCAATACCAAAAAAAAATTGATGGGAACCATGCCCTATGGTGTGACTTCGGTCTAGCTTGGAAAAATTATGGTGTCCCCCTCTAAGTTGTCCTCCAGTTATGCCTCCAAATGATTAATGTTATGCCTTCAAGTGGTTATGTTATGTCATTTTAGGAGGACACCAAAATAAATAAATAAATGTTATGCCTTTAAATAGTTATGTTATGTCATTTTTGAAGAGTGTTATGGCTAATATAATTAATCTTTATAAATAATATAATTAAATGGGATGATGCTACAGTGTCTCCGGTCATTTTGGGGATACCGTAACTTTTGGCATTACTGACCATTAAAAACATAACAAAAACTAGTGATGTGCATAACCAAAACCTTACAGAGGCATAACCCTCAAAATCCCGAGAAATTTTGGGGATTTTAGAGGTTATGCCTTTGTAAGGTTTGATTATACACATCACTGATTTTTGTTATGCTTTTAATGGTCGGTTATGCCAAAAGTTACGATGTTCCCAAACGGCGGATGGATACCGTAGCATTTCCCTAATTAAATATTATGCCTACGCTTGATTAATCTTATGTCTTCTAGTGATTATGTTATAGAAGGGATACCGTGTCCCCAAACGAAAGGTCAGACATCATAACATCATCCTCCTCCTTTTTTTGGTAACTTTCTTTTTTTTGAAACATGATGATAGAAATGTTCGGTAACTATCTTAGATATACATATTCGTACCAAAAATCTAGTTTCATCAGATTTCATTTGATATTGGAACCAATCGTGTTTGTGCAAAACAAAAGTGTTAGACGTTTCAGACCATAAATATTCTTCTTTCTGTCGACTAGTTCTATACCATGTATGGTTCCGATCATTTGTTGGTTATGAAACAGACTCAAAAATTTCTAAAAATTGGAGGAGACCGGACAGTGTCAAATGAACCGAGCGGCTCTCGAGTTCGGTTCGGTTCATAAAGGCTCGAACTCAAGTTTTTTGGCTTGTTTACAACTCAAGCTCGACTCAACTCTGTTAGATTTTTTGCAGGGTTCCAACCTAAAACCAATTGGCAATAGGTGGAGTTGCCTCTAGAACTTATTAACCAAGCTTGGGTGGCTTAGATGAGCAATATGAGACAAGTCTAACACTCCTCCTCACATGCAACCCGAGTGCACGTGGAGGTGACAGACCAGGAGACTAGGAGCTGAGCGATTGACTCAGGCGACAAAGATGACAGAGACTTTCCCACGAGAGGTGAGACCACCCAAGGCCTAGCTCTGATATCATGTTAGATTTCTTGGAGGGCTCCAACCTAAAACCAATTGGCAATAGGTGGAGTAGCCTCTAGAATTTATTAATCAAACTTGGGTGACTTAAATGAACAATGTGGGATAATTCTAACACTTTCCCTCAGGTGCAGCCCAAATGCACGTGGAGGTGACTGATTAGGAGCTAACTGACTGATTCGAGCGACAGAAATGATAGATATAGGCACAGCCCTGTCCAGCCTGTTCTAAAAACTTTCGGTGAAGAATGTTTTCTTTTTTTTTTTCTTTTTATCGGATTCGGTGCACAGTGATGGGTCCACTCAATTATTGTTCTGTTCACTCGGACAAATTCCAGCAAACTTGTACCTATTTTAAAATCTGTAATCCTCTTTTCAAGGTGTTTTTCATGGTTTGCTTGCACGAGCTGCTCTTCTTCTTCCACAGTTCCAATTTGATAGCCAACTGAGAGAAAAATGCTGAGGATTCCCGCAACTCCAATGGGTATTCTCATGGTAACAACTCTGGTAATCTGCTGCTGCGGATTAATGTCTGTAGCAGAGGGAAAAACGTACGTGAAATACAGAGATCCCAAACAACCACTGAATGCAAGAATCAAGGACCTAATGAGGAGGATGAGCTTGGAGGAGAAGATTGGCCAGATGGTGCAGATTGAGCGCAGCGTTGCGTCGGCCGAGGTTATGAAGAACTACTTCATCGGTAAAATTCATTCTTTCACTGTTGGTAGTACTACTATTATATTGTCAATTTGTCGGCGATTAGACAATTTATTAGAAACGGCCAATAAAAAAGGTCAGGAAGACTCGTTTTTTTTTTCCTTTTTAGGGATGTGATATTGGTTAAAGCCTCTTTGAAGCGGGGCTGCTGTAAGCAAATCATAGCAGCATGCAGCAACGCCTCAATTTCACTGTTCAAAAGTGTTTTGAACGGTTTGAATTTTTAAAAGAATCCTTCTATTGATTGTCGAGACGGACGACGAAATGGACACAGGTGCAGGCTGGTGTGATTGCTCACAGCAGCTCCCCACTTCCAGAACCTCTCTGGGCCGGCTCCGAGTTCTCGGGTTCTGATGCAAACATTTTAAACAGGTGCTATATATAATTCGCAAGTAAAATATTTTACTTTTTGAAGATATAAAAGTAACTTTAAAGAGAACATCATTACAAAAAAAAAAAAAAAAACTTGAAAATTAGTGCTTTGTTAAAGAATTCTTCTTGCATTTTTAGAAGCAACAGTAGTAATTAAAGTCTTGTACTAATATTTGTATATGCATAATATAATAGTGTAAAAATTAGGGGGCTCCGAAATTAGATAAAATTTGTGGACGCGATGTGACCACATGCTCTTACGATGAATCTGTTGGGTTTTGTCCATGTGGTATTAATGCTTTTAGAAAATGAAAACAGAGGAAATTTGTTTGGCTGTATAGAAAATTGTTCGGTGGAATTAATTGGCTTTGGGTGGTGCATTTCTACTAGTCCCATAGAACATTTGTTGTGCTGGCTCTAGAGGCTTCTCGGCAGCGGAAGAGTCTTTCATGCCTTTGTCAATGCTGTGTATTTATAGTGGTGTTGTGCCGTGAATTGAGTATGTGTGGGAAAAACGGCACAGAGCATATGTGTGGGAAAAACGGCACAGAGCATATTGAGAGAGAGAGAGAGAGAGAGAGAGAGAGAGAGAGAGAGAGAGAGAGAAATTGTGTGAGAATATTATTGGTGAGTGTGGGAGAGATAAAAATATCGAGAGCTTGAAAGCTAGAGTAGGGTATTTTGTATCTCATTGTACTCGTTCAATTTTAGTGGAAGTTGTTCTCTCTCCGTGAACGTATCCGAGTTTGGGGAACCACATAATCTTGTGTCTCTTTTGTGTGATTGTTTTTCGTTACGCTTTCGTTGCGCGGCTGATCGGATATTTTACCCAACAGAATCTCTATAGTTTTTTTTTCTTAAGCATGAGCCTGGAAAGTTTGGCATTTCCAGCATGTATTTATCTTGGTCCAACGCAAACATCTTCCTCTGATAGCTTTATATATGATTGCTGGGTATTTTGAACTTCACTACGTATCAAGTGTTCGATGTAATGCCCCTGAAAGAGTACATTTTTCCGACTCATGATATTATGGACCCCCCAATTGGATAAATCATGGGGTTGAGTCTCTCTCTCCCCACTTTTTCAAATTGCAGCTTCTTGTTATCTTGATTGGTTTTAGTGTTTGTTTGTGAAGGTGTTTTGAATGGAAAGATTTGTTCATTGTCCAAGTTGATGGTGTTATTTTTTCCAAGACAAAAAAAAAAAAAAAAAGCATAGGAGGTTTGTTTGGTTTGGGTTTTGAAAGAGTTTTTATGGGATAATGAATGGATATAGATAGGGAAATGAGAGTAATAATTGGATAGAAAACTTATTGAGAACCGTGGGCAGAGAGAGGGGTCGGGTTTTGAGATCCAAAACTAGGGCTGCAAACGAGCCGAGCCGAGCCGAGCTTTATTATATTCAAGCTTGTTTATGAAGTTTTTAATGAACACGAACACGAGCTCGAGCTCGAGCTCGAGCTCGAGCTCAGTGAAAACTTAACTAGTCGAGCTCGAGCCGAGCGGGCCTTGGCTTGACTCGAGCTCGAGATGAGTCTCAACGGACCAACGAAAAATGTATATATATCCTCGCATAGGCCTAATAAAACCAAAAATATTTTGATTGTGAAGGTATATCTTTCATTTTCCTATGGAGGGATGGTGTGCAGGTGTGCGCGTGCTCTCGCTTCCCTTGGTTGACTGGAAACTGAAAACGAAAAGAACAAATTATGAACTAACAATAAAAATCATAAACTTAAGTGTATTTACTCTGGCTTGCGAGCCGACTCGAGCCAAGCTTATCCTAGCTCGAGCTCGGCTCGTTTACAAAACGAGCTGAAAAAATCGGCTCGAGCTTGTTCATTTAACTTCTAAGCCGAGCTTGAATGAGCCACTAACAAGCCGAGCTACGACCTACCCAAAACTAACACATCTGTATTCTGTGGAATGTTATCTCATCTAGCTCAACTACGACCTATTGTGTGAGGATCAAGTACCAAAGAGTTTTGGGACAGCAACTTTGCAGATATTATGTTGTTCCGGTGTCAAACTTGGTTCTTATTGGTTTTCTTCTTTTTTTTGAAGGAAGTGTACTGAGTGGCGGTGGGAGTGGTCCGGCTAAGCATGCTTCGGCTAAAAGGTGGATCAAGATGGTGAACAAATTCCAGAAGGGTTCGATGTCAACTCGACTAGGAATCCCTATGATTTATGGGATTGACGCTGTTCACGGTCACAACAATGTTTACAAGGCAACAATATTCCCTCACAATATTGGGCTTGGAGCTACAAGGCAAGTAGGTAGTCATATATGCTAATATGCCTGTAATTGTCCTTGGGTTCTCATTGGAAAATTTTTCCATGCTCTTGAGGCACAGCGTTCCATTATGCATGTGCGTGCGACTCCAACCATTATGGATCTGGGACTATCATGTTAGCATGCTGCGTTGGTGGTCTAGGACTACTGAATAATTGCTCGATTCAGACACAGTGGCTATCGCTGTAGTATAGTTCTTAGCCTAATCGCAAACGCATCTACTGACAGAAGTTCTCAGAAAAAAACAATGTCATTTCCATGAATAGAAAGTAATTACCCATTCAATACATAGAAAAATAGGAATTAGCATAACAGTAACCAAAAAAGTATGGAAGGACAAGAATGTTAGAAATGTTACAAATTCCTACTTCAGCTGCCTTAAGTTATTCACTAAACGTACCCCACATATCCAGAGAAAAATTATTTAAGATTTGATATCAACTGAGAGTTTTCATCTATTCCTGACAACCATGATTTACTCTAATGTTGTTAACCAGGGACCCTGAACTAGTCAAGAAAATTGGGGCTGCTACTGCTTTGGAAGTTAGAGCTACAGGCATCCATTATGCTTTTGCACCATGTATAGCGGTATTTAAATCAATAGCCAATTTATCTTTGAAACTTACCAAGTTAAATTAAAAATACCCTGATACCATCCAAATACAGGTCTGCAGAGATCCAAGATGGGGACGGTGCTATGAAAGCTATAGTGAAGATCCCAAGATTGTTGAAGCAATGACTGAGATTATACCCGGATTACAAGGAGAAATTCCTGTTAATTATCGGAAAGGTGTCCCCTTTGTCGCTGGCAAGTAAGAGTCCCTTCTCTCTTTTTTTCCAAATCAGAGACTAATATATATTTTTAGAAAACAAAAGATCTAGCTATGAGAATCACAATCTATTACTTTTTTCTGTGCAAGTGAAAACAAAAGGCTGCATTATTTTAGGCCTCCGTAAGTGTTTGTTGCTTATTTCTTAACCCAAAGATGCTTCTAATGACAGCTCGGTATGCAATTATCATATAGAGTTTACAAGTGAATGAATAGTACTAATTGTTGGATGGTTAAAAAACTTATTTATGACATATACATAGCTGAAACGAGAATTTTTATGAGGATGATTTCCTGTAACAAGATAAATTAAGAAACCCGCAAACACATTAGTAGCTAATAGTAGAGCCACTCCTAGTTTCTCTTCAGTTGAGCCACTCCCATCTCGGCCCCAATTGAAGGTAAAATGAGAAGTCGATTGAGACGGTATTGTTATCTGCATGGTCGACCAATTAACTTTCCTCTAACAAATAGAGTAGGCCCGAAAAACATGGTTATGGCAATTAGAAATGCCATGGTTACCCTTAATTCAATTGATTACATCACTTTGAATGGGATTAAAGGATGAAATACACTCATAGTTGGTGATCCCAAGTAAATAATAATCAAGACTAGATCTTTTTAGGGCAATATGAGGTAAGATTTATGTCGGTCCACAACCATGTTCTGCCAAACAAGTATGCTGCACATGAGACTTGTTTTAAACGGTACCATTGCTGAAACTAATCCACCTTTTTATTTAGTTCAGTGACCACCACAATCTAGCTTTTGAATTCATCAGGATCACAGTCAACTTTGGCTACTTTTGGCGTGTCATGGTCCTCACTCCTCATGGTCCAAAAACCCTTTTAAGCTTTCTTCTTTTTATATCCAAAAAGGTCCCCTTCAGCCCACTAGTCATAGGTCTAATTCCAATTCTCCTAACTGCCAACTGGTCACCTTCAATCACTGACTCATTTTTTAACAACCTTTTTAGTTTTAGTCTGCGAAATGCATTTACCTCTTCTTCTATTTCCCTCTACAGCTGCTTGCAAATAATACTCCTTGTGAAAGCATACAACTCAATACCAATAGGTAATGAGTGGACAAGCTTGCCTAGGCTCATATACTAGTTTGGAGGTAGTAGTTAACATCGTTCTGAAAAAGGGGTAACAATTATACCGATGTAATACTAAAGAGAAAGTGGAGGCAAAGGTAGACAGCATGGGTGTGGTCCATGCTTACTCTCATTTGGTTATTGAGCATTGCCCCAAGCATGCTCCATAAAGCTCTGATTTTGCATCACCACAGGCTTTGCTTTCTTCACTCCTAACACAACCAAAAGCTGCAGGCCTCACCACATTGGACAGAGACACTAGAAGTTGAAATGAAACTTATATCTCATTGTGACAAGGTTGATCTCATGAAAGCGAAAGTAAAATTGCTCTTGTCGACTGTTGTACTAACCTTGGAGTTCGAATATCTACGCCTGTCCAGTTCGTCAGAGAGTTTAAATTAAGTGTTGAGAATTCAAACAATCAAAGCCATGTTGTCTCTGACGAGCTGGACTTCAATACTTCAGAGGAGTTGGTTTTGAGTTATCATGACAAGAAGGCAAGGGAATACCTAATGAATATAAAAATGTCGGTCTGTGTACTCCTACATCATGTGTAAACCGCATAGTGAGGAGGAATAAGGTGCTCTGCCATCTTGAGCATAGAATCTATAGACGACTCCTGGGAACTGAAACAAGAAGATGTTGAGAAGGGAAAAGACTTAAAATAAGGGTTTCTCCCCCAAATATACCGGTCAAATGATATATGGTAATACGTATGTGATGAAAATTCTTGAATTGTTATAGATTAGTGTTATAGCAGGTATAGTTCTGGAAAGGCAGGATGAAGTGCTTGAAAGCAAAGGGAAGGGAGGTTTGAAACCATGTCCATTTTCAGGAAGGTTTGGCTTGCCCTTTATGCTCCCTAAAGGGAGTTATTGATCAAGTTATCTCAAACTCAATTCCAGATCCAATTTTTATTTCTGAAGCATTGGCACGATCCATTTCAAGAAACACAATGAGAGACTACTCATAAAGTGTTGCTGCCATCGAGGCACCAAACTTGGTAGCCCTTAATGCCACCACGTCAAACTTCAAATCATTACTTGATGAATTCTTAAACTAAGCACTCTCTCTGGATATTTTTCATGTCAATGCATGCTACAGAGACAGACTAACTTCATAATTGATTCAATTTACCTAAACTCCATCAATTTTCTTCCTCCTAAGAACAAAGGTTGCAGCATGTGCTAAACACTACGTGGGGGATGGAGGCACGACAGAAGGCATCAATGCCAATAACACAGTTACAAGCTGGCATGGATTGCTAACAACTCACATGCCGCCCTACTACCACTCCATCATCAAAGGTGTGGCGACCATTATGGTCTCTTACTCCAGCTTGAATGGCGAAAAAATGCACGCTAACCGCAATCTGGTCACCAGTTTCCTCAAGAACACCCTTCATTTCAGAGTAAATAAATTTAAATCTAGTCCATTTCCGTCTCGCTTATACTGAAGTAACCGAACTGAAGCAACTCAGTACTCACATCAAGTTTTGAAACTGGTTCAGGGTTTTGTCATTTCAGATATGGAGGGGATCGACTTTATAACTAGTCCACCTCATGCTAACTACACTTACTCCATCCAAGCTGGAATTCAAGCTGGCATTGACATGGTGAGTTGTGCTTAACTGTGATATAGGAAGTTCTGAAATTTCCAATGCAGTTCTAGAACAGCGACGGAACTCTCATAAAATTTTGAAGGAAACTTCTATAAACATTTCCAAGGTGTTTTTAAAAACTGGAAAAGCTTATAGAAGCTAATATAGACGTATCAACTATATTTTTAAAGATCTAAAATCCTAATTTAGCAATCATAGTTCTCTTCTATACATATTTTTTTGCATTTGATCTTTTATTGGCAGTGAAACTGTTTTATTATCTCTGTGTATAGAAATCATCGATATCCTACTGAGTCTTGTCTCACCTTTAAAAATCTATTTTCCAAACTACAGTTTGGACCACGGTTCATCTTTTCGTATCCTGTATGGTTTCTGCTTCCATCACAATATTGGCAACTATGATTTCAACTACTCGATTCGAGTTGATTGTGAGCGTAATTTACATACTACTTATGCAGTTATGCCCTTGTTACAGGTTATGGTTCCCTTCAACTACACTGAATTTATTGATGGTCTAACGATGATGGTTAAGAAGAGGATCATAACCATGAGCCGAATCGATGATGCAGTGAGGAGGATTTTAAGGGTGAAGTTTGTGATGGGTCTGTTTGAAAACCCATTCGCTGATCGTAGTCTTGCCAACCAGCTAGGACGTCTGGTCAGTCTCTAAGTTACTTTGGCATTTTATGACTAGAGAAAGAGGGTAAATTTATTATCTGGTTGTGGCATTTTATCATGCAGGAACACAGAAAACTAGCTAGGGAAGCAGTGAGAAAATCTCTTGTGCTGCTGAAGAATGGTGTATCCGCAGACAAGCCATTGTTGCCGCTTCCAAAAAAGGCGTCAAAAATACTTGTTGCAGGAAGCCATGCTGATAATCTTGGCTACCAGTGTGGTGGGTGGACAATGGAGTGGCAGGGAGTGAGTGGCAATAACCTTACAACTGGTAAACTGATAACCACACTCCCTATGTACTACTCCCTCCGTCCTATAATGGTTGTCCGGTCCGAAAAATGAGGACGTAAATTTATGGGAAAAGATTGAATTTTTTCTTGAAAGAAATGCATTATTTTTGAGTCTTCGTTTTGCGGACCGGACAAACATTTTGGGACGGAGGGAGTACTATCTAAGCTACTTCTTCCCTATTTTCTCCCACCGGAACTGAAAGTTTCCTTGTGGGTACTATAGCTTGCTGAGGAGAGACGCAACTAAACCAACGAGGCCCTATTTTACATAGACTTGGACACGAATATAAAAACAGTCTACACAGATGTGTGTTCAAGTGTCAGACTTTCCTAAACTTATTGCTATATATCAAATATGTATCCAAATGTTGGGTACGAGCGTGCAGTCTATGTAGACACATGTTGAACATGTAATTATACTGCATACAGTATGATATCAGACATGATAGGGCAAAATTATAAGGTGTACTGGAAACAAAATGAGATTTAGGGAAACAAGGAATTCCTATCTTTCAGCTGCGCCAAAAGTTAGCTTTACTACCAAATGTACTTCTTCAATTGTCTCAAAAATTTAAAGATTCAAGCATCTAATTTGGGTTCTAGAGGAAGACTCTTCCCACACCATTGGCCTTTTTATAGCCAGTGGACACGAGTACACTTGGGGGAATAGAAGAGTCCATCTGATAATAACATATAAAGCCAGCATTAACAAATGGGATATGTAATGATGCAGAAGACATGGGAATAACAACCATGGTAGATGCATGTTATATTTCATTTAAGTGACCTGACAAACCCATTTTCATTTGCAGGTACAACAATCCTAACTGCTATAAAACGGACCGTTGATCCAACAACGGATGTCGTCCACAAAGAGAACCCCAGCTCTCACTATGTCAAGTCCGGTAAATTCTCCTACGCAATTGTTGTGGTAGGAGAGCACCCGTACGCTGAGACAAACGGCGACAGCTTGAATTTGACGATCCCTTACCCTGGTCCAAGCACCATTAGAAACGTTTGTGGGTCTTTGAAATGTGTTGTTATCATTATCAGTGGCCGTCCTGTTGTAATTCAACCGCATCTTGCCTCGATTGACGCCCTCATAGCTGCTTGGCTTCCGGGTACTGAAGGCCAAGGTGTTGCTGATGTTTTATTCGGAGACTATGGTTTCACCGGCAAGCTTCCAATCACTTGGTTCAAGACTGCTGATCAGCTCCCAATGAATGTTGAGGATACCCACTATGATCCTCTCTTTCCATTTGGACATGGACTCTCCACCAAACCAACCGGAGGAAACTATTAGTCCTTCTGGAGGAAATAAACATTTGTATGTTTCACATTTGTCAGCAACACAAAAGCAATTACCACGTAACATAAGTATGCATAAAAGTACTCATAAAGTTTGTACTGGCTTGATACATTTCATGCCTTCTTTACACAAAAGCACGATTACACACCACCTTGGTCAAATATAATGGAATTTTCGCAACTGGAGCCCAATATCTGCTCACACTCTTATGTCCGAGTAGAAACTTATTCAAACAACAAATTTCATACCTGCTCTGGCTGCTCTTTTTTTTTTTTTTTTTACAGCCTGATTTGGCTACCCAGTTACCCTATCAACACAGTGAAACATACTAGCCGGTCATTAGGCTATTTTCCTGCACAGAGGAGATTGTAAAATTACATACTTCCGCATCTTGCACGAAGCCAAATGACAAAACCGCTATTTATTGGTCCTTACACGTAGATTTCATTTTATTCCACGAGCCCATACATAAGAAAACCACCAAATATTACAAAAATAAACTGAAAAAGAGCAGAGAATGAAGCTGCATCTACCACACATCATTATTCTGTTAAAGAGAAAAATGCACAAATCACTACGCCACCTCGGCATTAGTTTGTTCGGTAACTTTGGGCTTCTCTCCATTGACCTGACTCTCATTCTCAGCTTCTTTAATCAGTTTCATGATGTCTTCCTTTTTCTCCAGGAGGGATTCAATTTTGCCATTGATTTTCTCTAGTTTACTTTTGAGCTTGCCAAGTTCCTTCCCCTTGTATTTTCCCTCAAGTTTCCTCTTCTTCTCCCCCTTGTCATCCTTGTCCTTGTCTTTCTTACCCTTGCATTTTTTTCCTTTCTCTTTGTGCTTCCCTTCCACTTCCCCCTCAGAGTCCTTCACATTTTCTTCCTTTCCAATGTCCTTTGACAGAACTTTGGCGTCTATGCCATCCTTGTGTTTCTTCCCATCTCGTTTCTCCTTACCGTCTTTTCCTTTCTCCTTCTCTTCCTCGGTTTCCTCGTTGAATTCTTCCTCTAAATCCTCTTTGCCTTCAATCTTTTTCTGCTTATGCTGCTTCTTCTCTTTGTTCTTTCCTCCAGTTTTGTCATCATCATTGTGCTTCTTTTTCTTACCACCATTTCCTTCTTCTTTCTTCTCCTCTGTCTTCCCCTCCAACCCCTGCCCATTTTCCTGTATGTCAATCTCCCTGGACACAACTTTATCCTCGCACTTCCCCTCCTCGGCATCATCTTTGTGCTTCTTCTTGTGTTTCTTCTCCTTATCTTTCTTCTTCTTCTCTTTTTTACCTTCTTTTCCCATCTCTTCTGTTTCCTCGTTGGATTTTCCCTCTACCTGCTCTTTGTCTTTACTCTTCATTTCTTTTCCCTTCTTCTCTTTCTTGTCTTTCTTCGCTTCATGCTTATCATCGTCGTCTTCATGCTTCTTTTTCTTCTTTGCTTTCTCTTCATGCATCTCTTCCTTTCCGTTTTTGGGTTTCTCTGCCTCGTCAACACTCAGCTCTCCCTCTTTGCATTTCATTGTTTCATCATGCTCCTCCTTTGAGTCCTTGTCTTTCTTCTTTTTCTCTTTTTGCTCCACCTTTATATCTTCTTTGTCATCCGATTCACCAGATTTATCCTTCTCCTTCTTCTTCTTTTCCTCTTTCTCTTTCCCTTTCTCCCCTTCCTCTTTTTTCTCCACCTTTATATCTTCTTTGTCATCCGATTCACCTGATTTATCCTTCTTCTCCTTCTTCTTCTTCTTATTGTCCTCTTTCTCTTTCACTTTCTCCCCTTCCTCTGAGTCCCCGCCATCATCTTTCTCCTTCTTTTCTTTTCCCTTGTCTTTGTCTTTTTTCTCTTTCTTTTCTTCTTCTTTTTCCGGGGATTTTACGGCTCCATGCCCCTTCTGCTCTCCATCCATACTATCCTCGCATTCTTTTTCCAACACCTTCTTTTTCCCCTCTTTCTCATTCTTTTTAACCTTTTCGTCCTTGTCAATCTTCTTCTCCTTCTCCTTTTTCTTCAACTCTTTTATTTCCTCTTTATCTGTCTCAACTTTGAGGTGAAGTTCTTGCTTCTCCCCATACTCTCCTCCCTTGACAGCAGATTCGGGTTTGTCTTCCATTTCTATGGTGATCCTTCTTGTTTGATTGCAAATGATCTGTGAAGAAAGATGCAGAACACATACATCAAACTAAATTAACAAACAGCAAAAGAAGCATAGGATTCTCCCTATTGAAGATGGTATAGAACTTACAGTAATTGTCAAATTACATAGCATAAACTTGATCTTTAAGATGTTCGACTAAAAACAGCACCGTACTAGGTAGGTTCATTATTAGTGTATTCACAAATTGAGATGAAACTGAGATATGGGTATAAAATGCTGCTTGTATCCACTTCTGGTGCAACAAATTTAAAATTAGAAGTCTACTAGAAAACTGAATCAACAAAATGGCATGAAATTTGCTCAGGATACGAATCATGCGGAAAACCAACGTGAAAGCTGTTCAACAAACGAAATGGGTAAACCAAATCCAAACAGTTCATTTCGACTAGCGTCTAGCAGATTCATATCCATTTGCCCTGAATTCACATCAAGGTATCTTGTACTACTGTGCTACTGTTGGCATCAAATGGCCTGAACTTGTTACAGAATGAAAATTGATGAAAAGGGCAAGAATAAGGCAGGGCAAATTGAGCTGATTCCCGAGTCCAAGACAAAAATAACAAGCGCATGATAAGTTAGAGCGTCATGCAACTGGAGTGATAGCTCAATGATTGGAACAATGTACTCCCATGCATTTGACTAAGGTTCAAGCCTCACTAACTACACCGAACACTACTGACTTTCGTCGAACACAGGCTAATACGAGCCCAAATTCAGCAGATATTCAGGTAATCATCACAAGTTTCTAACGGGTATGATCGCATAGTATTGGAAGGTCATTATTAAGAATAAAACTAGCACCAACAGAAACCATCCAATTAGTCAAATGACTGACACTGTAAGGATCCATTTCACAAAGAGGGAAAAGCAGCGTCCATAGTTTCTTTGTTCTGCTAAGCGTTTTGGGCTTTCTGGGCGTTTGGTCTTTATTCAAAAAAAATATATATATATATTGTGTTTGTTAGTTTCACTCCAAACTTTTGTAGACTATTTATTTGTTTTAACGAGAGAAATCGGGAAACCCAAATATTTTGCCTTTTACCTAAATAGTTTTAGAAATATCCAAGTTAAAGCCCCAAAAGTTGGCTTTTGGGATTTTTGGACTTTTTGTCTTGGATATTTTCAAAAATATTTGGGTAAGAGTAAAAGAAAATTTACTTTTCCAATTCTTCACGTGATGAATCA
>CM033791.1:9765157-9805471 GCA_019656835.1 Rhododendron ovatum
ATAATCTAAAAAAAATTCGGCGCAGAATTACCAAACACGAATTTCTTTTGAAAAAGGACAAAAACTCTCCAAAAGTCCAAAAAGCTTGCAAGGCCTCTGAAAGAGAATCGAGGTTCTTGGAGAAAATACACAAATGTAACGCATTTTCATTTCCAAACATTCAAGAAGATAAAAACTTCAGAAATTCAAGCAGGATAAAACATTAAAGGAAAATGCTTACCACCGCCATTGAGTAAAAAGCATATCCGGATCAAACAAAAAAACAAACAAAAGTAAAGAACATATCCATATCCGGGGATATATATATATACACACACACACGACGGTTCAAAGACACCTAAAAAAATACCCTAAATCTAAATCTCATAATTTCCGATTAAATTTTTATGATCCAAACCGTTCAATATATGCAGAATGTGATTTTAAGGGTGCCTGAGAGAAATTAACAAAAAAAAATGACCGAAAAAAACTTGATTTGAGCAGTTTTTATTTGAACCGTTCAATAAAAAATTGTTCGGATCAAACCTTTCTGGTATTTTTTTTTTGCGGATTGAAATTCTAACGAATTTGCATTTCATGCATATTATCCACCTCCTGATAGGCGCAGGTAAGCGAGACGCAATAAAACATACTTTTGAATGATCATGACATAATCGACGATCATGTAAGCTGGCCCGAAACCTCATTATCAAAATCCTATTTATAGGATAAGGGGATTTCTGAAAAAAGGACTTACATGAGATGGAGCTTTTTCCTTTTCAGAGGCTACCACTGGGTTCTTGTAACTCTGATGTTTTGTTTCTTTCTAGTTTTGATCCGATATCGTAGTAGTAGAGGTACATTTATAGGATAAGGGGATTTGATCTTCTCACACGTAGAGGAATGTAGTTGCGGTGACGTGTCCTGCACTCGTGGGGAGTCAAAGCTGTGATTTTTTTCCATTCGTGGCTGAGCGTTGACACGTACCCCGCGCGTAACCGCGTCATGAGTTCTCAGTCGGCCGCTGGGTCTTAAATGCTGCTTTTATTTTTGCTTGGCTGGATAAATCCCTCTACCTTCTTCATTAAGTAATTTCAATCTCAGGTGTCGTTTTCCGAAAAAGAAAAAAAGGATCCGGTTTCTTCGCAATCGAAGGTGCCGCTGCCGTTTAATCACAGTCGTGTATTTTGCAAAACCACATTTGCGTTTACGAATGTATATCCCGTAGGTAAAATAAACATCAGCTAATCTTGTTCATTGAAGACACTTTTAAACAATTACAGTCGCGCGAATTGCCGTTTGCAATCAAAAAACTTTTGAATTGCTGTCTCCAATCGTTTCCTCTGGGAAAAAACTTAGGTGGGCATTTCAGGAATAGAAATTCTCTAGTGTGTGATTTTTCATGTGATGCATATTATAACGCATGATGGTTAATTTTTTATCGATGATTCGAACTGTTTATTATATTTCCTATTTCATTAGGATTGTTGGTTTACAAGAATTAGGAATTTAGGTAAAATAATTTCCTTATAGATTTTATTTTTTAAAAAAAAAATTGATGGAGGATAAGATTTTGTGAAGTAATTTACTTTCATGATTCTAGACATAAATTTCCACTGGGAAAGGTTTTGTTAACTTAGAAATATTACGTTTTCCTTATTGGAATTGATTTTTTATCCTATTTTATAAGGATTCTTAGTCTAAAAGAATTAAGATTTAATTTTGATAATTTACTTATCTGTATTTTTTTTACTTTGTGTTCACATCGCATCAAGATTGTTTTTATCTATCAACTTGAGTTTGAAAAAGAAATTCAAGTCACAAGTAGCGACAAAGGAGAACCAAGAGAAACCGAGACAGAGACAAAGCCCATACAAAAGCCATTAGCCAAGATCAATACCAAGCCCAAGATCAGTGCCAAGCCCACACAAAAGTGATGGTACTGGAGCTATTGAGTCGGTCCAATACCATGATTATAGTCCTAGCATGCCTTTGTATAAGTTTCAAAATTTGGTGACTAATAAACCGACATGATTATATGACAAAAAAGAGAAAAAGAACTTGGGAAACATGCATTACAAAAGAAACCTATACTAACTGGAAAAACTGAATAATAAACTAGTCTAAAAAGGAAAAAATAATAATAATAATAAAACCTAGAAAACATTATTAATAAAGCTAGTCTTAAAAGGAAAAATGATAATGAAACCATAAAAACATGAATAATAACCTAGTCTAAATAAGAAACAGGAGTAAGTGGAGTGGAGTGCAATTGGTGCCTCCCGTATACTCTTATATATATGAACATGGTTCGATTCCCGTAAACACTCATCCCCCTTATGATAGAGTAGATTAGAATTAACAAATGGAAAAAAGAAAAGGAAAAGAAACATAATAATAAAATTTAGATAAGGAGTAGAGTCAGGAATTTACTAGGTAAATGTATGAGAGTAGGATTCCATAATTTTTAGGTGCCAAGGGAGAAGAGAGAGAACATATAAGAGAAAAATAGAGATGTAAATGAGATGAGAGAGAAAATATTAGTGAGTGTTAGGGCGAGCAATGACTCAACTACTCCGAGGTGAGCGCTTGAGTAGTCGGTAGGGGTGTAGGTTTATATATTTTGTCCATGTCGCGTTGTAAACTTCTATTCTATCATGGTGGAATCTCACTCGCTCCCACGGATGTAGGTATTGAGGCTAGATCACGTAAACTTAGGTGCATTTTTCCTTTCTCACACGTGTGTTTAGTTCCGCTGACTTGGATGAAATTTGTGATTAATAATTCCCAATAAACGGTGAAATTAGCCTCCCGGAAATTACACAAAACTGCCCCTGACACCCTTGAGTCATTAAAAAAAAAAAGGCGATAGAACTAAATTTTCATGTTTTCTAATCAAATGGCAACATAGGTTGAATATGGTGCAAGAAAAATAACTGTCCTGTTTATATTGACTTTGGTTATTAAAATTAGAAACCGCGTTTGAATGGGACAGCAGTGTGAAATTGGAATTATTATAAATCCAGGTGGGAATGACAATTAATTACTCCGTTCAAATGGGATTAGAAAACAAATAATCCCCAGGACAGGACAGAAGCACATGGAGATCATCAATGACTAGAACATGAGCCCACAAGAGAAATCCCTTAATTTTTAATCCCTCTATGATTAGCTACTTGATTTTAATAAAAAAGAATGTTTAGGAAGTATATAGTAATAAATGTAGGAGTAATTCTTTGAGGGAAAAAAATGTAACAAAGGCTGGAATTATGGGGAAAAAAATGGTATATTACAACCGCAATGAGTGTGTGTAAATGTTTGTGTGTGTTTTATTGTGGTTATAAAAGTACGCTGATACATCTTAACTTTTGTGTGTTTGGTTTGTAATTGTTCAAATTTACTTAAGTTGGGAACAACAACACCGTGGTTGTGGGTATAGATCCTACATCTATACCCGCACGCATAGACCCATTTAGAACCATTTCAGATCTCACAAAAATAATTGGAGCCGTTAATTCTGTTTAAAATATCTGGTGTGGGATTTTGAAGTTTGAAGCAAAATTAGATATTTTGTAAATGCCCCTACAAATATTTGACCGAGTTAGTTTTTCTCAAGAACTTTAAACAAGATGTTGACAAAAAAATGTGCCGCTCCGATCATCTTTACTAGATTCAAAATGAGTCCAAAATGGATTTGTACGAGTGGGACAAACACTGCATGTACCTTTACGGTTTTATTGTTTACATGGGAACAAATTTTTTGCTCTCTTTTTCCTCTATCGGGATGCTCAACATTGGAATTGAGCAATTGTAAGTGCAGTGCGATTGATGCCTCCTTCGTATTCCCAAGCTTTCGGGGCGGGTTACATGTCTTTTCGTTGAGAACCATAAGGTTTATTTTGGGACTGAGTGGGAGGGGAGATCAGAGATCATGGGCTTGCCACACCCATAAACTTAACGACTTAAGACATATTTGTTTGTTTTTTGATTTAAAAGTCAAAGCTTATATGAATTGACTATGCTATGGCCAAACAATTGAGTTGTCAACGTCACAAACATATTTATTTTGAAAACCGAAATTACGACTAATGTAATGGTTAAAGCAAAATAATAGAGAAAACAATTGTCAAAAATCTTATAATTAAAATCTTTTCAACTAGAACTACAAAATAATACAAGTTGCATCGAGTAATTAAAATGTTATAACCGTCATTAGCTAGTTTTCACGATGCGTTTCAAATATGGATCTACTGTAATTTTTACCTTTTTATAGAATAAATTAAAAAATTTATCACACGGAGAAGGTGGTTGCAAGGAAAAAAAAAAGTTGTTCTAAAATTAAATAGTATGGGGGAGTAGTCCTTTTCTTTTTTATGAAAACAAATGAAAGACATCAATTAAAACTTCTTTCTTTGATCTTGAATTAAACTTGACTTTTGCACAATACCACTTTGACAACCAATTAGAAACTTGCTCTCGTGTTTAACAAATTAGGGAAAATTGAAATTTTGAAAACAATAAAAAAATAGGTTTCAAATCTAGTCACATATAATCTTTGAAAAAGCCCTGTGCTTCCGCTTTTATTTTCGTTCAGTGCTCGCGCTCGCAAATTATAAATAACTTGAAATGGTTTTTCGACAAAGATTTCACCTTTATTCTCTCGCTCACGCTCACGCACGCGTACACGCACGCCAATTCCATCACTTTTATTTTATAGTAGTAAAAAAAAACAAAGTAAAAAACCCATAAAAAAACCTGCCTTAACGGTCCGTCTTCGTCCCTTCTCTCTCTGTCTGTCAGTCTGTCTCTGTTTGAAAACAAATACGGAATTACTCTTTCTCTCTCTTCGTCTCTCGGTTTCTCTCACCCCGAGGCCCCGTAGACCTGGTTTTCTCCAAAAACAACCCGAAAACCAGGTCGAAGAAGGATCTCATTGCTGCAGATATACACGTATATACGTACACACACAACATCTACACCCAAATATTTTCAGCTTTTGATTCTACCTCTCTCTCCAGCTTCTGCAACCATGAACGACCTCTTATCGGTAAGTCCTTTCTCTACCGCCCTCCTTCGTGAGAAAACCATGTAAAAGAGAACCAAAAAGAACGATTTTAGCTTGGAAATTCATAAAGTAATGTAGCTAAATGGTTGAAATTCGCTCAATTGAGTAGATCTGTGTCAATCCTTGTTGATGCATATTCATGTTATTCTGCGGAGAATATATTTGACTTCTTCATTTAAAATAGATGGATCCAATGTATGTGCTCTATTTAACATTTAGGTTTGCAATGTCTATCTAAAGCCTAGCATAAATCCCGTTTCTATGGCGGGAATCTTGAGGCAGAACGGGGATGTGGGGGATGTGATGCCACATCCCCATGATTCCCATGTTTGGAACAGACCAGAATAGGAATAGGAATGTGATTCGTAATCCCATATTCAACCAGGAATCACGTTCTAGGGTTCAGTTGGAATCTGATCCCTCCATTATCCCATGGTGATCTTTGGATTCCTGGATCAATCCATAAGAAAGGAAATGTTGACTCCAAAATATTTCCCGAAATAAAGGTTTCTTGAACAAGTTTACCGAAGTAAACCAAACACATTCATAGAAACCATATTTTAATTCCTCTTCAAGATTCTGGCAATCCAAGCATAGCTATTTATCTATCTCTTCCTCCATTTACCTATTTTAGAGTATTGTTCTCCTCCATATGAGATGATTGACTTGGATCCTTTAAATATGGAGGATGAAGGAGAAAACTGAGAATCATTCTTTAAGACATCCCCAGCCCAATACCCGCTAATACACAATTTGACAGGATTATAATAGAAAGGTTTTTTATTTAAAAAATGAGGTAAGAGGATTTCAATATTCATGTTAACTCCAACCATATTTCTTGTCTCTATTTTTATTTATTTATTTTGATTTCAAACATTGCTTTCTATTCAACAATCGTCTACTTTTATTGAAAATAATATATTTCTCTCTTTTCATATAAAAGAAGTGGGTGCAGGGAGTCCTCTTTTTTGGTTGTGCTCCGTTGTTGGAGTGACAAACTCCATCATCTCAAACAGAGAAAGAAATAGAGCATGAGTTGAGTTTGATTTTGATTTTGCTAAAAAATGGAGAAGGAAAGTGGAAGTACAGACATAGGGTGTGGGTTAAAGATGCCCCGATTCTCGAATATGAGGATGACAGTTTATTTATCTGATAGATAAAACTTTAAGTTGTACATATTTTAACAAGATTGGTAGTTAAGACACACACACTGACACACACAATACCTTTAAAAGTAGGCGGAGGATGAAAATTTACTGATCTATTTGATTTTCTTAAATTTGTACATTTATTTTCACAAGATTGGTAGAATTAGAATTAGGATGAGTTTTGGGAGGAAGTTTAAATTGATTGAATTCTATATAGAAATGAAGGAAGATTTTGAAATATAGAGATGTAAATAGAATAAAGAGGTTGGAGTTGACACGAAAAGTGTAACCCTCTATAACCAGTTTTTGAATAAAAACCTTATTTTGATCCTTGCAAATAGAGTGTTAGAGGGTGTGAATTGGATATGCTACAAGGTTACTTAATTCAAGGTTTTAGCTAACTGGGATTGGATGGATCTCTTGGGGCTGTTTTGGGCCTGCTTCAGTGATCAGAACGTTCATCTTGTTGGAGCCGCAGGGAAGATCATGCAAAAACTGTGACTTATCGTGCATTGATTGGCACATCATCAGATCATATTAGCTCATTTATCCAATTAAAATTGGACGGCTTATTTTCGTTGTCCAAGACTCACTTGATTGGAATCATGTAGCTATTTATGCCTGACCAGACTGTTTTTTAAGTGTATATTCTTCTAATGTGTTTGCTATGAGATGAATGATTCTGATAACCACAATAGGCCTAGGCTAAGCCACATGTGGCCAATGACGGTCCGGAGGGGAGCTGAACCCTTTAATTCAGAGCTTTGAAATTTATTTCCATGCCCTTTGTTTTTTTATTTCTTCCAGTTATTCGTAATCATCTTTTCAATAGTAAGTTTCCTTTTCCATCCTGATTCTATTTATCCTGCTGATTGTAGAAACTCATAGATTTTGTTGTATACTGAAGCTAAAGGAGTACATGAAGATACAAGCTTTTGTCTTTTGGATCTAATGCTAATAATGTCACTCTTTAACAATGATGTGTATGCCAAAAAGCATCTATCCAGTTGAATAGGTTATAAGCTAAACTAATTTTCTTAACTGCAGCCAACCTATTTTTGTTCCCAATGTGGGACTGTAAAATATTAAGAAGTTTATCTCCTTTCCGAACTATAGGATGCTTTGCTGATGGACTTTTGGCGAAATTCTGAATGATCAATAAATGTGGAAACTATAAATTACGTTATCCAAACCCCATTACATGCCATGTCCTTGCACTACTTATTCTAACTTCCTGAAGTGGCGCCTAGAAGAGTGGTACTTGCCTTTTTATTGGAACTTTGTTTGAGACCTTTGCTGAGTCAAGAAGGCTTTTTATGTATAGGCTTTGAAATGCTTGGTATTAAGCTTGTACTTATGTTATCCTTCTCATGCTGAAAAATATTTGAGGTAGAACAGCTGCTACCCCCCACCCCACCTACCCCTTTTCTTTGCATAATAGAATGAACTTAAGTTTGAAAGGGAAAAGCTATGTTTTCTTCTTTATATTTCGTGTTACACAACTACTAAATGATACTTTTGCAGGGTTCTTTTGAGATCCCTCGAGGGCAGCCTACTGGTGGAGATCTTGAAATGGGAACACAACGTCCAATGAATTCAGGAGAACTGGGCCTAGATAACTTCTTTAAGCAGGTGGCTATAACTTATTGGTGTTAGTGTTACTTAGTTGCAAATCAAGAAGAATACGTGTCATTGACTTTTCTGCTCTTGTTTCCCCCTTCCTCCCATTCCTTTTGACGCAACTAGAAAACGAGAACATATTTGAACTATCTTTCCTCATATGACATCAAGCTTTTGGTTCTTTTCAGGTTCAAGAGATTGAGAAACAATACGAGAAGCTGAATAAGCTACTCAAAAAGCTCCAGGTATGTGGCTTTATTGTATTTTGGTGGTAGGTGGACGTGTGGTTACTCAGTTTCTGTAGAAGTATTTGTAGCATTGGCTTCATGATTTGCACAAAAAGAGCAAGTGAAAGAAAATTACAACAGATACGTAATAGTATGAAAGGGTAGTGATTTTGGTACTCTCCTGTGTTACATAGGCACACCAATTTTTTGTCCTTTATGTAAAATCAAAAGGTTGGCCTACTATGTTTGAAGACAACAAATTTATTAATTCCTTTGCTTTATTAATTTATTAATTCCACATCGAAGGTTTCACAAAAAATGAGAGGATGTCTTGTTTTTAAGTTGGGGAGATATCCCATATAGGGGGACATCAAAGGATAGATGGTATGTATAGAATCACAAGCTTGCTATTAGGTTACTTGGACTTAAGCTTTTGGGACATGTTAGTCCCACTCTTCACGTTCGAAGGTTTCACAAAAATCACATACGATTTTTGAATTACATTGTGCCTGCTTTCTGGGGACATACTGTCCTTTCTTGTATTTCCTTCATAGTACTATGATCCCGTCTGTGATAGAAAACAGTCCAAATGTGGCTTACCTATTATTAGAGGCATCAGGGACTGAAGGTGTTGCATTTGGAAGTCATTTCTCTGTAACGTGGCAAAGAGTATGGAAACAATTTTTATTTGGAATCATTATGTGAAAATTGCATGCAGGATGCCCATGAGGAATCAAAGGCTGTAACCAAAGCTGCTGCCATGAAAGGTAACCTGTTTCCTGTCGGATTTTTGTTGATCTTATACAAATTTAAGCCTATGTACCTATTCTTTTTGTTGTTTATGTTCTTTCCTTGGTGATCTTTGGTTATGCTTTATAAAGACAAGGATCTACAACTACGATAATTGATGATCTTTACTTATGCTTCATAAAAACAAGGATCTGCATGTGAAAAACCTTCAAAGAAAGGTCGCAAGGACCAAAGTTGGAAACATCTTCTGTAATCATGACATGCCCAGGTTTTTAATGTCAGTTTTCTTGATTGTGTGTCATTTTTCTTTAGAATCAGTTTTCCAATGTCAATCTTGTGGCACTCAACTCATCACAGATATAGTCTCTGTGAAAACGCTAGGAAGGATGAACTCAACATCAATGAGAGTCCACTTGTTTGAAGAAATGTTGAAATTTGAGAAAGCTCTAAAGAGGATTGTCCCTTTTTGTTCCAGAGTGATGTAAAAGATGAACAATCACCTCACACACAACTAGTGCACCCATAACAGAACCTCCTAAAGCAAGAAAGTCTAACCAAACATGCTGGCCTCCAGATGATTTATTCAATAACATATAGGTACATGTTGGATAATTGGCACTCGCATGTTAGTTGTGGAAATTCATTCTTGTGAACTTTTCATAAACTTCTTTCTAAGCAGTATTTTGGCTTCTGGTAGAATTAGTACTTGACATTAATATCCTGAAAGGTTGGGAGGGAAGAGCGGCCATATGTTTAAAAGGAGAAAAGAGGTAGATTTCGTGATGTAGGATTGAAAACACCTTAATTGCTGTAAAATGTCACATGCGCTTTAGAACGTTAAAAGCTTGAGTAGGATTCTAGGTGAAACTGGTTTGCCAAAAGAAAAATGAGAGAAGCTGTTTCAAGTATTGAATACAGTTTCACATGCTGTTGCCGCAATCCCTCAACCCTATACACGACATGTTAGTGATTAGCTCGGTACTAGTTTTTTGTTTTGGAACTCGACTGTAGTTTCACACAGGAATTAGGTCTATTGATACGAGATGGTTGTTATAATATGGTCTTACATTCAAATTTAAACTATGCTTTTCTGTAGCTCACTGGTTTCATGTAATTCAGGTTTCTCTGTAGAAATAGGTGTACACTTAACACTTGATTTGAATTCAGATGAACTACTACATTTCGAACTGATCACAGCATCTTTCATTGAGTCATAATGCAGAATTTTTCTTTCTTTCTTTTTCGTTAAAAAATTATACTAGTTTGCATCTTGTGTTTGTGCAATTGGCATCTGAAAGCAATGCGTGCTAATTGAAGTCAATTTTTAGAAGCCACTTCTGATCATCAATTCATCACAGCTTGGGACTTTGGGGGAAGTTGGTTCAATTGATCTCTTAAAAAAATTCTGGAAGTTTTAGACTAATGGTCATTTGCATGGTCTTCACATTAACCGAGGGTAAAAGAACCTTGTGTAAGTCAGTAGATGCAACACCATGATCTGGACTGCGTCCTATTTTACCAAGATTATAGTTTTCATTGCAGTATTTTATTAGTGGTAGAAGGTAGTTTTTTGGATACCTGAACTGATGACCAATATGGTCATCGAATGGCTTGGTGAATTTTGTCATGCAGATATCTGAAGATTCTGAACTAAATTCACACAATATAATACTAATCATTGTTCCTGTTCTCATGCCTGTGCATTTTCCAATAGGATGGGATAACATGGTTTTTTCTATTCAATTGTCTGGAACTCGATAATGATTGTTGGTCTTGCATTGTTTGCAGCAATCAAGCAGAGAATGGAGAAAGACGTTGATGAAGTTGGAAAAGTTGCCCGTTCTATTAAATCAAAGATAGAGGAGCTTGACAGAGAAGTAAGAGCACACACCGCTTCTGGTTATTCTGGTGTTGTTCAGCACTTACCTAATGACATGGTTTTTCGTCCTACTTTTTGGTCCAGAATTTAGCCAACAGGCAGAAGCCTGGATGTGGAAAAGGATCAGGTGTTGACCGATCGAGAACAGCGACAACAGTGTAACTCTCTTTTTTCTTACGTCTATACCCCCATGATTATTATTTGCACCGAAAGTTGTTTGGTAGGGGCAAGTTGAAATTTATGATATTTAAATGCTATTCTTATCATCCTAGTATTCTCTTTGACATACGGATTGAATGCTGGCTAAGTTTGGTACCTATGTAGCAGGGATATATGAATTGTGAAGTGAAATTGTTGTCATGCTGTATGGTACACTCTTTTAGTGTCCCAGGCATGTCATCGACCTGCTTCACAACGTGTCTAAGTATTCAAAATAAGATTGGCTTTGTACTCGAGTTTTGACTATTAGAGTTGTAGGTAAAAATGCAGTGGTATTATAGATTAATATTGTATAAGCATGTAAAAAAAAAAGTTGTACCGCAGTGGAATCATCTGAAAAAATCAATTGACTCATTAGTCCTTCCAAAAGGCGAAATTGTTATGAAGTTTATTCACTATCACATTAGAAGGAGTATTTCTGAGGCTTGGCAATGAGCCTGAGTAGGCAGAAATGGATTGGCAAGGCTGAGTAGGGCTCTTAGCGGCTGAGCAAGAAGGGACTCAGAACAGGCAGTTGAGCCGGAGCAGGTGTATGGCATGAAGATTAGGCAGCAGTCACGGTTGAATCAATTCCATAAACGGGAGTTTGAGTTGCTTGAGCAACTACTCGTGTTTCTTGATATAATAAAACCGGATACTATAGTTTTTGGTGGGAAAGATGCTTCAGGCACAATGGTTTTAAATTTGTCCATAAATATTTTACTTATCAAATACATGGTGAATTCATCTTCTTAGCTATTAGATCTTAGGATTTGAACTCTGTAACTAATAGACCGTTATCTACATTTTAGTAGAGCAGTAAATTGGGTCGGGCCAGCACGGCATGACACAGCACAGCACAGCATGGCGTGGACACTATAGATGGGCAGGGCCATGTTGTTGTGCCCAAAACGACAGCCTAGCCCGGGTAAGGGCACTGGCAGTGACTTGTAAGAAATTGCTGTTGAATGTGGAATCCGTACTAACACAGCTGGGTCAATTCTGTGCAAATGAACATGCGTATGGGAAACATTGAAGTTTAATTTGGAAGGCGTAGGGCCCAATGCAATGTTTTTGGATGGCTCCCTAATCTTATCCCTTAGTTGTTACGGTTGGTTTCGTCTGTGAATTTCTTCACAAAAACAGATACCTCTTCATAGAAGATATTATTGATACCTGGAAATTTGGTAGATTTTAGAAGTGACTACTGTCTTCCTGGTGGTCACCTGGGGTTTTTCGCTGGAACAAACACCATGTTCAAATCCCGTGGCTCATTTTATTTGTCTATTTGTCAAGTAAAGAAGTTAGGGATGTAGCTTAGTTTGAGCAGCATCTAGTTTTGAAGCTGAAATTATATTGGTTTCTCGAATTTCTCTCATTAGAAACTTCCCTCACATGTCTATTCTAGTTCCCTTTTTTGTTTTATTTGCATCTGGTTAGCCTCCAACATTACAGAAGTTGGTGCTAATATACTTGGTGTTCTGGTATCTAGTTATTTAGGATGGATTTAACTTCTGAATGTGCAAAACTGATAGCAGGCATGGGTTAAAATTTGTGTCAGTCTTGTTTTTTTTTTTGGCCAAAAGTTTAGAAATTCCATTGATAACCAAGAGAGTACATCAAAGGGCATCCTTCCTTGGATAAGGAGAGAATAGCCAACCAGGCGGATAGGCTCTGACGAGGAAAGACCCACACCCCAAACTCCTTACGAAGGCCACCGAGGCACAATACCTCACACAAAACTCACACCACCAACATCAAAGAAAGAAAAACACACTACACCCAAAAGAATTAGAAAGACCCCCGAAGGGGAGAAACACCCATAAGTGAGACATCACAGAAAAAAGTTAGAAAGAAAAAAAAAGCCACCGGCGATGCTGGATCAGACAACCCACCTTCCCTTCTCCAAATCAACTCCAGGATCGGACCTTGTTCTCCAATCTCTGCAACCGGATCCCCTGGTCGCCAGAACATATATAGTGTGGCGTCGCGGCTGGATCTGGACAAGGTCCCGGCTGCAAACAGCTTCTAGCCAGTTGAGGTGATCTCGGAACTTCGGGATGTTGGGGAAGAAGTCGTGCACGAGGATCTGTTCGATGGAGGCAATAGAGGCGGCCAGAGGGAGGCGAGACGAAGAGGAGGCGGTGAAAAGAGGACGACGGAGGAGGTCGACGGAGATGTAAAAGGGGAGGCGGAGGAAACATTAATGGAGAACGCCCCCCTCCTGCCGCCCATCATTGGGTGGAAACCCTAGGGGGAGGGAGGGAAGGAGAGATGCAGCTAGGGCTGGGAAGTTCTATGTCAGTCTTGTTTTAATGGGGTGTGTTCTCTATGTGTACTTATTATTACGATAATTGCCTCTTCTGAAGGCATCTTCTCTACCTCCAAAGATGGCGAGTTTGAAGTCCTTGTAATCCTTCTTATGATCATTTTTGACATTGTTGGGCCCTTTATAAGTTTCCAATTTTTCAATCTTTTGCCAAGCCGCATAGTTTCAACATGAATACTTCTTCAGTCAGTCTTATCTCACTTCATCAACTTTTTGTTTAACTTCAGTGCCTTGAAAAAGAAGTTTAAAGACAAAATGTCTGAATTTCAGGTAAGTCAGACATTCATATTTTACACCTCGATTGTCGTTTTCTTTTCTTTAGCTTTTATTAATTTTCAGTCCTCAATTTTTTTTTTTTTGCAGACTTTAAGGGAAAGCATCCACCAAGAGTATCGAGAGGTTGTTGAAAGGCGAGTTTATACAGGTTCTGATCGTTTCGGCTTGATTGCATAATACTGTAGTCTGTAGTTTTTTCAACTTAATGTACTGGATTCCACATGACACCCAGCTAATCATTTTAGTTTCCTTGTTGCCATGACGTCAGTAACGGGCACCAGAGCCGATGAAGAGGTGAATTTCCTTGCTGTGTGATGTTCTTCTTGAAATTGTAACTTCATATGCACATTTGTGACTATTTGAAAACTTTTCAGACAATTGATCACTTAATAGAGACAGGGGATAGCGAACAGATTTTCCAGAAAGCAATCAGGGAACAAGGACGAGGCCAGGTTTTGTATCCTTCTTTCCTTTTCACTTAGTGGGACATTATTTGGAATTCTCTTGGTTGACACATAATCTTGGAAATATTTATTTGGGTCAAGTATTCAAAAGAAAAATCTGAAGGAATTTTAGTTAACTATCTTTCAACTCGGTAATCTGGGCCAGTAGGCCAATTCTAAAACTGTTTAGTAACTTAAGTTGGAAATGCCTTTTGTTTTTGGCTTTTATGTTGTGTTTGCAGATAATGGACACCCTAGCAGAAATACAAGAACGCCACGATGCAGTTAGAGAGGTTGAGAGGAAGCTTCTTGAGTTGCAGCAGGTATCATCAATCCCGTCCAATTGATAAATATTTATGGCAAGGATCGGGGTATCATTTGACATCCTTCTGCAGCTCTTTCAAACTATGGTTAAAAATCTATTTAAGTTGGTTGACATTAATTAATTACTTGGATGGTCTTTATTTATTTTCCGTCATCTTTTTCCCCCTGTTGTAATTGTAACACATACTTGACAACCCATATTAGGTGTGCTATCAAGATCTTGACTCATTTTGTGCAACTATCTAGCTGAGTACCCCCATAATCTTTCATCTGTCTCGTTCCCATCTGGCCAGCCAAATGGCCCATAGAAATGATGTTGAATGAACTTGGTTTGCCAATTCAAATGCCCTGTTAAGCCAAAAAGCATTAATAGGCTCAGCAAGCCTATCAAATGCCTAAAAAGGATCAAATAGGATTGTAAGTGATACCATAAACTGATTGAGGTCTTCCGCTTAATCCGTAGCCTAAAAATAGGCTGGATCATGGATCAAGGAAGAGAACCAGCGAATGGGCGTCTTATGACAATTGGAAGGCCAAGGTCTGGTGCACAACAGAGGCATGGATTAAGGTTATCACCCTCATTTTTGTGCCCTATATGGCAGGGTTATAATCTGGACTCCGGATTTTGAGTTAGAGTGCTGCCAAAATTTTGGAAAAAGTGATATCTGTCAAATTAGTCTCTTTTGTCAGATGATGAGGCTTAGCAGTATTTATGGCTGACGGAACACCACATTAACCGATGATAAATCAATCTGCAGGGTACTGGGAGTATTGGATGGAGTGAATAAAACTAGACAGACAGGATATGTCTGGAGATTGTACGATTTGAATTAGGCAATATAATATGCAACTTTTTAAGTATTTATTTATTGTAATTTTTGTTAGTTTCTGATTTACTTGGTTCTCTGACATTCAGCTCATGCCTATAGCATCGTGGGTTTGATCAAGGGCTGAAGAGAGCTTGGTGAAGCTCTTGTAAATTTGCTTAACTGCTCTCCACTGGCACTTCATTGAAAATTGACATCTTCCTCTCTTAACGCCACCATAAGAAAACTTGAACGACCTTTTCTATACGCAAACAGAGCATTTAGATGTTACCTTGAACCTAGGCGTTTATTTTACTCAAACTTAAAGGACTTGCGTGCTTCTTATGCTGTCAAGATTGGGGAACTAGCACGGTGCTTATAGACTACTTCCTGTCAGATAGGTTCCATTCGATGAGCTATTTCGAGTAAGGTGCCAAAAATTTCGATTGTACCTTACCTGATGTTTTTATGCAGATATTTATGGACATGGCGGTGCTGGTGGATGCACAGGGGGACTTGCTCGACAACATAGAATCACAGGTGATGTAGATTTTTTTCTTTTAAGAATGCAACCATAGTTTTCTTCCTCGAATTGGTTTAAACAACGTACTTTTAAAGATGCGTCAGCAAACACAAAATATGGGACAGAAGATGGAAAATTATATTATTGCATTGATCTCCTCTTAGTTTAGCATAACAAGATAGTGGTAAATCACTAGATAAAGAAACTACAAAATGTCCTATATGGAATGACAGCAGACTGCATTTCAAAATTTGAACATGTCTCGCCTATTTTTTTTTTCCAGGTATCAAGTGCAGTTGACCATGTCCAATCTGGGAATACTGCTCTGCAGAATGCGAAAAAATTACAAAGGAACTCAAGGAAATGGATGTGCATTGCTATTCTCATCCTTCTTATCATCGTTGCCATCGTCGTCGTGGGCGTGATCAAGCCATGGCAGAGCAACAAGGGTGCCTAAACTGCTGTACAACCTTACTGTATGATAATACCGGAAAGAACCAACTTGGTCTGAAGCATTTTTTTTTTTAGGTCTATGCTTTGTAAAACTGGCTTCTGTTTCCATTCCTTATCACTTTGCTTGTGTTTGTTTTTTTTTTCTTGTCAACATACATCCCAGTGTTCCTACAACAGAGTATCCCCTATTCTTATGGACTATTTCAAACAAGTAATTATATTTATTTATTCTTCTTCTTTGTATTTCGTTCTCAAGGTGCTTTGAGGCTCAACTGATAGTCGGCTGTTTAATTTTTTTCTCCCATAAGACCTTCCTAAATTGTTCTGGTCTAGTTCACATATTTTGCCAATAGAAGTCTCCGTTTTGGTTCTCAGTCCTCGTTCTGTGCTGCTTCTTTTTTCGGTCAAACGGAAAATTTTTGTTTTGTGGTTCATAAGTTGCTTTGCGCTTCCAGTCTCAATCCTCCCAAAATTTAGTACTCCTTGGACTATTGTCGAAAGACCCTCGCGTATTATGTGACTTAGATTCTGGCCATAACCGAGATTCTATTTCCTGATTCAGTAGTGCCTGCATCCTTGATGAATGATTAGTATCATTTCATGGAAGGCCACTACATTCTCTGAATTGCTCCTCCCCTTCTTTGATGTGGTGATAGTGAAGAAAGTGTTACTGTGTTAGCAGGACACACTAGAACAAAATTCGTGAAAAGCTAAGATGTTAAAAAGTTTTGTCTCAATTCTCCTCCATTCGAATGCCCAATGTTGTGGTGTTTAAGACACCCAAAAAAAAAAAAAAACCTTTCCTGCCTTTATTTCAAAATTGACATGAAAGGTAATGCAAGGGGACGCTATAAAGTATAAACTAGCGGTTGTTCGAATAAAACGCATGCATCGCATCTTTTAAGGGAGCGCCTCGTGAGAGAGAATGGTTACTATATGATTGTTTAACCTGTGAAGAATGTGTGGTATTTACATACATCTTTCTTTCTTTCTTTTTTCCCCGGAAAGGTATTCGCATAAACATGAGCATATTTTTTGGGTCCCTCAACTAAAGGAGGACTCGTGCTTACATCATACTTGCATCATACTACACCAAAAATTCACGCAAATACTAATAGGCTAGACTATACAGATAAACCACACTATTACACTTATTAACAGTACAAACCAATAATATTACTTTCAACAGTACAAACCAATAATTTCATAGCCCTTGTAAACTGTAACAAACCCCCCAGGCCACTCTAATGCAGGGATGAAGCCCCAAAACCCTTGTGAACCCAGACATTATAAAAAGAGAGATTTGAAAGAAAAAGAAAAGAAAAGAAAAGCTTTGAACCCTCCACCGAAACATATCATTCTGGTGCTCCATTCCTAGAATGATATATAGGCGTCTGTAGCATCACACATAACAATCCCTCGTTCGATTCTAACAATATGCCAGAAGTGATATGCTCCTTATGACAATTGTGGGTTCGTGCGACTTATACCCCATAGTTTCTTTGCTATTTAAGACAGTGGAACCCTCACATAACTTCTTAAGCCACAACTCATACATAACCAATGGTTGTTTTTTTTTTTTTTTTGGGTAATGAACGATGCAACTAAGATTACAAATTAAAAATAAGTGTGGGTATATTACCCGTATAGAGTCTTGATGTAATTGAAATACTAAAAAAGACGGTACAACATTAAAAGAACTAAAGTCCAACTCGGGGAACAACGCATTCCTTGCTAGCAAATTAGCACATTGGTTAGCCTCCCGATAATCATGTTTGAGGTTCACCACCACGAATCCCTCCTCCAACAGAAACCTGCAATCAGTAATCAGATTACTCGAAGGATGAGTAGCTTGAGTCCGGTCTTGAAGCCATTGGTCACTGCAAGAGCATCAGTACACACAATAATATTGGAAAATTTTCAATCTTTGGCTAACTTAAGGCCATCCCTTAAGCCCCAGAGCTCAGCCGCCAAAACTGAACAAGTTCCAATCTTCCTTTGGAAAAGAATAAATGCACCGTTGTTATTCCCCAGTTTGTGGCAGCCATAAACTCATTAACCAATCCATTCATCTCTCTCTCTCTCTCTCTCTCTCTGGAAAATCACAGCCTTCTCCACCGTTGGAGCCGCCAACCGAACACCGGTGCTCTGTTTCCCGCCATTTTACCATTCATATTAGTTAGTCTTTCCAGGACTTTGATCCATTGTTCCATTTCTTTACTGGACTGGACCTTAATCGGATGTTAAATTTTCACCTTTCTCATGTTTCTGCTTGAGTGGGTTTTTTTTAACACCATATATGAATCTTCATATTCGTACTTGGGTTCAAATCGAATCAATTAAAATCTGAAATTAAAGATCTTTCTCTGGTAAAGACCATTTCCAATCAAGACACAAAAATTTCCCTGGGTCTGCCTCCATTTGAGTTGAATTATGGATAAAACTCAGTTTAGTGCAACATCGAGTCATAGCGGAGATGGGTTTTGAATGTGGAGTTCGAATAAGGATTCAAGTGAGTTGGAGGTGCCCTAAAAATTTGAACTTGATTCCCCTGGTTTCAACAACGTACTTTTACAGTCGCTTTGGCAGTGGACGTGAGAAAAGAAAAAAGAGGGGAGTGGTCTCCCTTATTAGTGAGAAAAGAGAAGAAAGGGTTGTGGTTTCTCACCCATCCATCCAAACAACCGTGAGAAATCAAACTCTCTCCACATCTCCGGCGACTTCAACTCCATCTCCAACGAGCTGAAACTCTCTGTTTCTCTCTTCTCCAGCCACCAAACATCATCTCCTTGACGAGACGAAGACAAAGGTGCAAGTACGTACGACGACGATCCGACAAGAGGGTGGACCACACGTGCCACCGGAAGTTGCGCGAGTGAGATCTACTCTCACCCATGTGCCTCACTCGCCTCACTCTCTTCCTTTCTCATGGAATCGCGCCACTTTTGGCGAGAAACGGAATTAGGGTGTGAGGGGGTTTCCGACTCCCTCCTTCTCTCACCCTCTCTCACCTTCTGGGCCTTCCAAACGAGGAAGAGAATCACTTCTTCTGTCCTCTTTCTGTTCTCTCGAAATCGCCTGTTCCAAATGAGCTGTTAAAGTTCTGTCAGCAAACACAAAATATGGTACAAAAGATGGAAATTTGTATTATTGCATTGATCTTCTCTTTGTTTACATAACAAGATAGTGTAGGCAAGGACGGATCTAAAAATATAATTTAGTGGAGCACTTGTTAATTATAATGGTGAAGTTCATTTTTTTAGTCAACCACGGTAAGATGTACAAAATTAAGGCATGGATTACTAACTATCAAAATTTATAACGAGTACTTGAAGTTAAATTAGGTAAAAATGAGCACAAATTCTCAGAAAAAAATTTTAAAATATGTTTTAAATGAACATTGATAAGTTTTAGAATAATCAAGCTAGTTTTATTAATAACTTTATTTTAAAATATTTCTCTTAGATGATTAAAAATAAAAAGAATCAAGAAAAAATTACTCCAAATAGACAAACAGCTTGTAAAACAACAAATATAAATGCACTATATGATGAAATTTATGCATAAAAACTAATTTTATGTGTACTTTTGAGATATATGCAAGTGTGTATGCTTATATATTAGCACACGATGATAATTATGCTAATTTATACAAAATATATTAAAATATATATTAATTTCGAGTGGGGCACGCGTTCGAGTGGGGGCACGTGCCCCCTTTAGATCCCTCTCTGAGTGTAGGGGTGGGCATCGTATCGTGTTCGTATCAGAATTCTCTTAACCATAACCCGAGCTGTTTAACTTTTCGTGCTATCTTTTTGTCTAAAAAATAGCTAGCTCTAGCCGCTAACCTTGTGTCGGATTCTCGTGTCGGGTCGGAAATTCCCACCCCTGAGACAGTGGTAAATCACTAGATAAAGCAAATACAAAATGTCCTATATGGAATGACAGCAGACTGCATTTTAAAATCTGAACATGTCTCGCGTTTTTATTTATTTATTTATTTTTTTCAGGTATCATGTTCGAATATGAGTATACTCCTCTGCAGCACACGAAGAAATTAGGAGTACAAAAGAACGCAAGGAAATGGATCTGCATTGCTGCTCTCATCCTTCTTATCATCATTGCCATCATCGTCGTGGGCACGATCCAGCCATGGAAGAGCAACAAGGATGCCTAAACTGCTTTACAAATTCGAAAAAAATACAGGTACCGACCGAACTGCAGGGAAATCGTACCGACGGCCGCCTCGGGCCATCTCTGGCCGCCGGACAGTATATACATGAAAAATAGGATATTTAGATTAAGTATCCTATACACATCGGATGCCGTTGATATCTGCTCGGGCCCCCTCGCTTTTTTTTATAGAATTTTTGGACGGCTCGGATCGGCCGTCTCAGCTGTCGGTCCGATTTCTCTACGGTTTGGTCAGTACCTGTAGCATCTCTCTTACAAATTACAACCTTGATGTATCTCATAATAATAGAGAAATACTTAACTCTTTCCTGGAAAAGTTTCATTAACATTCAGACCGTCCAAAACACTTTTGGACGGTCGTGATTGAGCGCTGTAAACTCTTGTTTACGACTGCTCCGGAAATAAGATTTTCTCATATAGAAAATTAGAGGGAGACCCTAGTTTTTAAGTTCGGTTTGATCCCAACCCTGAATATTATTCCCGAACCTAAATAGGCTCGATAATGTTGCATTATGACTTTATTGCCCCAGACGAAGAAAATTTCCTCAATTCTCTTCCACACTCGTCTCACCCTTTCTCCTCTGCTTCTCTTTACCTTTCCCTTCACCAAATTCCAGAACCAGAACAAATCTCTCTCTCTCTCTCTCTCTCTCTCTCTCTCTCTCTCTCTCTCTTCACAATCTTTGCCGCTCGGACTCCATCAGAGAGCCATGCTTTGCCGAGATCACAAAAGAAGGAGCTCACATCCTGTTCAAATTCCCTGAACAGGTGGCGAAGATCGGGAAGAAGAAACGTGGCCGGAGAACTATGCCATTTTCGGTCAGTGGCCGGACATCGAGTCCATCTTCTCGCTCAAATCCATTTTCGGTCAGTGGCCTGACACCGAAACACCATCTGCTGTTTGGATTTACATGGATGACGGCGATGCAATGGAGTGGGCACTCGGTCATTTCTTCACTCCAATGGCTCCAATTTCCCGACGCCGACGACGCATTTAAAACTTCGGCCTCATGATCGGATACCAGTACAATAACAGCAGCAGAGGAGGTGGTGGATTTGGATCGTGGTTGTGGTCGCCGCTGAGGGCATGGAGAACTTATTGGAGATGCCGCCTCGAGGTCTCCGCCAGTGTTGAAGACGTCAATGAAGGTGGAGGAGGATGTGTTGCTGAATTTTGCTGAAGAGAAGTAATCTGATTGTCCACTGCCACCGGAACGCGCAAGCAAGATGAGCTTCATGTTATTTGTAATTGATTGAATTGGGAGTGGCAAGAATGAATATAAAGGTAGGACTTTAAAATACACACTCGTATATGGATTTTGTATTTGTGAACTAAGTGAGCTATCTATGTGAACTGTATATTTGAATGTGTGTTGAGACTATGTGAATTATGTGGTGAACTATGTGTATATTTGAATGTGTGTTGAGACTATGTGAATTATGTGGTGAACTATGTGAACTGTAAGTTGTTGGTAAATATTGAACATTCAAATCTCTAAGTTGTAAATCAGAGAGGAGAAACAATTTGGTGTCGAACTAGAGAAGGCGAAACCTCGTAAGCAAGACAAAGCTAGTTCTCTATGAGAATAGTCACTTCTTATAGTCAATTCCATCACAATTTTGATAGAATTGACTATGAAAATTTGGAGTTCTCATAGAACTGACTATGTTAGTTCACATAGTCAGTTTTCATAGAACTGACTACGAGACTTGACAGTTAAAAATTCAATTCTAAATCAACTATTATTTTTTTACTTTGATTACTTTTTTAAGACTTGACGGTGAGAACATTTGCAACTATATTTGATTTTGATAACCTTTTGATTTTTGTTTGTATGTATATTTTTTGTAAGAACTGTGTATTTTTCTATGAGAACTGTGTTTTATTCATGAGAACTATGTATTTTTCTATGAGAATTGTATATTTTTCTATGAGAACTGTGTATTATCCATGAGAACTGTCTATTAGAACCGTGTATTTTCTATGAGAACTATATATTTTTTTATGAGAACTATGTATTTTAGTGTGTAGTAAGAATATGTGAAGTGTGTATTTTTCAGTTTACATAGTCCAATTCTCATAATTAGTTTACAAAGCAAGTTCTCTATGAGAATAGTCACTTCTCATAGTCAATTCTCATAGAGCTGACTATGAAAACTGACAGTTTTCATAAAACTGACTATGAGAATTGACAGTTCACATAGCTAGTTCTCATAACTTAGTTCGCATAGCGAGTTCTCTATGAGAACTGAGCAGTTCTCATAGAATCGACTATGAGACTTAGCAGTTTTCATAACCATTTCACATAGTCAATGGTATTTTTGTCCAAAAAAACAGGGCTGGCCTCTAATTTTCTATGAGAATTGTGTATTTTTCAATGAGAATTGTATATTTTCTATGAAAACTGTATATTTTCTATAAGAACTGGGAGAACTGTGTCAATTCTCATAGATAATTCTCATAAACACAATTCTCATAGACAGTTCTCATAGCTAGTCTCATAGAAACAGTTCTCATAAAGACATTTCTCATAGGAACAATTCTCATAGCAAAGAGTATTTTTTTAATCTTACATAATTTCATATTCAATATGGATCTTGTTCAGTAGATATCGTTGAGTAGGTTTCAAAAATGTAATTTTTTTAAAAAGTGAATATCTACAACAAAAGATATGACTTTTTGAAATTTAAACAATGTTTTAATGGTGCACCAATGCTCATGGAGCATTGGATAATTTTCCTATACTAGATGCTCTCTAGCTCCATGAGCTGATGCGTGTGAGGAAGGTAGGGGCATAGTTGGAATAAAAAATATAAATAATTGTGCAGGACTATTTGAAGACCAAACCTAAAAAATGGGGCCTATCTCTAAAAACCCCTTTCTCATAACTATATACCGGATAGAACCAACTTCGGTCTGATGAAAAGAGAAGGCGAGGGGATGCTATAAACTTGAGACTGTTCGAATAAAACGCCTGCATCGATCGCATCTCTTAAGGGAGCGGACTCGTGAAAGAGAAGGGTTACTATTTCATTGTTTAACCTGTGAAGATTGTGTGGTATATACATGCGTCAATGAGTATATCTTTTGTGTCTCTCAACTAGCCCTTGTAAACTGTACCCCCCACCATAATCCAGGGATGAAACCCCAAAACCCACATCAACCCAGACATTACAAAAAGAGAAATTTACAAAAAAAAAAAATCGAAAAGCTGCGAACCCTCCAAGCTTATTAAAGTCCGCCCAAACATATCATTCTGGTGCTCCATCACCAGAACGATATATATAGGCATACCCTTTTTATCACACGTAACGATCTCTCTCTCATTCGATCCTTCAATAATATGGCAGAAGTGAGAGATGCTGCTTGTGACAATTGTGGGTTCGTTCGTGCGACTAATACCCCATGCGAAGGTTCCGCTCCTATTCAAGACAGCGGAACCCTCACGTAATTTCTTCGAAGCCACAACTCGTACATAACCATGTGGAAAGCATCATACTCGACTGGTTCCCCATGCCACTGGAAATGTTTGCTCACCTTTTCAACATTCTTCTGCAGCCTCAAATATTCCTCACCCCCAACGCCTTTCAAGATACTCTTCATCAGTGGAATATCCCTTGTTTCGACAACGACAGAGAAGCTCTTCCAGTTCAGGATGTCTCCGAACGGGAGGTCGTAGTGGTCGGCCAAGATCACGGGGACGCAGCCGTGGTATAGGGCGTCGCCGATCCGGGCGTTGTTGACTTCGTAGCCTTTGACGTGGAAGCAGAACTTGCTCCTGAGGAACTCTGTTTCGTAAGGGGTGCTGAGGCGGCCGGCGTGGGCGAAGATGTCCGAGTCGTTTTGCCATGTTTCGACAAGGTATTTTCGCGCCTGGGAGTTCCTTGCTCCGGCGTAAAAGGCCAGCCTCTCCCTGCATGAATGTGATCTTTAGAAACTGTTTTTTAAACGAAATTATCGCATTTGTATTTGAGAAAAATAGTTTCTGAAATACTCATGTAAAAAAATTGGAAACACTGATTGCCAAAGATGAAAATCAAAACCCTTTTTTTTTTTTTTGTGCCATTCGTTAAACCTTCTTTGAGGCAACGAAACATATTTCGGTACCTTTTTGGTGGTTCATCTTGTGGAGGATTCGCTTTTCGCGGCCAAATCTGAGGCAAAGAAACATCCTTGTGAGGCAGATACGCTTCCGCAGCGTAATTCGAAGAGCACACCACTTGGATGGCATTGTCCTTAACTTCAGCAGCCTTTGCCATGGCTATTTTCCCAACAGAATGACAGGCCACGTAGAAATGATCAGCCCCGCCACTCCTGTTCCAGAAAGGGTATGTCTGTTGAATGCCGGAGACGTACTCTCTCACAAAACTCTGGATCCCGCCCACGTTAATCCTCTTGTCGAACCTCATCCCGGTAATGGAGAAAGGTAAGAAGAAGAAGTCTGCGTCGGAGGGGTCCTCGGTAACGAAATGGCTGTTCATGAGGGCCTTTTTGAAGTAACTTTCGCTGGCGTAGTTTCCCCCCGGTTCGTAAGCCACCGGTAGGAGCACGTTGGCGAAGGGCTCGTTCGGGCTGTGGGGGTAAACGTAGATTTTCAAACTCCTGCTCATTTCCTTGTAATGTTCGAAAAAGAGATCGTTGTCATGGTACACATCATCGTCGTTGAGGGAGTTTCCTGGGCCATTTGAGTCATGATGGAGCAAAAGATAAATGAAATCCAGAGGAGTTCAATGGCAAATACACAAAATGGATGAAGACATGCATTTCATGCTCCCACAAATGTCAAGGAGGCAAGGAGGTCTGAACGACAGTTATGGGTACCAAATTGAGCGCGCATACGATGACACGAAAAAGAAATAAGCAAACACACAAGGAAATTTGACTTCGCAAGCTTGATAAACTTTCATTATTAACAAAAGCTCATCTAAAATCTTATGCTGCTAGAGAGCGATAATTTAGTTATTCGTTCTCTTAGTGTGCATGAAGCTGTTTAATCATTCACCATTGTCATTGATAGGGGCAAATGTTAGTACTATTTTGAAGCCATGTTAAGGGGCAAATGTTTGGTCTTTAATTTCCTTGGTTGTCATGTAAATTGGGTTTGATATTGTTGTTCTTGTACATTCCGGTTGACTTCATGCCAACCTTTATTGGTTCTTTAGGTTCAAGGTGACATATGTTTGTCGTGAGTTTTTAAAGTTTAAGAAATTAAACAATCATATGCCCTGAACTTGAAGAAAAACCTATAACGGTTGGCATGAAGTGACACATATCATCATGGGCTCGTTAGCCGATCTGACTAACGAGCCAATAATTAGTTGGGACGCTTTTTTTTTTAAATAACATTTGCCCTTTCATCATTATCGGCTCGTTAGCCAAATTAAAAAATAAAAAAAGTGACATATATGGCTCGATGTAGCTGACCCTGCTATCCAAAATTGCTTTCCAAGTTACCAATGGGTAGTCAAAAAACTATTTTCAAAGCTTTCACATCATTCTTGTCTACGTTGTGTTGGATTTTACTTGGTTATGTAAAATTTTCAGCTGGAAGAACTCAAGCAAAAAGAATAGTTTAAGTAACTAGCAATTATTTTTCCCACATCCTTCAATAAAAATACAATGCGCAAAAGTTTAAAAAAACAAAAAAAGAAGTAAAAACAAAAAACAAAATTTGCATACCTATTGGAGCATCTAGTTTTTCTTTTGGCAGTTGACTCTGAGTTTCTTCCCTCCAATTGTCCAAGGTATCAGGGGATTCATCATCAACTTCGACTGTAATATTTAGGATTTGAATTTTAGGAACAGAACTTCTTCTTGGTTTCGAGCAAAATTTGAATGCCCTGACAAAAGCAAAAAATCAAAAAACAAAAAAACAAAATTCGCGTACCAATTGAAGCAACCGGACTTTCTTCTGGCATTCGACTCTCGGTTTCTTCCCTTCTCTTCGAAGACTCCAAGGTATGAGGGGCTTCATCTTCAACTGTAATATTTGAGATTTTAATTTTAGGAACACAACTTCTATGGGGTATGGGAAGTGAAACTTGAATACCCCCATCATTGTAGAACACATTGGTTAACAGGATCACCGCCCGGGAGAGACGTTTCTAGCTGAATACCATTTCATCTTAGGATGCAAAATTGCTAACAGCAAAAACAAGCATACCTATTGGAGGGGTTGAAACTCCTTCTGGCAATCGACTCTCGGTTCCTTCCCTCCTATCGTTCGAGGTATCAGGGGCTTCATCGTCTTCTTTGACTGTAATATTAATCAAAGATTTGAATTGTAGGAACAGAACTTCTACTAGTTTGGTAAGTGAAATTTGAATACCCTGATGATGACATCATTCTACCATTTCGTTTTTATGGTTGATACTGCACTTGAAAAGTTTCCATGAAAGGCAGGTGAACGGTTGAATCTGAAACTGTCATTGTGAATCTGAACCATTGAATTTGAACTGTTCATCTGCCTTCCATGTACAATTTCATGAAAACTTTTCATGTATTGTAACATTTTACAATTCTAACAGTAAAAACAAAATTTGCGTACCTATTGGAGCGGTTGAAGCTTCTTCTGGCAATTGACTCTGAGTTCCTTCCGTTCGGTTGTCCATAGCATCCGGGACTTCATCATCACCTTCAGCTGAATCATTTGGGACGTGAACAGAACTTGCAATGGGTTTGGGAATTGAAATTTGGATCATTGGTTCGGCGGGTGGATGGTTTGCATGAAGATGATTGTTGTTGCTTCTGTGTAGAATAATCATGAGCCTCGAGGTATTAGAGAGGTCGAAGAAAATCAAAACAGAGGCGAGCAAAGCTAAACTGGTGGGTACGAATAATAAGCCTCTGAAAGAAGCCAAGGGGGGTTGCCGGCATAGGAAATTGAGCATGTTTACAGAAGCAGCCATGGAGGCTGCAGAGAGAGAGAGAGAGAGAGAGAGAGAGAGAGAGAGAGAGAGAGAGAGAGAGAGAGAGAGAGAGAGAGAGAGAGAGAGAGAGAGAGAGATCCGAATATATACTTCCATCAAGTTGAAATGAAATTATGTTAGAGCAACAATGTAGTGGTTGAACTTTCATAATAAATTTTTGGGTTCAAATTTAAGTTTAAGTCTACCTTGTTGTATTCTTTTTTTCCATTTTTAGATTGATTTTCAATTTATTCTGTCCGCTCATAAAATTACGTAAGAGGCCTCAATCTTGAAGGTCGTCTGAGGCTCCAAAAATGTCCGGAACAGCTTTGGAACTATTCGTATCCATCACATATATAGTAAGTTTGACTAATTACATCTATTGAAAATCAACATAGCACGCTAGGCTTTTTTGTACTTCTTAAACCTAAATGTTTGCGACATCGCATAATAAAACTATAAAACTTAAAGAACAATTAAAAAATGACAAATAATCTGTCATACATGATACATGTGTGTATATAATTGCATATGTACATTAAAAAAAAACAAATGTGCCAGTTGTGTTTTCTACTTTTTTTTTCCTTTCCAAAAATGACCCTGCCAATTCTGTTTATTTGTTTTAATAGGCCAAAAGTCAATGTAGTTAGATGACTAGTACCGCATAACAGTTCTTCATTTTAATTTTCTTGTGAGCATTCTGTCGAACAACCACCAAGCATCTTTCAACTACTCGATTCAACGGCTGACCGTAGGGTGGTGAGCCCGGGTGACCGCCTTATCCAAGTTTCAATCTCAATCGCACTGCATAGTTACTTCACGTTTATGGTGCAATTTCTGCTGACCCACAACCCATTTATGGTCTTAGGCCTGTTCCGCTAATGTTCTTATTTTTCAAGTATTTATTTTCTGCTTTACGAGACAGGAATCTTAGCGGAACGGGGCCTAAGGCGCCCCAAGCCTTCACGAACATGTACTTGTCACATTACACATATTGGTCGCAATACGTACTGCTGCTATACGAATATTTCATTGCATTGCACATAAATCAAACCATTTTGGGTTCCTATTTAAAATTTGAACCTATGAAGAATGTGTGGTATATAAAAACATCAAAAAGCTATGAACCCTCCAGAGTTATTAAAGTCTGTCGAAACATATCATTCTGGTGCTCTGTTACTGGTATTTATGAACACATCGCCGGCATACTTGTCTTATTTCTACAGCATCACAAAAAAACACCGATATCTTGGTTGATCACTTCAATAATGCAGCAGAAGTGATATGCTCCTTGCGGGAAATTGCGTCTTTAACAATGTGGCAGAAGCGATATGCTCCTTGCGAGAAATTGTGGGTTCGGGCGTCTTATAATAAATGTGAAGGTTCCTCTGCTATTGAAGACAGCGGAACCCTCACATAATTTCTTCGAAGCCACAACTCGTACATAACAATGTGGAAACAATCGTACTCGATTGGTTCCCCATGCCACTGGAAATGTTTCCTCGCCTTCTCAACATTCTTCTGCAGCCTCAAGTACTCTTCATCCCCGATGCCTTTCAAAATACTCTTCATCAGTGGAATATCCCTTGTTTCAACAACGACAGAGAAGCTCTTCCAGTTCAGGATATCTCCGAATGGGAGGTCGTAGTGGTCGGCTAGGATCACGGGGACGCAGCCGTAGTACATGGCGTCGCCTATTCTGGCGGTGTTGACTTCGAAGCCCTTGACGTGGAAGCAGAACTTGCTCCTCAGGAACTCTGTTTCATATGGGGTTTTGAGGCGGCCGGCGTGGGCGAAGATCTCAGAGTCGTTTTGCCAAGTTTTGACGAGGTATTGTCGAGGCGGGGAGTTGCTTGCTCCGGCGAAAAAGGCCAGCCTCTTCCTGCATGAACTTGATTTTTAGAAACTGTTCTTCAACAACAAAATTTCACTTTTGTACTTGAAAGAAATAGCCTAGTTCCGCTAAGGGAAATATAAGTACTTTTTCTTTGAATTAAAGGTAATGTATTATGAAAGAATAACCTATCTCGTAAAGCAAAAAATAAGTACTTAAAAAATAAGAACCATAACGGAACGGGGTAGGTTTTCCTCATGTAAATGTTACCTTTTTGATGGTTTAACTCGTGGAGGATTCCCATGTCGCGGCCAAATCTGAGGCAATGAAACATCCTTGTGAGCAACATACCCATTCACAAAATAATTTGAAGAGCACACCACTTGAATGGCATTGTTCTTAACTTCTACAGCCTTCCCCATGGCTATTTTCCCAATGGAATGGCAAGCCACGTAGAAATGATCTGCCCCACCAGTCCTATTCCAGTAAGGGTATTTCTGTCTAACATTTGACACATAATCCTGGACATAGTCTTGCATCCCGCCCACCCCAATCCTCTTGTCAATCCTCATGCCGGTAATGGAGAAGGGCAAGAAGAAGAAATCTGCCTTGGAGGGGTCCTTTGTGATGAAATGGCTTTTCATGAGGGCCTTTTTGAAATAACTTTCACTCGCATAGTTTCCCTTTGGTTCGGAAGTCACCGGCAGGAGCACGTTGGCAAAGTGGTCGTGGGGGCTATGGGGGTAAACGTAAATCTTCAAACTTTTGTTCATTTTCCTGTAGTTTTCGAAAAAGAGATCGTTGTCATGGTACACCTCATTGTCGTTATTGACAGAGTTTCCTGAGCCAGCCATAAGAACCATGATGAAGATAAAACAAAAATGATTAACTCATACTCGAATGCTTAGGCAGCAAAATAAGCTTTCGACTTACACAAAATGTGAAAAAGTATTCAAAATTTGCGTACCTATTGGAGCGGCTCGACTTTTTTCTGGTAATTCACTCTGAGTTTCTTCCCTGCTGTTGTCCAAGGCATCAGGGGCTTCATCATCAACTTCGACTGTAATGTTTGAGAAAATTTAAAATTTAGGAACAAAACTTTTGTTTTGAGAGAAGAACGAGCTCTATCTATGACCACCCTTCCCTTGAACTTTGACCGGAGAAGGGGGCGTTTACCTCTCTTTAGCCTGTCTGTCCTCTTCGGTCATTACCGATTCGCCTATACCTAGATGTGTACCATATGGGTTCAGTGGATTTGGGAAGTGAAAGTTGAATTCCCTGCCACCACTCTATGATATGTTGCCTAACAGGATTAGGTGATCAAAGCTTCTAGTTGAATACAAATACGGAAAATGACGGTCAATGACGTGTTTTGATAATTGATAGCCACTAAGTACATGCTGAGAACATTTTTTAATGCTGAAAATGTCCTTGACGGATATTAATTATCAAAACACGTCATGGGCCGTCATTTTCCCATACAATTGTCATCTTTGGACACCCATTAATGCAGTTTAATATGTGTAATTTGGAAACAATTTTCTGTGCATGTGTGTGTATAAAGACATGTGCCTTGTTCTCTTTGGTTTTTGAAAAGAATTTTTCAAAAAATTCTCCCTAGATTCCTCTTACTTTCAACATTTCTCTCTCTATCTCTCTCCACTTATTATCCCTACTATTTTTTAAAAAACTTTTCAAAACACAAACCAAACACAGCAATGGTGTTTGCAGATTTTGAAGCTCCCCCTTTTGATACCGAAATAGGGATGCTGCTGAGCATCCCCAGTAGAGCATATGCAGAGCAGCCGATCACCTGTCCTTTTGATATTCAAAAGTTAAGCAACAATCAAGACAAAACTCAATCACATACCTATTGGAGAGTCTGAACTTTCTTCGATCAATTGACTCTGAGTTTCTTCCCTTTTATTGTCCAAGGCATCAGGGGCTTCATCATCAACTTCAATTGTAATATTTGAGATTTTAAATTCAAGAACAAAACTTCTGTAAGAAGGGAAATTTAAATGCCCTGTATATCACTCTAAATTGCAACATTTTCTCTTTTATCATTACCAACCATGACTCAGACAATCAAATACGAAAAAAGGTGACGTACATGGCTCGATGTATTTGACCCCACTATCCAAAATAAATAAAAAAAGGCTTCCAAAGATACCAATGGATATGAAATATTTTCTTGAACACTTTCACATCATTCTTTTGTAATTCAGTTTGAGTTGTTTTTACTTGGTTATGTTACGTTTTCAATCTCCAACAAGTATTCTGCACATACTTGAATAAACTTACAATGTTCAAAAGTAAAGCAAAAAATCAAAACGAAAAACAAAATCCGCGTACCTATTGGAGAGGCTGAACTTTCTTCCGACAATTGACTCTGAGTTCCTTCCTTTCTATTGTCATCATGGGCTTCCTCAACAACTTCGACTGTAATATTTGAGATTTGAAATCCATGAACCAAAATTCTCACGGATTTGAGAAGTGGAAATTAGAATTCATTGCCATCACGACGTGATGTTGAATCCATGGACAACGGAATCACGTGAAAGCTTGTACTTAAATAAAATTGCAATCTTAAAACAGAAGGACAGAATTCGCATACCTATTGTACCGGCTAGACTTTCTTCTGGAAATTGACTACCAACTCCTTCCTTTCTGTCGTCCAAGGCTTCGGGGCCATCATCATCTGTAATATTTGCAAATCTTATATTCGGGAACAAAATTTCTTGCCCATAAATCAATAAACTTAAGTAGAGCAAAAATCAAAACAAAAATTCTTGCTATTGGTTCTCAGTTCCCTCCCTTCTAGGGTCCGAGGCATCATGGGCTTCGTCAGTCGACTTAGACTGTAATGTTTGAGATTTGAAATTATAGAACAAAACTTCTAGAGGGATTTGGGAACTAATAAAATCTGAATACCCTGCCATCTGATGTTACTAGAACCTTTGGACAACTGGATTGCGTGAAAGCTTCTAGTTGAATGCAATTGTCGGGTGCAAATACGGTATGGCTGATGTGGTATCCGGTGGGCACATTCCGATCGTCCAAAAATGCAACCGACAATCCGGATTGAAATACACTTTTCCTTTTCTTTTCTTTTTAAAAAATCCGTTCGATACTTTCACCCCGGACCATCTGTTACATTTCTGAACGGCCCGAATGTGCCCGTCGTGTACCACGTGGTACCCGATTTGCAACAAAAAAAAATCTCATTAATGCACTATAATAGGTGTATGTTGGGAAGGAATTGTGTATTTATGTGTGCATACTGCATAGAAACATGGTATATGTTGATTTAGGAACTACCCCTTTGATGCCTCCCACATATTTGTTGTACACTCCGGAATATCACTTTTTTTCCTCATTTTGACTTTTCCGTTATTGAAAGTGAATACAATTTTTTGTGTAATGATTTTCGCACTCTCTTTATTTGATAATTACACTCATTTTTTTGTCTTTTAGTAAAAAAAGCTTCACAGAAAAATGAGGCGTCATTTTTTGTGCATATTGCTAACGGTGTAGCTGACTTGTTAGCAAATAATGTAGCAGCTATGCAAGGTAGTTTTGTTTTACATAGCACTGCTCCTGATTATTTGTTTTCAGCGGCGAAATAGTAGTTCCTCGTTTTGTAAAAAACTATCACTCTTGTTCTCCTTTTGACTTCGGAAAAGACTACAATACACACCCCTTTTGAGTGTGTATCATATGCACCCCTCAAAATGTTATGAATTATAGAGAAAATGTTATGAATCGTATTGCTAAAAAGTTACGAATCGTATAAAGGTTACGAAATACACCAAAATATTATGAATCATAATAAAAATGTTACGAATTGTATTGCTGAAAAGTTATGAATTCTACGACAAAAGTTTTGAAGCACACTAAAATGTTATGAATGAACCATAGAATAGATGCATATGGTACACCATGTTAAGGGATGTATATTGTAGACTTTCCCTTTGACTTAACGTAAGTTACTATGTCGTTGGTTTCAAAAAAAAAATTGACCTCTTTGATGTTGAGAATGTAAGAGATTAATGGCCCTCATTAGGACGGCTTAACTTATACCTCTTGCTTTTAATGAAACACATAATAACTTCTCGACTCTTTCACATTAATGTTCTTTCATTAATGGTGGTAGATGAAACTTTCGTTTCAGAAATGGAATCGGTCCTCTCTCAGACTATGATGTTTTATTCGGCCATAACCATCAATTAAGATGGGCATTTAATGGTTTAAAGTCTTGAGAGAGAAACTGTTCCTCACAAGAGCTTCCGCTCTTTCAACCGTTCTCACAGTTTTTTCTGCAATGGATCCAGGTAAGAATCTTATACTCCCTCTGTTTCAAATTAATAGTCCGGTTCGGTCTCCAATACAACTTTTAAATTATTAATATCTTTCAATCTACAATTTCTTTAAAGATTTTAAAAACTTTGTATAATAGAACTAATTAAGATATATCATGAGATCCATATTGCGCATAAAATTCATTATAGATTGAAAGATATTAACAATTTAAAAAATGCATAGAAGACCGAACAGGACTATTAATTTGGAACAGAGGGAGTATGTATGATTTTTCCGCAGTATGTTTTATCGGTGAAAAACATGATAGTTCTTAAGGGATGTATATTGTAGACTTTTCCTTTGACTTAACGTAAGTTACTATGTCGTTGGTTTAAAAAAAAATTTTGACCTCTCTAATGTTGAGAATGTAAGAGATTGATGGCCCTCATTAATGCGACGGCTTAACTTATACCTCTTGCTTTTAATCAAACACATAATAACTTCTCGACTCTTTCACATTACTGTTCTTTCATTAATGGTGGTAGATGAAACTTTCGTTTAAGAAATGGAATCGGTCCTCTCTCAGACTATGATGTTTTGTTCGGCCATAACCATCAATTAAGATGGGCATTTAATGGTTTAAAGTCTTGAAAGAGAAACTATTCCTCACAAGAGCTTCCGCTCTTTCAACCGTTCTCACAGTTTTTTCTACAATGGATCCAGGTAAGAATCTTATATGTATGATTTTTCCGCAGTATGTTTTATCAGTGAAAAACATGATAGTTCTTAAGGGATGTATATTGTAGACTTTCCCTTTGACTTAACGTAAGTTACTATGTCGTTGGTTTAAAAAAAAAATTTGACCTCTCTGATGTTGAGAATGTAAGAGATTAATGGCCCTCATTAATGCGACGGCTTAACTTATACCTCTTGCTTTTAATCAAACACATAATAACTTCTCGACTCTTTCACATTACTATTCTTTCATTAATAGTGGTAGATGAAACTTTCGTTTAAGAAATGGAATCGGTCCTCTCTCAGACTATGATGTTTTGTTCGGCCATAACCATCAATTAAGATGGGCATTTAATGGTTTAAAGTCTTGAAAGATAAACTATTCCTCACAAGAGCTTCTGCTCTTTCAACCGTTCTCACAGTTTTTTCTACAATGGATCCAGGTAAGAATCTTATATGTATGATTTTTCCGCAGTATGTTTAATTGGTGAAAAACATGATAGTTCTTAAGGGATGTATATTGTAGACTTTCCCTTTGACTTAACGTAAGTTACTATGTCGGTGGTTTAAAAAAAAAATTTGACCTCTCTGATGTTGAGAATGTAAGAGATTAATGGCCCTCATTAATGCGACGGCTTAACTTATACCTCTTGCTTTTAATGAAACACATAATAACTTCTCGACTCTTTCACATTACTGTTCTTTCATTAATGGTGGTAGATGAAACTTTCGTTTAATAAATGGAATCGGTCCTCTCTCAGACTATGATGTTTTGTTCGTCCATAACCATCAATTAAGATGGGCATTTAATGGTTTAAAGTCTTGAAAGAGAAACTGTTCCTCACAAGAGCTTCCGCTCTTTCAACCGTTCTCACAGTTTTTTCTACAATGGATCCAGGTAAGAATCTTATATGTATGATTTTTCCGTAGTATGTTTAATTGGTGAAAAACATGATAGTTCTTAAGGGATGTATATTGTAGACTTTCCCTTTGACTTAACGTAAGTTACTATGTCGTTGGTTTCAAAAAAAAAATTGACCTCTCTGATGTTGAGAATGTAAGAGATTAATGGCCCTCATTAATGCGACGGCTTAACTTATACCTCTTGTTTTTAATGAAACACATAATAACTTCTCGACTCTTTCATATTAATGTTCTTTTATTAATTGTGGTAGATGAAACTCTCGTTTCAGAAATGGAATCGGTCCTCTCTCAGACTATGATATTTTGTTCGGCCATAACCATCAATTAAGCTGGGCATTTAATGGTTTAAAGTCTTGCGAGAGAAACTGTTCCTCACAAGAGCTTTCGCTCTTTCAACCGTTCTCACAGTTTTTTCTGCAATAGATCCAAGTAAGAATCTTATATGTATGATTTTTCCACAGTATGTTTTATCGATGAAAAACACGATAGTTCAACGTCCTAATTAATGTTATTTATAATGCATGTCTTACAGAGAATATATCTCAAATCTTTCACTAGAATTAAACATCCGCCCTTTCAACATTATTCGTTTGTTAACTAAATTAATTACTAACTCCGTCCCATAATGTTTGACACTTTCACTATTCCAGCCTTATGAAAAAATTAACAATATCTTTTAATCCATAATATTTTTTTATAAGTAATATGGATCTTGTTTGATAGAGTTTAATTTGTTCTATTATACAAAGTTCAAAAAATTGCCTAAAACATTATGGATTGGAAGATATATGCAATTTAAAAATGACACGCATTCCTGAAAATGCCAAACATTATGGGACAGAGGGAATAGAAAAAAGCGACATATATGGCTCGATATAATCGACCCCACTATCCAATAATTCTGCCTCCCCAAGCTACCCGTAGGTAGGTAGAAAAACAATTAATGTTTTGGACGCTTTCTTTTCCAAGTTGGTGTTGTTCTTCTCACATCATTCTTTTCCAAGTTGGTGTTGTTTTACCACCAATTATGTTTGCTAGTACGTTCTACAATAAACTTACAATGTGCAAAAATAAAAACTAAAAATCATACAACAAAAAAACGAAATTTTGCGTACCGACTGGACTTTCTTCCGGCAATTGATTCTGATCAGAGTCTTCCCTTCTATCGTCCAAGATATCGGTGGCTTCATCATCAACTTCGACTGTAATTTCGAAGATTTGAATTTCAGGAACAAAACTTCTGCTGGGTTTCATAAGTGAAATTGATTACCCTGACATCGTTCTGGTGAAGAACACCTTGGTCAACGTATTGAGCTGATTTTTTTTCTTTAGACTTTTAGGCCTTTGTTTTTCTGTGCTGAATAGGTAACAATATGGGTTTGTAGACTCATACAAGGTGATTGGGCGTCGGCCTCTTTAGATGGGCTTTGTCTCATATGGGTGTCCTTTAATTGATTTCTTGTCAATCGTAGGTTTTGGGTCTCGGATTGGGCAGAATTATTCTTCGAACATAATGCTGTTTTCTTACTCCTATTAGTTTTATAACAACTTCAAGATTAATGAATTTTTTTTGTCGTTCAAGAAAAACATAATCAAAGGAAAGCTTCTAGTTGAATATCAGGATGCAACAGCATAAAAAAACAAAAGTTTTCATACCAATTGGAGCAGCTAGACTTTGTTCTGGCAATTGACTCTCAGCATCTTTCCTTCTATTTTCAACCGAGGCATCAGGGGCATCATCATCTTCTTCGACTGTAACAATCGATATTTGAATTTTAGGAACAGAGCTTCTGTTGGGATTGGAAAGTTAAATTTGATAACCCTGCCATTATTCTATGATGTCGAAGTCGAACACCTTCGCGATCGACGGGATCACAAGGAAGTTTCTGGTTGAAATACCATTTCATTTTAGGATGCAACAGTGAGAACAAAAGTTAGAACAAAGTTTGCACACCTTTCGGGGCGGTTGGAACTTCTTCTGGCAATTGACTCTGAATTCCTTCCGTTGTATCGTAGTTCGTGGCATCCGCGGCTTCGTGATCACCTTTGGCTGAAGCATTCGAGACGTGAAGTTCGAGAACAGAGCTTCTAGTGGGTTTGGGAAGCGAAATCAGGATCATTTGTTTCCTGGGTGCATCGTTTACATCAAGATGATTGTCGTTGTTTTTGTGTAGATTGATCATAAGTCTTGAGGTGGAAGAGATGCAGCAGAAAATCAAAACCGCCCCGAACAAAGCTAAACTGGTGCGTGGGAATAGCAAGCCTCTTAAAGAAGCCACGGGCAGTGGCCGGCACGGAAACTTGAGCCAGTATACAGAAGCAGCCATGGAGGCTGCAGTACTTCCACACACAGAGAGAGAGAGAGAAGGGGGGAGAGGGGGGTGGGGTTGTGGTTTCTGTTTTTTCAGCTTGATGAAGTCTTGGTTTAGCTCATGTCATGCACTTTGATTTGTTATGAGTAATGACCAGTTTTGCGACGCTCTCACATTTTGACATTATATGTATGTATATATTTGAGGTCGCTCTCGTTGCTATAATTACATGGCCCTGTAAATTATGGGTGATTGGTTCGTATCAAATCAGTCGTTAGATGGTGGAATTGATCCCTCGAGTTACTGTAGATGGTACCAAGTCATATGGGTATATTAGTGTTTGCCCGTGCCTACGGCACTATGCACCCCGGTTGAAATTGCCCGTCCCTACTCTTTCCTTCCAATGCGACCTTCAATTTTCTTCCATTTCACTTTTCTGCACCTCGTTGCCTACAACAAAAGAGATATATGAAAGGATAGAAATAACAATAGAAGAAAAAGAAAGGGCAAAAATGCATGTGGTTTAAACATCTTTCCCACAGCAACACAACAACAGAACTCTTTAGATGCAATTTACAGCTTCAGCATTTTTCAAGATACAATTTCTAAGAAAGAGCAGCACCACACTCCTTTAGATATACAACCAAAATTGAATACAATTTCTAGTGCATGCCCATGCCTAAAGACATGGCGCAATACATTCTGGCCGCGATTCTTTGTGAGGTATAAATAAAACAGGCAATTCAGATCTTTAATCCAACTGCCATATTTCAAGTTCAGAACCCTTGCCCTTTCCATCGATGTTGCCGCCAAGGAACAAGCTCTATTTCTGTAACTGCTTCCCTCTCCTCGATGAAAGTCTCTAAAGTTCCAACTAAGACATTATAGTCTTCCACTGCCTGAATTTTCCAAGTTCGAGCTGGACAACTTTCCCAACAGCTAGCAACAATGGCCAACATGATCACTAAGCAATCAATTCTCACATTTCAACCTCATCCTGTATTTGCCTACACAAATGCGTCAAGAATCAAATGTTGATGCAGCTAGATACGACTGAGTAGCATGTTCCATTCCGCGAGCAGCCCAACTTCTTAAGTTAAGGTGCTTCCAACTGTTTGAAGGTGATTGCATGACAAAAATATTCTGTAGGATCCCTGTAATTGGTGCAAGAAAATTGAGTAACCAACTAACCATAGTAGCAAGCCATGGGAAAAAAAAGAAGAGAATTATGAATTTCCCCACACCCCATTGAAGTCTAATACTAACGGCTAAAGCCGCTAAATTGTTAAAGGCAGGCCCCTCGTCCATTTACGTGGCCAAAGATAGATACATGGCCAGAATCAGTCCATTTATAATTTTTTCAAAAATAGGTATTAAAATGCATGTGATTTCTTACAAAACCCTTCTAAGAAGCAGGGAAACCAATAGCTATGAATTAAGATGAACAAAAGTTCTCTCACAAAAACAATAAATAGATCGCAGGAAAATAACTTAATGAACAACAATAAACTGAATGGCCTCGCGCTCGTCTCGCTCCGTGAAGGCAACTGATTCAATGACTAAGGAGTGAAACTTATCACCAGCAGTCGGACACTCAGAGATGAGCATAAGAACTGTGAACTACATGACATGCACACACACCCACACACAAAAAATTGTCATGTGATTTGTGGTTTGGGCTTTCGCATTTTCCCTGTTCTTGCCTAATATTACAATAAGTAAAATCCCTAAGATGAAGCCTGAAAACCACTTAAAAACACCTAATAATGTTCCAGCCATTCAAACCACAAATTAATGTTCAAATGATCAAGTCACCCCGGAAAACAAAATCAAATCTTTGGACAAATCATGAAAAAAAAACCACAATAGATGGAAGCTTGATATCTCGGTAGAAAATCCCCCTAAATGCACAATAGATAAGCATGAATGACTTTTAGAGCCCTAGAAATTATTCCAAACCCTCCTAACTCATCCAAACAAACACAGAAACTCCCAACGTAATATCTCCAAGAAATAAATGTGTTCTTACCATTGCCCTTGGCTGTTCTCGTTGCTGGGGTGAGCGCAATATTCAATTCATCCTCAATCAACAAAATTTGGGAGTCATGAAGCCTGATGACGCAAAGAGAGACGGTAGAAATTTTGAGTTATGAAGGTCGTATATAACCAATGTATTCATGTATTCAATAGTATAGAATCATGGGAATGCTAAGAAGTTGAACAAAAGGTACATGAGGTACATAATGATTAAGAATGATCAGACACAAATAGATCATCAAAATAAAATAATGTGTGTGTGTGAGAGAGAGAGAGAACTAACCTCCAAAATCGTTTAAATCCGAAACCCATATTGAAGAGGAGATCGAATCCGAAACCCAATTTGTAGAGGAGGTAGAGAGAGAGAATCGCTGATCGATCAAGGTGTTGAAGTTCGAGACATTGAGTTTCGCAATACATGAGGCGAAATTAAAATAAAAAATCAATAAACTGAGCTTTATGAACAACTCGACGTTGATATGTTCACCGCATATTATTAGTTTTTGGTTTTTATTTTCACGCGCAAGTTAGATTTTGACGAAATTTGCACAATAGCTTCCCATTTATTATTTGAGATTGATCGAACTTTTACAAATTTTGTTAAAATCCGACTTGTACACGCATCGCGTGTGCCTCAACCTCTAGTATGCGGTAATTGGACCCAAAAGTTGGCCCCATGCTTCTGTGGGAGAATAATAGATTGGTGCCTTTATTTTGTAACCGGAAAAAAAAGAAAAAAAACAGAAAACTAACATCATCACAATCTCAAGATTCTTCTATCTTCTTTTTCTTTTTTTTCCTGAAGACATGGCCCTGGTCACTTAAATAATGGGTATGTTACACTTTCCGCAATACAATGGAGAAAGCAGTGTACTAAGGTTAAAGCAGAAAGCAGTTATTTGAATGGAAAACCCTAGCCTCTGAATAGTAGAACCTACTCCCTAGCACATCAAATGGAGAGAGAGAAGAGAGTAGGGTAGGATTGCTGTTTTTTCCCTTCTTTCACAGAGCTTCCGTAAAGAGAGAGGCATCAGTTTCTGTATC
>CM033791.1:9805571-9845885 GCA_019656835.1 Rhododendron ovatum
AAAAAAGTAAACCCTATTGTGAAGCCAACTAACAACATACCAACAGAACAGATGAACATAATACAATTGAGTGTCCAATTTTTCCTTTCATTTGTAGCAACCAATAAACAGAAAAGAAAATACAAAAAAGAAAAAGCCTTTAATTAAAGTGTTCAAGAACATGGACACTCTGAGCAAGACAAAAAGATATTAAATTTTACTCACAAACCCCCAAATTCTTTAAACCCTAGAAAACAAACACACACCGACAACTGAAAAAATCATATGATTCACCTAAGTCAACTAAATCCAACACAAATCCAAATAGTAAAAATCACATAAGAACCAGATAGGTGTATAGATTCATATACGTATGTGTGTGCAAATAATTCGCAAATACAAAGTACCTGAAGTGGGTTGATTGTCCAGAGCAAGGAAACCAGGTTGAGTGCGACTGTGCGGGGTTTGGACGGCGGGCCTGTTACGTATGCAAGACAGGTTGAGTGCAAGGATCGTCGGCGGGGAGATCTGTACGGGGGAAAGGCGGAGAAGCGGCGGCGGGGAGGGAGGAGAGAGAGAGAAGGTGGTGAGTGCGACTATGCTGGGTTTTGGGAGTGTGGACAGGGGGGAGGAGAGAGAGAGAGCCATTGAATTGAGAAGTACAGTAAATTGCTAATCCCCCGACACACCCCCGGGCCCCACCTCTTTTCCCGAACTACCCCTCCACTCTCTCTCTCGCCCTTTTCTTTCTTTCTTTCCTTGCAGTTTCCTTCTCTTTTTTTTCCTTTTTCTTTTCAGTTTGAATTTTTTTTTCATTTTAATTCTTTTTCTTTCTTTCCGGTTTGAATTTTTTTTCTTTAATAATAGATTCAAGTCTAATTTTAGACTTTGTAAAGTAATTAAGAAAAAAAAAGTGTTTCAATTGATCATGTTTATACGACTGTTTTATTTTTCTTTTTTTGTCCTTTATAGATTAAAAAATATAGTTACGAAAATAAGTATTTTAATTTTCAATTCGTTTGAACCAGTGCAAAGATATTATTTTTCTGATCATTTCATCCTAAATGGTTGTAATAAATTTTTGGCTTCAAGACCTTTCAATGAACACCCTAAGAGAGTCTTGAAATTAAATAATGAGTCTTAGGGTGTTTGTTGAAAGACCTTAAACCAAAAAATTCATTATGACCATTTAAAATAAAATAATAAAAAAACGATCTTTGCTCTGATTTAACTGAATTGAAAATTAAAACACTTAATTCTTGAATTATATTTTTAAATATACAAATGGTGTATTTATAGAAATTAAATAAATAAGATATAAGTAATTAAATAAAAAAATAAATTAAAAAGTAGGGGGGACCCGAGGGCTCTGCTGTTTCCATTGGCACAGTAGCTCCTACGAAGCCCCTAAAACGTTTCCGTTTTAGTTTAAAAAAAATAGAAACCAACCATTTGCAATCCTATGGAGTAGAAACGTGATTTGAAGCAACATACTAATGAATCAGTTAAGAGGATCTATACTAAATATTGGTTAACAATTTTATTAAATTGTACTATAGTTAAAAAAAAAGTAATCCTAAATATAACATTTGTATTCTGAATTAGTACGTCGTTTGCAAAATACATTTCGTAATTAGTTCCTGAACACTAATTGTAATCTTAATGAATTTTTTGCTTCGCGGCCTTTCAACGAGCACCCTAAGACTCATTATTTAGTTTCAGGACTCTCTTAGGGTTAGGGTGTTCATTGAAAGGCCTTGGAGCCAAAAATTTATTATGACTATTTAGGATGAAATGATCAGAAAAATAATATCTTTGCACTGGTTCAAACGGATTGAAAATTGAAACACTTATTTTCGTAACTATATTTTTTAATCTATAAAGGACAAAAAAAAGAAAAATAAAACAGTCATATAAACATGATCAATTGAAACACTTTTTTTTTCTCTTAATTACTTTACAAAGCCTAAAATTAGACTTGAACCTATTATTAAAGAGAGAGAAAAATTCAAACTAGAAAGAAAGAAAAAGAAAAAAAATGAAAAAAAAAATCAAACTGGAAAGAAAAGGAAAAAAAAAGAAAGAAAAAAGGAAAGAAAAGGAAGAGAGAGAGAGAGAGAGAGAGAAAGAAAGAGAGAGAGGCGGGGGTAATTCCGAGAAAGGGGGGGAATAGGAGCTCTCACTGATACAGATACCCATATTTTTTGTCCAAATAATGAAAGCTATTTACGAAAATGCCATTGATTTGTATATGCTATTTGGACCATTGAATTTGTTTGTATGAGTAGATAAAATTTGTGTTTGGGATTAATCTAAATCATTGAGAGAGAATATTTTGTTAGGAATATTCCTAAAAACCCTCCTGTTTTATGTCCAAATAATAAAAGCTATTTACGAAAATGCCATTGATTTGTATATGAAGGGTTGAGAAATCTGGACCATTGAATTTGTTTGTATGAGTATATAAAATCTGTGTTTGGGATTAATCTAAACCGTTGAGAGATAATATTTTGTTTGAAATATTCCTAAAGACCCTCCTATTTTATAAGATAGATATTAAAGAATATTTTTGTTCGGAGTTTGTTATTAGAACATGTTATACAGTCTTGCTACACACACAGCAATATATGCACAGATTGTGCACAAATTTTATTGTGGGGCCCACCACGAGTCCCACACAAATCATCCGAGCCATTCATTAAATATAAAATATTTTTTTAAGGGTTCCCGTAAAAAATAAGCTCAATCCAATATCTATAGGCGCTTCATCCAACCATCTAGCTTTTCATTCAGATTTTCGGATAATGAAAAGTTGTATGATTGGATCGAGCACCTATAGGTATCGAATTGAAATTATTTTTTACGGGGACCCTTGAAATTTTTTTTTACATTTAATGAACGACTCGAATGATTTGTGTGGGATCCGTGATAGGCCCCACAATGAAATATGTGCACAATCTATGCACAGATTGTATGTGTGTGTAGACTTTCTGCATGTTATACTATGAGATATAGGATGGCTCAAGTTCAACAAGCGAGGGTTATTAGACTTTTCAACTGCTGTCCCAGCCAAGGGGGCTCCGCTCCGATTTTGTTCTGATGATCAAAAACGTTCACTTCATAGAGCTCGTCGAGTTGAATAAGTATGCAAAAAATCAGTTTGATCGAATATCATTAAGTGCCTAATTGGAACAAGTATAACTTGCCAATAATAGGTTCTAGTAGATTTGATCTAGTGTTTCGGATCTATTTTTTTCAAGAAAAAAACATTTCGATTAAGCACTTTATGATATCCGATCGAGCTGATTTTTTTCATACTCGTTCAACTCGACGAGCTCTACGAAGTGAACGTTCCCAATTATTGGAGCGAGACCGGAGCACAGCCTTCTTGGCCAAGACATCAGGCTGCTGTCCCTTCAGCAGCTCCCCCAGCTCGGGTTCTCTGAATGAGAAAGTAAATTTACTATATATATTATCATGGATGTCTGAACCATACAATAACATATTTAATTTTACGGTTTTGCTATTGTCAGTCCACTGTACTAACGATAAGTATATTAGAAGATAAAGAAAACGTGTATTTTTGTGTACTTTTTGCACCATTTATTATTGTCAGCCCATTAGACTGATTTTAGAATTTTCCTTAATTTTATACTGAATTAGATATTATACGTATGTTCAAGAACGGCGACCTATGCCACGATGTTTTTTTTTTAACAATATAAAAAAGAATTTATTGATCTTTGAAGAAGAATCCAGAGATTAAAAGGAACCCAAGCAAAACCGCATCACAAGAAGTAGGCATATGATCAGTATTTTGACCCAACAAAAGGCACATATACACCCCCGACAATCATATCCCCCTATGCCATGGCACTAGAGTCTTGTACGGTTCTAATAGGTTGACATCTCTCGCAAACTTTAGAACCTAAGTCGATCGCGCTTTAGTGGCATAATCCTTCAAAATGTCTCGCGCTTCCGCTCTCAATCATCGCCCTCACGAATTCTAGTAGTTTGGCATAATCCTTCAAAATGTCCATAGCATCCGGGACTTCATCATCACCTTTAGCTGAATCATTTGGGACGTGAACAGAACTTGCAGTGGGTTTGGGAATTGAAATTTGGATCATTGGTTCGGCGGGTGGATGGTTTGCATGAAGGTGATTGTTGTTGTTTCTGTGTAGAATAATCATGAGCCTCGAGGTATTAGAGAGGTCGAAGAAAATCAAAACAGAGGTGAGCAAAGCTAAACTGGTGGGTACGAATAACAAGCCTCTGAAAGAAGCCAAGGGGGGTTGCCGGCACAGGAAATTGAGCATGTTTACAGAAGCAGCCATGGAGGCTGCAATGAGAGAGAGAGAGAGAGAGAGAGAGAGATCCGAATATATACTTCCATCAAGTTGAAATGAAATTATGTTAGAGCAACAATGTAGTGGTTGAACTTTCATATTAATTTGTTGGGTTCAAATTTAAGTTTTAAGTCTACCTTGTTGTATTCTTTTTTTTCCATTTTTAGATTGATTTTTGATTTATTCTGTTCGCTCATAAATTTATGTAAAAGGCCTCAATCTTGAAGGTCGCCTGGGGCTCCAAAAATGTCCGGAACGGCCTTGGAACTATTCGTATCCATCACATATACACAAGTTTGACTAATTACATCTATGGAAAATCAACATAGCACGCTAGGCTTTTTTGTACTTCTCAAACCTAATTGTTTGCAACATCGCATAATAAAACTAAAAAACTTAAAGAACAATGAAAAAATGACAAATAATCTGTCATACATGATACATGTGTGTATATAAATTACATATGTACATTAAAAAATAACCAATGTACCACTCGTGTTTTCTACTCTCTTTTTTTTCTTTCCAAAAATGACGCTGCCAAATCTGTTTATTTGTTTTAATAGGCAAAAAGTCAATGTAGTTAGATGACTAGTACCGCATAACATGCAGTTCTTCATTTTAATTTTCTTGTGAGCATTCTGTCGAACAACCACCAAGATCTTTCAACAACTTGATTCAACGGCTGACCGTAGGGTGGTGAGCCCGGGTGACCGCCTTATCCAAGTTTCAATCTCAATCGCATTGCATAGTTACTTCATATTTATGGTGCAATTTCTGCTGACCCACAACCCATTTATGGTCTTAGGCCTGTTCCGCTAATGTTCTTATTTGTCAAGTACTTATTTCCCGCTTTACGAGACAGGAACCTTAGCGGAATGGGGCCTAAGGCCCAAGTCTTCACGAACATGTACTCGTCGCATTACACATATTGGTCGCAATACGTACTGCTGCTCTACGAATATTTCATTGCATCGCACATAAATCAAACCATTTTGGGTTCCTATTTAAAATTTGAACCTGTGAAGAATGTGTGGTATATAAAACAGAAAGTCTACACACACATACACTTTGTGCACAGATTGTGCACAGATTTTATTGTGGGGCCCACCACGGGTCCCACGCAAATCATCCGAGCCGTTCATTAAATGTAAAACACTTTTTCAAGGGTCTTCATAAAAAATAAGCTCAATCCGATACCTATAAGTGCTCGATCCAACCACATAACTTTTCATTAACCGAAAATCTGAATGAAAAGTTCGATGGTTGGATGAAGCACCTATAGGTATTGGATTGAGCCTATTTTTTACGGGGACCTTTGAAAAACTGTTTTACATTTAATGAACGGCTCGGATGATTTGTGTGAGACCCGTGGTGGGCCTCACAAAAAAATCTGTGCACAATCTGTGCACAGACTGCTGTGTGTGTAGCAGCTCTCTAAAACAGAAAGTCTCCCTCCAGAGTTATTAGAGTCTGTCGAAACATATCATTCTGGTGCTCCGTTACTGGTATTTATGAACACATCGCCGGCATACTTGTTGTCTTATCTCTACAGCATCACAAAAAAACACCGATGTCTTGGTTGATCACTTCAATAATGCAGCAGAAGTGATATGCTCCTTGCGGGAAATTGCGTCTATAACAATGTGGCAGAAGCGATATGCTCCTTGCGAGAAATTGTGGGTTCGAGCGTATTATAATAAATGTGAAGGTTCCTCTGCTATTTAAGACAGCGGAACCCTCACATAATTTCTTCGAAGCCACAACTCGTACATAACAATGTGGAAACAATCGTACTCGATTGGTTCCCCATGCCACTGGAAATGTTTCCTCACCTTCTCAACATTCTTGAGCAGCCTCAAGTACTCTTCATCCCCGATGCCTTTCAAAATACTCTTCATCAGTGGAATATCGCTTGTTTCAACAACGACAGAGAAGCTCTTCCAGTTCAGGATATCTCCAAATGGGAGGTCGTAGTGGTCGGCTAGGATCACGGGGACGCAGCCGTAGTACATGGCGTCGCCTATTCGGGCGGTGTTGACTTCGAAGCCCTTGACGTGGAAGCAGAACTTGCTCCTCAGGAACTCTGTTTCATACGGGGTTTTGAGGCGGCCGGCGTGGGCGAAGATCTCAGAGTCGTTTCGCCAAGTTTTGACGAGGTATTGTCGAGGCGGGGAGTTGCTTGCTCCGGCGAAAAAGGCCAGCCTCTTCCTGCATGAACTTGATTTTTAGAAACTGTTCTTCAACAACAAAATTTCACTTTTGTACTTGAAAGAAATAGCCTAGTTCCACTAAGGGAAATATAAGTACTTATTCTTTGAATTAAAGGTAATATATTGTGAGAGAATAACATGTCTCGTAAAGCAAAAAATAAGTACTTAAAAAATAAGAACCATCACGGAACGGGGTAGGTTTTACTGATCTAAATGTTACCTTTTTGATGGTTCAACTCGAGGAGGATTCCCATGTCGCGGCCAAATCTGAGGCAATGAAACATCCTTGTGAGCAACATACCCATTCACAAAATAATTTGAAGAGCACACCACTTGAATGGCATTGTTCTTAACTTCTTCAGCCTTCCCCATGGCTATTTTCCCAATGGAATGGCAAGCCACGTAGAAATGATCTGCCCCACCAGTCCTATTCCAGTAAGGGTATTTCTGTCTGACATTAGACACATAATCCTGGACATAGTCTTGCATCCCACCCACTCCAATCCTCTTGTCATTCCTCATGCCGGTAATGGAGAAGGGTAAGAAGAAGAAGTCTGCCTTGGAGGGGTCCTTTGTGATGAAATGGCTTTTCATGAGGGCCTTTTTGAAATAACTTTCGCTCGCGTAGTTTCCCCCTGGTTCGTAAGTCACCGGCAGGAGCACATTGGCGAAGCGGTCCTTGGGGCTGTGGGGGTAAACGTAGATTTTCAAGCTCCTGTTCATTTGCTTGTAGTTTTCGAAAAAGAGATCGTTGTCGTGGTACACATCGTTGTCGTTATCGACAGAGTTTCCTGAGCCGACCATTAGAACCAGACATGATTAACTCATACTCGAACGCTTAGGCAGCGAATAAGCTTTCGACTTACACAAAATGTGAAAACGCACCTATTGGAGCGGCTAGTCTTTTTTCTGGTAATTCACTCTGAGTTCCTTCCCTTCTATTGTCCAAGGCATCAGGAGTTTCATCCTCAACTTCGACTTCGACTGTAATGTTTGAGATTATTTAAAATTTAGGAACAAAACTTTTGTCTGAGAGAAGAACGAGCTCTTTCTACTGCGACCACCCTTCCCTTGAACTTTGACCGGAGAAGAGGGCGTTTACCTCTCTTTAGCCTGTCTGTCCTCTTCGGTCATTACCGATTCGCCTATTCCTAGATGTGTACTATATGGGTTCAGTGGATTTGGGAAGTGAAAGTTGAATACCCTGCCACCACTTTATGATATGTTGCATAACAGGATCAGGTGATCAAAGCTTCTAGTTGAATATTGCCATCTTTGGACACCCATTAATGCAGTATAATATGTGTAATTTGAAAACAATTTTCTGTGCATATGTGTGTATAAAGACATGGTGTTTGCAGATTTTGAAACTCCCCCTTTTGATTTTGAAATAGGGATGCCGCCGAGCATCCCGGCAGAGCAGCCGATCACCTATCCTTTTGATATTCAAAAGTAAAGCAACAATCAAGACAAAACTCGCCTACCTATTGGAGAGTTTGAACTTTCTTCGGTCAATTGACTCTGAGTTTCTTCCCTTTTATTGTCCAAGGCATCAGGGGTTTCATCATCAACTTCAACTGTAATATTTGAGATTTTAAATTCAGGAACAAAACTTCTGTAAGAAGGGAAATTTAAATGCCCTGTATATCACTCTAAATTGCAACATTTTCTCTTTTATCATTACCAACCATGACTCGATAATCAAGTAAGAAAAAAGGTGACGTATATGGCTCGATGTATCTGACCCCATTATCCAAAATAAAAAAAGGCTTCCAAAGTTACCAATGGATAAGCAAAAATCAAAATGAAAAACAAAATTCGTGTACCTATTGGAGAGGCTGAACTTTCTTCCGACAATTGACTCTGAGTTCCTTCCTTTCTATTGTCATCACGGGCGTCCTCAACAATTTCGACTGTAATATTTGAGATTTGAAATCCATGAACCAAAATTCTCGCGGATTTGAGAAGTGGAAATTAGAATTCATTGCCATCACGACATGATGTTGAATCCATGGACAACGGAATCACGTGAAAGCTTCTACTTGAATAAAATTGCAATCTTAAAACAGAAGGACAGAATTCGCATACCTATTGTACCGGCTAGACTTTCTTCTGGAAATTGACTACCAACTCCTTCCTTTATGTCGTCCAAGGCATCAGGGGCATCATCACCTGTCATATTTGTAAATCTTATATTCGGGAACAAAATTTCTTGCGGTTACATCAATAAACTTAAAATGTGCATAAGTAGAGCAAAAACCAAAACAAAAATTCTGGCAATTGGTTCTCAGTTCCCTCCCTTCACCCTGAACGGTCTGTTGCATTTCTGAACGGCCCGAAAGTGCGTGTCGTGTACCACGTGGTACCCGATTTGCAAAAAAAAAAAAAAAAATTCTCATTAATGCACTAAAATAGGTGTATGTTGGGAAGGAATTGTGTATTTATGTGTGCATACTGCATAGAAACATGGTATATGTTGATTTAGGAACTACCCCTTTGATGCCTCCCACATATTTGTTGTACACTCTGGAATATCACTTTTTGTCCTCATTTTGACTTTCCCGTTATTGGGAGTGAAATACAATATTTTGTGTAATGATTTTCACACTCTCCGTTTGATAATTACACTCATTTTCTTGTCTTTTAGTGAAAAAAGCTTCACAGAAAAATGAGGCGTCATTTTTTGTGCATACTGCTAACGGTGTAGCTTGACTTGTTAGCCAATAATGTAGCAGCTATGCAAGGTAGTTTTGTTTTACATAGCACTGCTCCCGTTTTTTTGTTATCAGCCTTGTCTAAAGATCAGGGTTTCGTAAAAAACTACGTATCACTCTTGTTCTCCTTTTGACTTAATGTAAATTATGTTGTTGTTGGTTTAAAAAAAATTTGACCTCTCTGATGTTGAGAATATATCTCAAATCTTTCACTAGAATTAAACATCTGCCCTTTCAACATTATCCGTTCGTTAACCAAAAATAATTAGAAAAAGCGACATATATGGCTCGACAAAATCGACCCCACTATCCAATAATTCTGACTTCACATCATTCTTTTCCAAGTTGGTGTTGTTTTACCACCAATTATGTTTGCTAGTACGTTCTACAATAAACTTACAATGTGCAAAAATAAAAACTAAAAATCATACAACAAAAAAACGAAATTTGCGTACCGACTGGACTTTCTTCCGGCAATCGATTCTGATCAGAGTCTTCCCTTCTATCGTCCGAGGTATCGGTGGCTTCATCATCAACTTCGACTGTAATTTCGAAGATTTGAATTTCAGGAACAGAACTTCTGCTGGGTTTCGTAAGTGAAATTGATTACCCTGACATCGTTCTATGGCGAAGAACACCTCGTTCAATGTATTGAGCTGTTTTTTTTTTGTTTTTTTTTTGGGGATTTTAGGCCATTGTTTTTCTGTGCTGAATAGGTAACGATCTGGGTTTTTAGACTCATACAGGGTGATTGGGCGTCGGCCTCTTTAGATGGGCTTTGTCCCATGTGGGTGTCCTTTAATTGAGCAGAATTGTTCTTCGAACATAATGTTGTTTCCTTACTCCTATTAGTCTTGTAACAACTTCAAGATTAATGAATTTTTTTTGCCGTTCAAGAAAAACAGGATCAAAGGAAAGCTTCTAGTTGAATATCAGGATGCAACAGCAAAAAAGAAAAAACAAAGTTTGCATACCAATTGGAGCAGCTAGACTTTGTTCTGGCAATCGACTCTCAGCATCTTCCCTTCTATTGTCAACCGAGGTATCAGGGGCATCATCATCTTCATCGACTGTAACAATCAATATTTGAATTTTAGGAACAGAGCTTCTGTTGGGATTGGAAAGTTAAATTTGATAGCCCGCCATTATTCTATGATGTCGAAGTCGAACGCCTTCGCGATCGACGGGATCACAAGGAAGTTTCTGGTTGAAATACCATTTCATTTTAGGATGCAACAGTGAGAACAAAAGTTAGAACAAAGTTTGCACACCTGTTCGGGCGGTTGGAACTTCTTCCGGCAATTGACTCTGAGTTCCGTCCGTTGTGTCGTCGTTCGTGGCATCCTTGGCTTCGTGATCACCTTTGGCCGAAACATTCGAGGTGGGCTTAGGAAGCGAAAATTGGATCGTTGGCTCCGCGGGTACATCGTTTATGTGAAGATGATTGTCGTTGTTTATGTGTAGATTGATCATAAGTCTTGAGGTGGAAGAGATGCAGCAGAAAATCAAAACGGCGGCGAGCAAAGCTAAACTGGTGGGTAGGAATAACAGGCCTCTAAAAGAAGTCATGGGCCGTGGCTGGCACGGAAACTTGAGCCAGTACACAGAAGCAGCCATGAAGGCTGCACTTCCACAGAGAGAGAGAGAGAGAGAGAGAGAGAGAGAGAGGAAGTCTGTTTTGTCAGCTTGATAAAGTCTTGGTTTAGCTCATGTCATGCACTTTGATTTGTTATGAGTAATGACCAGTTTTGCGTACGCTATCACATTTTGACATTATATGTCTGTATATATATTGGAAAATGATATTGACACTCTAAAAATTGATGCAGACACTCAAAAATCAATATAATTTCAAAGCTATTTTCTTTTATTTTTGGAGTGTCATGCATCAATTTTTGAAGTGTCAATATTATTTCCCTATATATTTGAGTTCGCTCTCATTGCTATAATAACATGGCTCCGTAAATTGTAGGTGATTGATTCGTATCAAATCATACGTCAAATGGTGGAATTGATCCTTCGGATTAGACGGTACCAAGTCATATGGGTATATTCAAATGTCATCGTTAACACGCCACTGTTAGAAAATAGAAATGAAAAACTTATAGTAGTAGTTTTTAGGTGTGGGCCATGTATTATAGTACTACTATTATCTCCATTTCCGTGTAAATAACAACAATCAATCAATATAATTATATTGAAGAATATTTTTGTTCGGAGTTTGTTATAAGTAGAGGTGGGCAACGGACACGAAATACGATAATACGACACAAATCGGACACTAAATTAGCGGGTTAGGATTGAACATTTCTGACACAAAACACGAAAATGACACGACTCGAAAACACGAATTCTAAATGGGTCGGACTTGAGTTGAATACGCGAGACACGAAATTGACACGATCAACACAGTTACTAACCTGTGTCACCCATTAACATGAACATATATATATAAAATATATGGTATATCTATAATTCTATATAGAGTTAGGCAGTGGACAAGATAACACACCATAAATCGGACACAAAATTAACGAGTTAAGGTTGAGTATTTTTTACACGAAACACGAAAAATGATACGACTCGAGAAACACGAATTCTAAATGGGTTGGGTTCGGATTGAGTGATTTGTGACACGAACCCGACTGACACGACACGAACACAACCCGACACGACCTGTTACCCAGATCTAGTTATTAGAACATGTTATAGTATGATATATAGGATGGCTTAAGTTCAACAACTGAGGGAAATATAAAACTTTTCAAAGTATGGTTTTCTGAATGAGAAAATAAATTTACTATATACTCCGTATATTATCATGGATGTCTGAACCATGCGAAAACATATTTAATTTTAGGACAAAGTTATGGTATACAGGGTATACCGTATGTTTAAATCACAACAATTTGTGATTTTCATTGTGACGATTTTTGGTTTTCTAATGCATATTTTTTATACTAGTTATGACTTCTACTTTAAAATTTACATGTTGAACAGGTCATTAGCAAGTTACTTATAGTTAAAAAATATTGTTATTATGTAACCATAATTATTCGTACCAAAAACCATAATACTTGTACCCCAACCAAATATATGTGTACAATATCACAAATTAAATAATGATACCCACAAATGTCATGACAACATCAGAAATTGGCATTATCTTACCACAATGAGTCGTACCAAAAATTCTTTGACACGTATGATATTTCGTAACAAAATCAAAATATGTCGTACTAGAATCAACAATTGTTATACCCAAACAAAATACATGTGTAAAATATCACAAATTCAGTAAAATAACCAAATTTGTTACGACAATACTTAAAATTGTCATTTTCTTATCACAACGTGTCGTATCAAAAGAAAATATATTTAAATATTACAAATTTTATAACAAACCATAATTGTTATGACAATACCATCATTTGGCATTTTCCTGCCCACAACTGTCATAGTAAAGAAAATTGATTAAAATATTCCGTAACAAGACCAAAATACCACAAATTCAGTAATATAACCAAATTTGTTATGATAACACCATAAATTGACGTTTTCATATTCACAATGTGTCATATAAAAAAAATTCAATCGAAATGTTCAATTAATGATAGTTATAATTAGCAAAATACCAAACCACAAATTTAGTAATATAACCAAATTTGTTATGACAATACCATAAATTGACGTTTTCATACCCATAACGTGTCGTATGAAAAAAATTCAATCGGAATGTTAAATTAACGATAGTTATAATCAATAAAATATCAAACCATAAATTCAGTAATAACTGTAATATAACCAAATTTGTTATGACAATACCATAAATTAACGTTTTTATAAGCACAACGTGTCGTATAAAAAAATTCAATCAGAATATTCTGTTAACGATAGTTATAACCGGCAAAATACCATACCATAACTAAACGTCGTTAGCGAGTATATTTTTAGAATGATTAATCATAACTGTTAGAATATCAAGTCATACGATATTCAGTATTGTCACCAAAATTAGATATCGACAACTGCGTAATCGAAAAAATTTAATATATCCAGATACAAGAATGAAGTTGATCGCTTATCATTAGACCCTTAATCAGACAAAAAAAATCATTTTACTATTGAATTCGGGTGCCGATGAAAAGGCTTTCTAAATCCTATCGATCCAAAAAATTTACTGGATTATTTAATCAACAAATATAACGAAATCAATGATTTTGATCGTCATTATTGTGTTGCGGTTGTAAGTCAATCGTACATTCAGTTACAACAGAGAAATTGGTTTTATATCAAATATATTGAATGCACAATTCTAAATGTTCTTTTGGTACGACACATTGTGATAAGAAAATGTCAATTTTTTGTGTTGTCATAACAATTATGGTTATGTTATATGATTTGCAGTATTTCACAAATGAGGGAGAGGGAGAGGGAGAGAGAGTCAAGGAAGAGAGAATAACCTATTACCTGCTAAGCCATTTATTCATTTATTAATTGATTTAATAAATGTGTGGTCCGGATTATTCACTTTTACATTCAAGAGTTTAAAATCATGGTGAGTATGGTACACTCTCTAATAAGAGGTGTGTACCATAAGACTACCCTTAATTTTATGCCGAATTAGATGTTATACATATGTTTAGGGACGGCGACCAATGCCACGATGTTTTTTTTTAAACAATATAAAAAATAAGTTATTGATCTTCGAAGAAGAATCCATAGATTAAAAGGTACCTGAGCAAAACAGCATCACAACAAGTAGGCATTTGATCAATATTTTGACCCAACAAAAGCCACATATACACCCCAACAATCATATCTCCCCCCCATGCCGGGGCACCAGAGTCTTGTACGGTTCTAATAGGTTGACATCTCTCAAAAACTTTACAACGTAGGTCGATCGCGCTTTAGTTGTTTATTCCTTCAAAATGTCTCTCGCTCCCGCTCTCAATCATCGCTTTCACGAATTTTAGTAGATTGGGATGTGTTTCGAAGTTGCTTTCATGGTTCTGCCAACGCACACAAATTATGTGACTTAGGTTGGCACAGTCAACAAATTGCCGAACTCGTCTTCAGGATCTTAATTTAAAATTATACGTTTTTATAGTGGTTCATGGGCATGTATATAACTTTTCTTTAATGGTCCTACCAAATAAACTCAAGAGCTTTACAATTAATAGGCCTTTTAATTTGGGGAGTGATTTTTGTCACACCTTTTTCTAACGGCACTTCTCTTTATGTTTCTATCATGTGATTGTTTTGTGAGAGAAGGGGAGTGAAATGTTAGAGCAACAATTTATTGATTGAACTTTCATATATTTTTGGGGTCAAATGAAATTAAATCTTAGTTCTCATGCATGCACAAATTTAATTTTGCATTCTGGTGTATTTCTTCTAATGGCTGGACTTTGAAAATGAGCACGGCAAGCTTAAAGTACAATTTTCATGCTACCATGTGGAAAAAAAAAAAATTTTTGGAAAGTCAACAATACACACCCTTTAAAAAAGTGGATCATATGCACCTATTTTATGGTTCATTCATAACATTTTAGCGTGTTTCGTAACTTTTGTTCTAGAATTCATAATTTTTCAGCAGTACGATTCGTAACATTTTCACTATGATTTATAACATTTTGGTGTATCTCGTAACCTTTATACGATTCGTAACTTTTCCTCTATAATTCATAACATTTTATGGGATGCATATTATACAAACCCAAATAAGGAGTGTGTATTATAATCTTTCCCTCTTTTTGGTTAAGGACTTTCCAAAACAAATTCCTAACTATGTCCCTGACTCCCCGTGTATGTTTGTACAAACATTGTGCTTGCATATAGGCATGAAGGGTGACGCCATCTAATAATGAATCACTATCTCGCATATGGAATCCGATTGCGCAAATGTACCGTTAACTATCAAAGAGAATTTACACACGAATGGAATTTAATCAGCTTCTCCGCAGTCCGATTGGAGTTTGCATATGTCCGCTTACCGCTTTGACAGCAAAAGAGCTGATTCACATACTAATAAGTTGGGTAAAACTGCAAGTAGTATTGGAATCTTACTAGGATGAAATAGACACAGAAAATTTACAAATAATTTTTCCAGAAACTTGGGGAGTTCATCTCGTAAGTGTGTGTGTGTGCGCGTGAGAGAGAGAGAGAGAGAGAGAGAGAGAGAGAGACAGAGAGAGAGAGAGACCTGAAATACTCATTAGTATTAGTAACTTACAGGAGGACTTCTTCAAGAAATATGAGTAATTTCTTATTTTCAGGGTATAATTATGGTTCTAATTGGGGAATTAATGAATTATATTGTCCAGCTGGCACATGTAGAGGACGAAAACTAATAAACCCCGAGAATTTCATGTTTATTTTAATGTTGATAAGTTTATATTTTTGGTGATGGGGTTCAAATGATGTAAGTTTACTTGGAAGTTTTCGTTGGAGAATCTCAATATCATTGACTAAATCGAGAGAAATGCAAAACAAGTGGAGAATTATTCATATCCATCGCAATATCGCATAGTGATGATGAGTCTGACTAGCTAACTACTTGTATGGAAAATAAATGCAGTATGCTAAGACTTTTTGCATTTCTTATACCTAACCGTCCCTTCGGATGGAGCGATTTCACGAGAAAAGAAAGGAAATAATAGTGGTTTTCTTAAGAAATTACTCATTTGGATTGAACATTTCAGTGAGAAATAGAAAGAAAAGAACCGAAAAACAAAATATTTTGATTAGCCTTTTTCCCTTTCTTACCCAATCTCATAAAAAACGGTGAGATTTGGAGAGAGAGAGCGCTCCCCTTTCTTTTCTCCTCTCCTTTCTCACCATCCAAAGGGGTGCAATTGTTCGCATCATCGCACGACAAATTCGTTTAAAATTGTAGTAGTGACAACATACAAAATAGTACTATAAGAACGGAATAAAATGTGGGGACAGAGATGAATTCATATTAAAAGCCTTTAAGACCCTCTTTGACGGGTCTTATTTGACCATGTTTGTTTTGGGTCTCTAGACCCAATTTTTTCCACTATGCACAATTCCTATTAAATTTTCTCTCCAATTATTACTCTCATTTCTCTTTTCATCTCCACTCATTACCTCAAAAAACTTTCCTCCAGTCTCAAAACGAAGATGAAGCTCTAGAGATGACAATTCTACACATTTTCCTGAGACAGAGAGGGGACAAATGTTATGACTTTTAATAGGTGTTCGGTGTGCAATCTTCATCTAAACAATTTCAATTAAATAGGTGGATGCGTGACTAGTCTATCACATCAAAGGATGAACTAGAATTTCAGTTAGCTCTAGATTCTCCTAGCTAGTGGTTGCTTTTATTTTACCATATGGTAAGGTGGGTGCCAGGGACGGAATCAGAATTTTGTAAATACGGGGGCCGACCTATGAACAAGATTTTGAAATTTAAAGGTTCGGGAATCTAATAGTTTGTTTGGTTTAGATTTTGAGGGAGGTTTTTTTGGGTAGTAAGTAGAAAGAGATAGAAGAAGAAATGAGATCAATATTGGAGGAAAAACTTATGGGAGGTCATGCACAGAGAGAAAATTTGGGTTTTGGGACAAAAAACGAAAACATTTTTATGTTTAAATAACACTCAATACAAAATACAATACCTAGATGTTGTCACCAAACAAAAAAACAAAAAATAAATAATATTAATATTTTAAAAAAAAACCCGAAACCGCCCGGGGGCCTTGCCCCCATATGCCCACACCTCTCTCCGTCTCTGGTGGGTGCAGTGTTATTTCCCACCGAGGCAAAATTATTAGAATGAAAGGGCTATGATTAAGGATGATCCGAAAGAACAGGGGTGCATTGTGTTAGAACTCAGAGCATGGGGGTGCATTATTAAATTTTTTTTGACGTATGATTATTCTTACATAATCTGTTGTCAATTTTTTTTTTATTTGTTGAAATGAGATCTTAGATAATCCTCGTGTTCATTATTCTTGAGGAGTCTGGTAAACCCTCATGAAGGGGTTTTTTTTAAACCGAATATCATGATCAATTTGTACGTATCTAAGCTAATTCTAAAGACTTTGAAGTTAACGACCGAACAAACGTCTGTTGGCTCCAACGTTTGGAATGTTTAAGACTTCATAGGATTTGAACTCGCGGTGTCTTGAGGGCAAATCCTTGGTTATTTTCTCATGTCCACGTGATCAATCCCCTTTGGGTTGAAGGGTCTCTATTGTCAGCGTAACACAAGTCATATTTTAATTCATGTAATGGACAGGTGGAATCTCAACAAACATTTTATAATTGACCAAAAGTTTAATTTTCTATGTGGAAAAAATGCGGCTATGGAAAATATACTCTCAGATGACGCGTAGGACAGAGGTTGAAAGCAACAACAACGAATAGAATAAAACTTTAAAGATGAATAAATGCCGATTAATCTCCAAACCATACAACATACTAATTAAGTATGCGGTTTAGAGATTAATGAGGCCAACGGCTGCGTTCTTATGGACTTAACTTAATTTAAATTTCAAAATTTTGTCTTTATTTAAATTTTTTTCGCATTTATTAATTTTACATCAAACTTTTGAACTATAGCGAATAGTTCACGTAATCTCAATCGTCCTAATGTTTTTCTAATAGTTTAGATTAGCTGAAAATATCCTGCGTGTAAGATACTTGTAGACTTGTAGTATAGGTAGGATATTTTCTGCAAACTTCGACCATTATTTATTGTGATGAACATTCGAGATTGAATTGCTCCGGCCCAGATCCTAAAAATATGCACAATCCTCAAGCGTAAAATTTAAATTGGGCCGGAGTTGAAGGACCGGCATGTAAATGCCCCAATAGTTGTAGAACCCAAATTCAGTCCTAATGCTTGAAGGCCCAAAAACATGGGCCATAGGCTTAAAACACATTTTGGGCGCAAATCAAAGCCCACAGATATTAATATGAATTCTGAAATCCCCCTGGCTTTATTCTTCAAACCCCCTCCCTCTCCCTCTAGGGCTCCAAATGGAACAAGCCGCTCGGGCCGCTCGTGAGGAGCTCGTGGCTGGGCTCGGCTTGAGCTTAAGTTCGAGTTGTAGGCGCGTTTACTAAACGAGTCGAGATTAACACTTAAAAATTTAGCTTGGCTCGCAAAAACTCACTTCACTTTATAGGCCTGACTCATTTTAAAGAGGCTTGTTAAGTAAATTAGTCGGGCTCGGCCCGATCACAAATCAGTTCAGCTCAAGCTCGAGTTTTAAGTTCATTTAGTAGCGTGCCGAACTCGAACACTACAACAGCCCCATTTTGGATAGAGTGATTTCATGAGAAACAAATGGGAAACGGTTGTGATTTCTTAAGATATTACTTATTTTGATTGAAAATTTTGGAAAAAAAAATTGAGAGAAACGGTAATATATATATATATATATATATATATATATGTTATAATAATAAAAATAGTTAAAAAAATATTTTAATTAGCCATTCCCTTTTCTCACTCAATTTCACCACCAAAAATGGTGGGATTCGAAGAGAAAGGCACCCTTTTCTTTCACCTAGTTTCTCACCATCCAAGGGGTGTAAAGCTAAACTCGGCTCTCTCTCTCTCTCTCTCTCTCTCTCTCTCTCTCTCTCTCGTCTCAACTGTAGTCACCGTTCGTTACTCTCTTCGAATGAAGCTATCTAGCTCCAGGTTTGGGTTCCGTAAGTACCTGCATTACTCTACTACAGCAGCAACCGTTTCTGCGCCTGCGAAATCAGGGGACTCTCTGTACCGTCGGATTTCACCACTCGGTGCCCCGACGGTCTCGATCGTTCCGGTGCTCGATCAGTGGGTCGAAGAAGGACGAGGCCTCAAGAAAGAACAGCTTCAGAACATCATCAAGGAGTTGAGGCGTTACAGTCGATTCAAGCACGCTCTTGAGGTCTGTTTATTTTTTGGATTTGGAAATGTTAAATTTGTTTGGGTTATTGCCACCTTGTACCCTTCGAACTTCGCCAGAAGCAAAGATTGATTATTTCTTCCCATCAATGGTGATATTTATTCAAATAGTTATTTATTCCCTTAATGGGCTTTCACTTTGGCTTATTAGTATGATTGTATGCTTATGCTCGAACGAACACACGATTTCAAGCTTGGGTGGACGAACTTTAAAAAGAATCGTACTGTATAAAGGGTGATATTAATTTTGTCAGTATAAGTTGTAAAACTATTACCAACGCTATTATATTTGACCAAAGTATTTCTAAACATAACTTTACTTTTTTACCAAAATTCTTGGTTGTACATTGTTCAAAATGATGTTGGGCGGACAAACGCATATAATTTTTACTTTTCTTGAACAATGTTCTCTTTTATTCCTCCATTGAGCTCTATCTTGTCTAATTTTTGAATTCTGCCGTTGACGCTGAGACTAGAGCGAGCTCAGTGGAACTTGAATTTCATTCGGAAAAGCTAGATGACTAGATCGATCTGCCTTTGTTTGGGCTTTCCTACCGCCCTGTGACCTACCCCACCGGCCCGTGCTTGGGAATGGGTTATGCGATTTGGTAGTTGAGACGGTCTAGGCACACGTTCAATTAGGCAATAGTTTCAGCGAGGGAATACTCTCGGGCTTTAATAGAACACAAGTAAGTTGTTCAGAAAAATGCATAGGAACTCTACTTTTCTTTGGAAGAAACCTCGAGTTCGCAATACTGAGTGATCAAGTTATGTATCTTGGTGAAGGGAATCTATGAAAGAAGGTTATCGAACTGGGTTCCGACCAAATAGAGCGCAGAGGAACTATAAAATTATCTAGATGATGATGAGCAAAATATAATTTGTAGAAGGATAGTATGAAGCTATAATTTGTATAATTTAGATGATGATGTGCAAAGTATGCACATATACCCATAGTTGTCACTTGTGCGGAAAAAACAAAGATGTTTGAAAATAAGGAAATTTTTCCTAAGTCTGCTGAAAAATGACTAGTTGACAATATGAAAGGGGTTTGCAAAACAAAGAAACTGCATCTGACCAACAAATATTGTCGCATTACTAGCCGGGAGAACAAAATTGAAGGTGACAGGGCTAGTTGTCTTGTGAGACAGGGACCTTCAGTGGGTTATACCTCAAAGAGTAACTGCTTAAAGGAGTTCCCGGAGTTGAAATGCGGTCCCCATGTTTTGATGCATTTTATGAGGTAAATATGCAAAATTGATTGTTTGAAACTTAGTAGTAGGGAGCTCCTAAAATGGTGCCGCTCCCATCATGGGAGCCCACTTTTGCGCTCCCAACTAAGGAGCTTGACGGGAGCCCACTCCCATCAAGATAGGAGCTCGCTCCATATGAAGATGGGAGCTTTGGTATGATCTTTGAATAGAAAAACAGGAATGTAGGGGTTCGATTTGACGGGACCTTGATCGCGGTATAGGCTAGAGATCTCCCTCTGCTGCTCCGTCCTCTTGGTGTTGGACCTGCAACAAGTCACTAGGGCTAGGGTAGCTCAGTGACCCTCCGACGATCAAGTTAGATCTCAGGAGGGAATGTAGATCGAGGGTTAGGGAAGAATAGCATACCTCTCAAGATGAGTATCCCTTCGTATTTATAGACCTAGGTTTACTTGGCCTCCAAGCTAACACGTGGAGGGTACGCTCGGGTAACCGCCTCGGTTGACGTCATAATATGATGAATGGAGCAAAACGGTTACGGAGCATATGACCAGATCTGATCTCAATGATTACATTTGTCACATAACCCTCGTGGTCCCCTCCCAATGTAACCACTCCTATTGAGCGGCTTCGGGAACATCCAAATAGATATAGCATATTGTTGATTGTTACCGAAGCTGGTATAGAAGGCTTATAACCAAGAGGAAAACCGAAGAGTATGTCGGGATCATTTAGTTTTCACCAAGATGCTGGACGGAGTCTTACGAGGCTTCGGTTCGAACCTCCCTGCCAGGTTACCAAAGACGGTAACCGAGGCCACCACAAGGAATTTATCACTTGGCTTTAGTAATTGGTCTTTGATGAACTTGTATATCTAGCCCAAGTCATGATATCTTGAAAAGAAAATCATATATAGGAACACTAGCCCATTTCTTAGACTTATGTTGGTCTTAGCCCATACTTTTACTCCCTATAAAATGATTCTACTTTTAAAGTGAATACTCTATGCTAAAATATTTTCATAATATATGTACATGCTCCTTTCATGCTCCCAACCCTGGGAGCTTCTATATTCCCCCACTCCCGCCCCTGCTTCTGCTCCCGCTTCGTGCAACTAAGGTCTGGAATGGGTCACATGTTCATCATGTCGTGGTGTTAGTCTACCAACAAACGCTTCATATTTGGCCAGTTTTATGGAAGAAAAACCTAGCTGATACAAAGATATGTTAAATGAAATAATTGGAAATCTTTTGAATGTAAAGAGGTTAAATCTTCTGCAGCTTCCTGGGTACACTTGTTCCATTTTGCTCATTTTTTGTGTGGCAAATTTCGATCAAGTACCACATGATTAATGAGAATCCTAGGTCAAAACGAAGACTGAGATCCTAGAACACTTGTGAAGGCATCAAAATTAACTTGGTTAATATTTTTGCCTGCATAGGACCCTGTAACTAGTTTAGTTATTTGTACTTTCATTAGCCAATAATGATAGTCTTGGTTCCATGATTTAGTTTTCCTGTTTGAGCAGCCACTTTTGACAAAAGCATATGCCTTAGGGGGTGTTCCGCTTTTGGAAAAAAGAACTTTTTGAAAAAAGAAAGTAATTTCAAGCTCAAAAATCATGTATTTATGTAAATAATTTTCCTAGCAATATGGATCTTGTTTGATAGATCTCAATAAGATCTTTTAAACGGTGCAAAAAAAATTAAAAAAATATTTTTCATTTTCATTATATTTGAATTTGAAATTACCTTCTTTTTCCAAAAAGTACTTTTTCCCAAAAGCGGAACACCCCCTTATTGTCGTTCAGCGCTCTCATTTATAGTTCCAGTTAAGGCCATCTGCATAACATATGTAATACCAGCCTCATATGGCTGCTTGTGTAAGTTAGAATTCCAAGCAAACATGTGTAGTTGTCCACTGATTGACAAGCAAGACTATGATTCTGTCGTTGCAGTCATGAACTTGACCACCACATCATTGTGGCCTGCCTCCTCAAACATTCTTGACAATTAGTTACTAGATCAGATCATTTGTTTTCTATCTACATCTTATCACGTAGTTTCCCATGGGTGGGCCGAGATTAATGCCTCATCATCTTATGGGTTTTCAGGACCCAAAATGTACCAAGTGGAATCAACGAAGACTTGCTTTACTTGTTAGGAATGTAGGGATGTAAGATGATTCTCATTCTCCAGTTACAAATATAATGGTGATAGGAAGGGGGGAAAACTGCGCTGCGAACACGAAATGAAAGGATACATCACAATTCATGAATAAAAATTGTCAAAAACATAGGGTCGAAAACAAATAGGTCGTAGAAAATAATGTTATCAGAATAAAGTTCGAAGAAACACAAAAGATAAAATAAGTTAGACTTGGAGAAGTGGCTATATTTAATCTGCAATATGTTGATCGCAAGTTAAAGGACAGAACGTAAAGGCTTCGGAGCTGTTGTTTTTGTGTGCTAGAGGGGATCTCTTCAACGGCGTATGGGGTCAGATGTTCTGTTTCAGCAAGTGAAGCTTTCATAATAACTTTTGATTCAGCCTGTAGTCACTAATATTTTGTACTTTTTGATATTACGGATTTAAGTACCTAAATATCTATTTCCTGTCTTTTTCAGGTATCTCAATGGATGAGTGACAAAAAGAAGTTTCAACTCTCATTTAGCGATATTGCTGTCCAGCTGGACTTGATCTCAAAAGTTAATGGAACAAAACTAGCCGAAAATTATTTCAACAATATCCCAGAGAAATCGAAAGTCGTGGAGGCTTATGGTGTCCTCCTCAACTGCTATGCCCGAGAGAAATCTGTTGAGAAAGCAGAGGCCATCTTGCAGAAAATGAGGGAGTTGGGTCAGACAACATTCACCTTCAATGTAATGCTAAACCTCTATCGTCAGACGGAAAAGCATGACAAAATAGATTTGCTTGTACAGGAAATGGAAGAAAAGGGTATCAAATTTGATAAGTTTACCTTCAGCATCCTGCTTAACATATATGCAGACCTCTCTCAAACTACAGAAATGGACAGGATAGTGCAGAGAATGGAGTCTGATTCAAACGTGGTCTTGGACTGGAATGCTTATTCCATTGCAGCAATGGGGTTTATAAATGCAGGGTTAACAGAAAAAGCTTTGGAAATGCTGAAAAAATCTGAGTGTCTCATGTTAACTTCTAAAAGGCGAAGGAGTAGGGCTTTTGATTTTCTCCTGACACAATATGCTACTATAGGGAAGAAAGACGAAGTGTTACGCCTGTGGGAACTCCACAAGAAGACAGAAAAGATATATAACAAGAGCTATATAAGTGTGATAACCTCACTATTGAAGTTGGATGACATAGAAGAAGCTGAGAAGATTTTTGAGGAGTGGGATTCCAGTGAGTTGTTTTATGATTTCCGGGTTCCAAATTTCTTGATAGGTGCTTATTGCAGAAAGGGGCTTATGGAGAAGGCTGAAACTTTGATATATAGGGCAAGGATGAAAGGAGGCAAACCTCTCACACATACATGGTATTACTTGGCTGCAGGATATGTTGATGTTAATGAAATGCCGAAGGCAATAGAAGCATTGAAGGTTGCTGTCTCAGCTTTCAAGCCAGGATGGAAGCCAAGCGGGCCCATTTTAGTTGCCTGTCTGGAGTATTTGAAAGAGAAAGGTGATGTTGAGGAAGCAAAGGAATTTTTAAGGTTGCTCCTGGGTAAGGGTGTTCTCTCTATCGGTATTCATGATAAGTTGTCAAGTTATATGCAAAATGCAGATCTAATTGCCCAAGCATCCCGTCTAATGGAGGAGGATGCTGTAGGTATGGATGGGGAAGTGACAGTAAATTTGGAGCCAAAGCAAATGGGTGATTTGTTTATGGATGAAGAGATAAAGGGGATGTCAGAGCTGAAATAGAATTGCATCTTTACCAAAAGAAAACTATTTTTGAAACATATACTCGCAATAGCTGTGTGTATCTGTTGGACTTCACTGTGAATAACCACTAGGCTTGCACAAGAATCGTGCGGCTGAAGCATTTTGAAAGAACATCGGCATTCCATGGTGAGTTAAGAAGTGCTGTGTGATTAATCTTTGCTTTCATTGTCCCTATCTTCAAATATTTCATTTGAGAGGTTGTTTTTTATCGTTAACCTCTTCAATTTCTTGGGCTTATTTTGCTACGATTCACCATTTTTTTTTTTTCCATAATGCTTGTGTATGCAAGGACGGATTCAGAAATTTACATTAGTGGGGGCACACAAATTAGTAAACTTATCCGTCACTGCATGCCCCCGTGTTCGCGCGATTGTGATTTTTCTTCTAGCTGCTAAGTTATAGGATCTTATCTGTGGATTTTGTAATCCCTACTGTCCCCAGTCATGTTTGGCATAAAATTGACTGGTTCTACCACACACACACACACACAAAATTCAGGGCTTTCTTGTAGATTCCTGGGTCTTTGAGGGACTAATGAAAGTCGGGTATTTTTTTTTTGTTTGACCTGAGAGTCATACTGATGGAGCCTCGCTCATGTGCGAAGATGTTTTCATTTTCTCGTAAACTGTTTTGGTGCTAAGTTTGAGGTCTACATGAATGATAAAACAAGTTTCTAGCGTTTCGGGTTGATACTTTGAGTTTCATTTCTCTATGTTTCCATCAGTAAATGTAGGTTTTGCCCTCCTCCAATTATGGCAATTGTCCTGTCTAGAAGAGTCCATTGCAATATATACATCCTAGGAACATTAGTTTGATTCATCTTCTGAAGCCTGTTGTCATTCATCGGCAAAATGTCCAGCTTGTCCCGATTGTCTAGTAAGTGCCTTGAAAGAGCGTAAATAATATTTCTCACGTGCTAAAAAAGAAACGATGTTTTTTGTTTTTGCATCAAAGAAAATAACCAATGTTTGTATATGTTGATGTACATTGCTTTTCGCCATTGATAGCCATAGCGTATGCGATGCATTTTCATGTGCTTTTTCCCTGTAGTGCAGTCTATTTAGATGCAGCTATAATGTCTTTTCATTTTCCCAAAAAAAAGGAGAGAAGAAGATGCAGGTATGAAGTCACCGCGAAAGCTTCTCGCAGGGATTGCTGCACTAGCATAGCTGGATATAGAGGAGGAATACGATGCGAAAAGGTGGGAAGTTATCTTACAAAATTACCAAGATGACCCCAACCCATCTTGGTGTGCTGAATCCTCTACTTCAAAAGTGTCTGGTGGATCTTGGATGTGGGAGTAGGGGTTATGAATTCTGCATGACCTCCCCTCGGGTGGTCTTTTCGTGTGAATTCTTTGTTGCTTTTATGTTAGTAGTTTTGGCAAAATTCTGCCCATTTTATTGTTGCTATTCCCGGTTTTTTACGAATGAGCTGAGCGCATCCTTTATGTTGTTTTTTCAACCCGAAGGTCTTTGAGTCGAAGCAGAAAGAAAGGGAGGGACGTTATGAATTAATCCGAAACACATAATGCGATCAAGGTTCTTCCTGTTTGATACAAGGTTTTGTTTATGGTTGGCACAATGGCATTCGTACTTGGCCTGAATTTATACTATGTTTCTTCCAATTCCAGATTCTCTGACAAGGAGTCTGAGTACAGATGTTGGTTTTTGTGTAAAATGCTCAGAGAATTATTGATGTGGCGTTTTGCATCCTTTTTTTTATTTTAAAAATTCATCTGGAATTGCATTCGTGATATCTACATTCAACTATGCCCCGGAGACACGGTCAAAGCACGCCCGCCCAATGTGCTTCTTTCACGAGATGCTCTGGTCCCGGGTGTCTTCCAGTGGTCTTCTAGCCTAGAAGAAGTCGTGTCCGCCCTGGAGCGCAACGACCTCGTGCTCTTTCCCGTATCACCTATACGAATCCGAAGCTAACCCCTGCACCTGAACTCCCCTTCTGCCTTTGTTCAATCTTCCTACCTTACCTCCTGAGAAAAAAAAATGAAAAAAGGCCCCCGGGTCCCGACCCACAAATGAATAGGAAGTGAGGTGACCTAGAAGTGAGTTCCATTTCTAGGCGACCACCTAAAAAAGAATATTTATTATTTGATTCATATCCTGACATAAGAAGTTCAACGGGAGCAATGCTTGAAACGGCAATCCATAAAAAAAAAACCCTGTATCATGGCTCAATCTATTCATCTTTTTCAAAAAAAAAAATAGTTCTGCATCTCTCCTGGACTGGGAAAACAAATAGGCGTGGGGGGGGCTACGAGCCCTCTCCCATTGTTGTTCCCGGACCACCCATCCCTTCTTTCTCTTTGGCCTGGTCCGGTGAGGTCCGATGAGATCATCTTTTCTAAACTCCCTTGTTAAGGGGAAATGCTCACTGAGATGCTCTTTAGTTCACCTGAAATATCTTCTCTTCCTTCCCGTTTTATTTTTTTATTTCTACAGAAAATTCAGAAATTGTTCTTCTTCCATAGGGAATGGAGTCAATGGACTAATGACTATAGAATCCTTTCTCTTTTCTTTTTTTCGATCTTTTAGAATCCTTTCTTCATTGTCTCGAAATTTTAGAACTCTATGGCGCCAAGATACATAAACCAAAAGAAGGGGTAAAAACTCCCATATGGAAAAGACGGGAAAAAAAAAAACAAATTTCACCATTTTTTAGCATTTTCGGTGTCGCCTTATAAACCATTTTCAACTTAGTTCGACAATTTCAAATATTTTTCTCTTGTCATCAAAATGAGGGATAAATCACAAAAATTTGACCAAAAATTGAACGAAATATCCAAAAATCTCAAATAAAAACTCACATAAAACTCATATCGTCCCATTTTGTTTGCTAACATTTCTTTTTTCTGTGTCCCAAATTGTTTGCAATTTCCCAAAATTAGCAAATACCAGAAGGCCAAAATTCTAATTGTACCCCTTTAAGGTGAAGGAAAGTTTAACACAAAACCAAGCAAAGGATATTTGTGAAAATTTAAATACTTTTCAACCCAAAAAAATTAGCATTAAAAAAAAAGAATTTCTGTAATGAGCAAATAAATTGGGACAAATGAAATAGTTATATTTTAAGAATGATCCTTCTCAATTTAGTCCAATCTTTTGGTAAATTGTTTCCAAACTCAGGAGCAGGAGTAGAGCCGTAAACAAACCAGTAGCTCACGAGCTCGATTCGGTTTGGTTCGTTTAGTATATGAGCCGAGGTCAAGCTCGAGTTTTTTATCCATTTAGTAAACGACCCAAGTGGAGTTTGACTTATTCGATAAAAGCTCGGCTCATTACCTTGTTCACTTCACTACTCTACTCAAAAAATATTTCTCAACTCAATCATTATTTTCATTTCTCTCTCTTACTTTTCTATCATTATACCTTCATTTCTCACTCTATCTTTCTCCACTTTTTACCCATATCTCTAATCATTACTCTTATTTCTTTCTCCGATCGTTATTTTTATTTCTATCTCCACTCATTATTCAAAAACACTAGTCAAATCACTAACCAAACAAAACATAAAGGCTCCGCTCGTTGAAGCTTAAGTTCGGCTCGACTCGTTTACTGCCTACGTCCCTAAATTATTGAGCAGTGTATATTTGCACTTGTCTTTCCCCCTCTCCGCCCTTAATTCGGCTTCTTCGCTTTTCAAACAGAGCAGAGACCTCTTAACCGGACGGAAATGGAGGAAGTAAGAGACGAGCCAGGACCACATTCTTCACTAACCGAACGCATCGACGACGACGACGATCAGCCGACTCTGAGCGCTCAAGCTCTCGAAGCTCTTAGGGAGTTCTTCCGTGAACAAAACCGCGCCCCGGTCGCCGACGACGACACGTCATCGTCGGAAGTTGCGCTTTTGGCGGAGGACTGGAGGCTGAGCCAGTTCTGGTACGATCGCGACACTGCAGAGACCGTCGCCAGAGAAGTTCTCTCCCTTTGCGGCTCCGTCGAGTCTCCTTCCGTCGCTTGCATAGCTTGCCCCACCCTATACGCCTATCTAAAGGTATATTTTGGTAGTACATCTATGTATTAGGGCATCGATTGTCTGTATCTGTCGAGTAATCTCAGCCATCCAAAAGTATTTTATCCACGGAGATGGTTCTCTGCAAGACAGAGAGCGGTCTGGGTAATCTCAACCATCCAAAAGTAATATTTTTAATGGTGAGATAGAATTAGTTGCAAGACTTCTTTCCCGGGAAGAGTATTTTCACATTTTGAACCGTTAGTTGCTGGGATGAACGAAAGGGATGAAATTGCAGAGAAGCCGGATCCTTTATAAACCAACCCACTACTCTCAAGTTTTTTTGAGCTTGTGTTTGATTAGTTAAAACTTAAAAGCTTGATAAAATTTAAGAGCGTAGATAAAATTTAAGAGCGTCTCCAGCCTTCACTCAAATTTAAGCAAAAACTTCATTTGATATGAAATACATAAATGGAAAAACTCAAATGTAAGCACAAATTGGAGTAAAACCTTCATTAATGGCATAGTTGTAAAATGCAAAAAGCAGAATAAGCCTTCAGAAATTTGAGTTAAAATTGAGTCTCCCTCGATTTGTTGAAGAATTTTAGTAAAACTTGCTCTGGTATGAGTATGAGTATGATTCAAGGACAGGAGTGAGTTTAGAGGGATTTTACTCAGAATTTGGTTCTAACTCAACTAAAGAGCAAGGGTCGGCGATGCTGTAAACCAACCAACTACTCGAGTTTGAGCTTGAGTTTGAGCTTGTGTTTGATCAGTTAAAAGCTTAATAAAAATCAATTCTTTTAATTAATACACACACACACACACACACGCACGCACACACGAAGTTTGAACATATGTTTTAAAGTAAATTTTAAGCTAGTTAAGCTGTCAGCTTGAATGAAACTATGTGACTCTGTTTATGAAGTTATAAGGTTTAGACAATTCAAACGCAGTAAGATATGATAACTTACTTTGCTTCAGAAAATTGATCCTAGTGTATCTGCCCAACTTCTCGAGTATGACAAACGTTTTGAGCAATATGGAAGTGAGTTCACCTTCTATGACTACAATCAACCAGAAGAGCTTCCATCATCATTGAAGAATGCATATCAAATTGTGGTTGCAGACCCTCCTTATCTGGTGAGAACCTAGTTTTCCTTGTCAATTATTTTTTGGATTAGCCTCTTCTTGGAGGTTGTTTTCCGACCTTTGTCCTTCTTATGTTGAGAGGCAATCCATCAGATGTAATATACTAAAGAAACCCTGCATTGCTCGGGATCTAAATAGGTTCTCTTTATTTCTTTTCATCATTTTGATGATAATTCATAAGCAAAAGCACTCTAGTAGCTCTCAGTATGCGTATGTTTTGTCCGAGGATCCCAGCCTTTCCTTTCAATTGATGACAGCCAAATAATATTTCTTTATGCTGTTGAACACATTTTGTAGTATAAATCTGTTTGTAATTTCCTATTGAGAAGGCATTTCAACCCTTCGCTAGTAGCTTCCTATGTTTGATGTTATTTGTGGACTTCTAATGCTCGGGATTTTAAAAAGGACTCCTTTGCTTTTTGTTGTTTCTCTTCTCTGTCAGAAAGTGTGTTTTTTCCACATAAACAAGCTCGTTTCATTTTTCTTTTTCTTTTTATCTTCTTTTGTTTAGTTATATGTTTTTTTTTTTTTTTATCTCTTCAGGGTTATTGAATCTGGAATTTAATGATGTTATTTCGTCTTATAGATGTTGGAGGTGCTATTTTCTTGAAGCACATCGATCTGATATTCTATTGTCTTGTACTTCCTATTTGTGTAGCAATTGGTCAGGAATTATTGATTAGGGCCATTTTTTTGTTAGTGCTGGGCCCAACGAGTAGAGCACCTGATCAGAGATTTGACGTCTTATGATCAAGATCAAAACCCTCAGTTGAAACCCAATGTTAGGAGGTTATTCAGGACCATGCTATTGCTATTCAACCTTTTCTTTTACTTTTTATTCATCAATGCTATGCAACCTTGTTACGTATACACATGTCTGTACTCTGTAAACTAGTACAAAAATGTCAACGATGTATTGAAAATCTTGATCAGATGGATGGATTTCGCCTTTCAGTGTAGGCGTAAACCCTCCTTTTAAGTGTCTTGCAAGCTCACGATGTTGATAGATTCAGAGTTTCTCACTTAGGGTACGGCGCTCGAACAAGTTCTGAGATACTATTAGAAGCATAGATTTGGGCTAGCATATATGGCTGTCCATGTAAATAGACCCATGGACCACAGTACGGTCAGTACCCGATTATGAAAATTTTCTGACGTACATATGAGTTTTAGGGACCATCGTAGCTGACATTTGTTACCTTTGTAGATTCATGAACCTTTGGTATGTCAATGGTACAGCAGTAAAATTGATTTCATGTCTGCAGTTCTCTGGCTATGTTTTGACATCTATATCTATGTTTGTTTTTGGTCTGCCACTGTTTAAATTCCATAATGGCAGATTTGGTTTCAGGTTTAATGCAGCTCCATGAGTCACTGGAGGAAAATTTGTGTAATAGGATCTTAGATAAATAGAAACTTTTGCAGTTCTGTGTCAGCTGTTTTTAATTTTTTTTAAGCCAATATTGTTCTTTCAACATGTTCACCTGCAAATTGTAGATTATATTTATGCTGAGCACACAAATGATCTTACTGAACTGATGCTTTTGGTGGCAGAGCAAAGAATGCTTGGAGATGGTTACTCAGACAATATCTTTTCTCATGAGACCGGGAAAATCTTATTTGCTTCTACTCACAGGTTGGCCTTTTTTCCTCTTCCTTTAGGGCATCTCCAACCCATCCTCTCAACCCTCCTCCATTTGAGAGTATTGGATTTTGATCCTCTATATTTAGAGGATAAGAGAAAATATGAAGGATCATCTCTATAACACTATTCACCTTTTTAAAAGACATTTTTGTCCTTGTAATTCTTACTAAATTTTTATACCACCATATCCTCATGAGTATAAAAAAAAAGGTTTTTTATTCGTACAGTGATTTTAGAGACAAAAATAGAGGGTTTGTGGTTGGAGTAAACATGATTAGTAATTTCCTCTATAATCACTTTATGAGTAAAACACATTATTTTGATACTCTCAAATGGAGTATTGGGTTGGAGATGCGCAGTTTCAGGTTTTCCATCATGTGTTTAATCCAGCCCTGAAGCTTGTAGGCTTTTACTTTATTTTCTATCTTTTTCCGTTATATTATTGTAGTAAGAAATAAATACTACTAAGCACTGACTGGTTACTTGGTTAGTACCTTTAACAACTTGAGGAGGATAGGAACCAAGTTTAAGTGTATATTGTTGTACTATTGGATTATTATCATTGATCTAGTGATTTTTACTAACCGGTCATGTACATTGCAGTCTAATAGATCTGTGTAATTGTTATGCTAACAGGAGAAGTGCAAAAGGATAGAGCAGCAGAGCTCCTTGATTTGTATCCATGTGGTTTTCGGCCTCGGCACTCTAGCAAACTCGGCAATGAGTTCCTTCTGTTCACAAACTATGACCCTGGAATGAGATTAGGTGGGTGGGAACGTGACCAGTAGATAGATGTCCTGGGTTCCTACATACCCAATTCACGTAAGTTGATGTTATTCATTAGAAACTTGCTTGCGATATTGTTTGCAACGTCTTAGTATCCCAGAATTTTTGTGCCTACAACACTCACTCAAGTGAGAACGTGTCAAAAATTTTAGTCTTGAATAGTTTGTATTTGCTGCTGCTTCTTTTACCCCTCTTTCGTTCATTTTTTTCTCTTCTGTGCTTTTGAAGCCTGATTCCAATCTTGCAGTGTGGGGAAGATCATAGTTTTCTCCAAATATGGCCTCTTGATCAATGGTTGGGCTGTGGAAGACTCGCTGCAAATGTAAACTTAATGGATTTCTCCTCTCTGTGGTCAGATTGAGGGAGGACTCCCACACCATGTAACAAGTTAAATTTGCAGGCGAAACTAGTTAGTGTTAAGTTGTTTCTCATTTTTCCTTTGGTAAAAATTAATCTTGGCCAAATATTAAAATTGGGGGTTTTAGGATAGTACGGTACTGTGCTGCAAGAGAGCTGCTTGTTTTCATGACACTAGAGTGGCATGGCATTAAAGCCTGTACAATTTTCTATGCTAGTGTGAACATTAATATGGGACTATCACTAGGAAATTGATCAGAGGGAGTGCCACAATCTAGCCAACTCAATAAACAGATCAGGTAATGTTCAGAGCTCCTGCGGTTTCAGCCTACAGAGCCATAACTGATGGCCTTGTCTGATGGCATGCTAAGTAGACTTTGGCGTGATATGTACACAAACGAATCATCTTCAGCAATATTGGCTTGTTGAATCTCACGTCCGAAGAGACATTGTAATCTTGGGCATTTAAGTAAGCGCCATAACAAGGCCTGTTGTTTATGTGCATCCCTCTAGGACAAGGGAGAGGTCGGTTAAGATCCCGATCCCCTCCTCCAAATTCCCCCTTCCCCTCGGATACATGTATGCTGGTGTAGGTTGTACACGGCCCAAAAAAGAAGGTAAGAGCAATGAGCTCAAATAAATGTACTTGGCCATCCAGTTGTGATTTCGTAATATCTGAACCGCAAACGTGAGCCTATGGGCTTGAGGGCACTGCTCCAGAGGCGCTCGACTATATTGATTGATCACGGTGATCGGACTTAAGCTGCAGGGGATTAAGTTAGGTGGTGGATTCGGTTGTGCTTTTGGGCAGTGTCAACGCATTTGAGAGTCATGGTCTCAAGTGTAGAAAGAGCTACAAAGAAGACAACATCTCCCGTGTTTGGTAGGTTTCAATGACTCTGGTTGTAGCTCTTTCTTGTTTTTTTGATTCGCTGGCAGTAGCTCTTTGACGAGGAGAAAATCAACTCTATTGACTCAAGTGAAAGACTCCCAGAGTTAGATTTCCAATGTGAGATTTCATGGGGGAAATAATAAAAAAAAAGTAGCAACTAAAAATGACAACAAACTGGCCCAACTGGACCAATGCTGAGTAATTGAAAGCAATAGCTGTTAAAAGAGCAAAATAAAGGTTCCAGTGCAGGGCAACCACTCTGAAGAATTCCATAGAAAAAGGGATTTTCCCTCTTTTTCCGTAAATTCATCCGCTAAAAGACAAAAAAGAAAAAGAAAAAGAAAAAGAAAAAAAGAGTGCTTGCATCAATTAAGAAAGTGTGAAAATCAATTTCCAAAGAAGAATAGTATCTCTAAAGCGATCCGTACAAACCTAGTCACCGCCATTTCCATGAAAGGATACCAAAAGTTTTTTTTTTTTTTTTTGATCATATGCCAAAAGTTAATTCGCTGGTTTAGTCTTGTATGGCTCAGCGTGTGAAGACTCCTCCATGACTACTGCACAATACCATGTATTTTAAAATCTTTTAATCGCACTAAATTGTATTATTGTATGAGTTATATGCTTAGGCAGCTTAGCCAACAGAGCTAAAAGAATTAAGATGGTTTTTGAACGCACTACCACAAACCCCTGAACCCGCCACTGCTTGAATAAACATATGCCAGATACTAGCCATAGGCTCACCCATATCAGAACCATCTTTGTTTCCTAACAAGAAGAGCTAGCCTTCAACAACATTCACAGAGATGCAAAATAGAGATAGATGAACAAAAAGAAAGATCATTCCAACATATATTATTGAACTCTTGGGAATCAGATATCATCCATATGTAGAAAATCTACCGAGAGAGAAACATAAAATATAAGTTGGACAGTTTCAGGAAAGGCAACAAGCTTGAGAATATGAATGCTGCAAGCAAGTCATTATTTCGGATCTCAAACCTCAAAGGTACAACAAAGTCGAGCCTCATCATTCAGATCACAGTTCCAATTGACATTTTCCTTGAGTTCTCTCTTCTTTTACCTACAAGAAAAGCTGTATCGATATCAGGTAACCATGGCCGAAATGCTTTCCTGGTTAAGAAGCCAGTTGTATATGCCTTACCTTTCCAAACCAAAGGCTGGTAAGTTCTGTCGGGTGCGAACGTGTGTCTAAATGTGGGACTCGCTAATTCATATGGTTGTATATGCCCTACCTTTCCAAACCAAAGACTGGTAAGTTCTGTCGGGTGCAAACGTGTGTCTAAATGTGGGACTCACTAATTCATATGTCTAAGGACACTGGAACTCGTTATTCTAGTCTCTCCCGTGTGTGCCATTGTGGCTACAAGATATGACAAGAGGAAAGGTGTAAGATGCATCACACACCAATACCAAATAGCCACTTGGATAATCCAATATTTTTATGTGATTCAAAGATGAAGAAACAAATATTTGATGCTACAGAATTCCAAAGAACCTCTGTCAAGGACTAGAGATAGGAATCTCATTTAACTCCCACATCCCGTTCAACTTGAAGTCCCTATACCTTAAGCTTCGGGGTTCAAAAAGTCTGACCATTAAAAATGAATCCACACCAGGTACTCATATCCAAGATCATCTAAAATAGGCTTCGGACTAGACACGAGGGTGAAACAAGCATGGATAGTCATATGAGATCAGCTATTCCCGGACTAGAGACGAGGGGGAAGCAAGCATGGATAGCAAGGACATACCTAAATTGACATTCTACTAGTCTTCACTGGGTTATTGACAACATACACAGGCACCCAAAGAGTATTCATCTGTAACATTAGCACATGGTGAAAGTGATGTACTTAAACATAGTCTCAAGGCAATAGAATACATACTGAGTTGGTTGAACAATTTTCAGAACACTATAGGGTGGGATCTTCCTGTTCCTGGTGGTATGAAACACAGGGTGCATGGAAAGCATACATACAGGGTGCATGAAAAAATTCATACACGTGAGTAAGAGCTAAATGATACTGTAGTTCTTACCTCCTTAAACTTGTAACTAAAATGGTGATATTTGTCCCCGTTCAGTTTTTGCTCCTCTCCCATTCTTTGACTTCATACTCGTCGTTGTTGTCCTCATCAATTTCTTCCCCTTTTTTGACTACGTCTTCATCGTCATCGTCGTCTTCATCGTCATCGTCATCGTCTTCTTCATATAAGTTGATCCGAAACCTGCTTAACTCACTTTTTCCATCTTCTTCACTCAGAAATTCCAACCCATACTTGATATCTCGGTGCTTAACCAAAAGCCATCGCAGCAACCGGTCTTCCTTGTTCAAATAATGCAGCTCATCATTGAAATTAGGCGGCGTCATCATTGTCATTTGCATCAGTTGGCCCTATAGCATACACAAAGATAAACAAATAAAAGTAACTCTTACTGGGGGATTATAAATTACTAGCTGTTGTTGGAAATGGGTGCAGACAAACAAAGTTCACGATCACATGAGTCCAGAATGGGAAAGATTCATCAAAAATTGTGAAGGAAAATCTAAGGATCGCACAACAGACACAGGACTTCATTCCAAAGACTGTAGAGCTATTCCATTGTGGGAATGCTCCAATCTAAGAGGAATTGGAGTCTTTCAAACGTACGTGTCTCTGAACCTCTTCTACAATCATATTGTCAATACAACAGCAATATGTCCAACTAGAGGTAAATTTATCAAGGAGTTTTAGCATAGTACTAAATCTGGTTGAAAGATGAGAAAGAGTCAGCCATTTGAGCCTATTTTCAAACAAAAACTACATTACTCACTTTGCATCTAAATCACCTATTTTGAATGGGACTTCAACTTCAAGGCAGCATAATTAACCTGTCTCAAATTGATCAAATTAAATGCAGTAAAAGAGCCTTTCTTTTTTAATAAATACTAATCAACCCGGTTACTTTAAAGACCATGAAACACTTAAAACAAAGCTACATGCCCTGGACAAAAGGTATGCTGTACGACCCACACCTTCAGCAAGAGTTTGGAATAAAAGAGTGGTTGCTTCCAACTAAGAAGCACCAACACGGATACGGGATACTGACACGACACGAAACGGACACGCGGACACGTCATTTCTCTGAAAATTAGGATACGTACACTTCAGGGACACATCAAATGTAAAGTGGATTAGATATGCTATCATTTCATATAAACGTCGGAGACCTTTTAATGTGTCCTTGGCACGTTCGAAGAGTGTTTCCAACACGTCCTAGAGTATCCACAATGTGTAAGCAAGAGAAATATAAAACATCGGACAAGTATTTAGGCATGTCCAGACACAGATATGTGAGGCCCCTAGATGTGTTTGTGCTTCTTAGGCTTCCAAAGAACATGAACCATCATGATGCAGCTACATAGCAATAGCATAAACAATGGACACCTACTTGAGTCCAAAGAAAAACCAAAATACTTTCCATCAGGGAACTCTCTCTCTCTTTGGGTATGTAATTAGTATCACAAGAACACAAAGGAAACCTCACCTTGGAACAATGAAAAGAGAAAGGAATGGAAGGGATATACAAAAAGGTACAACTTAAAGACCCTCCCCAACTTGTACTAGCCTATGATGCTATCAAGTAAAAAAGAAGAAATACAAAATTGAAAAAGATAAAGATATTGTTAGATTTCTTCGAGGGTTCCAACCTAAAACCAATTGGCAATAGATGGAGTAACCTCTAGATTATATTAACCAAGCTTGGGTGACTTAGATGAGCGATGTAGGACAAAGTCTAACACTCCCCCTCACGTGCAGCCCAGATGCACGTGAAGGTGCAAATCGAGCTGACCAGGAGATTTGCTTCGGGCGACAGAGACTTGACCACGAGAGGTAAGGCCACCTAAGACCTAACTCTGATATCATGTTAGATTTTTTGGAGGGTTCCAACCTAAAACCAATTGGCAATAGGTGGAGTAACCTCTAGATTAACCAAGCTTGGGTGGCTTAGATGAGCGATGTGAGACAAAGTCTAACCAACTTAAGTTTAGATAAGCTTATTTGTACATCCTCAAAAAGGCTTGGTTTGTTTTTTCCCTCTGCAAATACCACATCAAGCATAAGGGGCAACCCTTTAAGTCTACTTACCCCTTCTATCCCAGCTCATAATGAACCAACACTCAAGCAACTGCATAGTGAAGCCGGTATCACACAACCTTAGCCAAAAACAGAGCAACACAAGCTCCATAGCCCACAGGTCACCTCACAATAACTTCATTCACATTCTTGCACATACACCACCAGTTGGCAGTTAGGCATAAGACAAATCCCATTCAAATTAACCTCTGTAATAAGGGCACCTAGAGCTGCAGTCTGCGCCAAAAATCTACCTTTGTAGGGATATCAGTCCTCAACATTTGGTTCTAGGGAAACCTGTTACTGCTGACCCCACCAAAAAGGGAACAAAAGGAATTAAAATAAAAGCCCCTTTTTCCTTTACACTTATGTTCGTCCTCCCCCAACTCTGTTCCTTTGAATCAATAAATAAGCTCCAAAAAAATCTTTAACAAAAGAAGGCTCCCATGCAAACTCCCTCTCCGAAATCCACCACTAAAGCCTCCATATGTGCAAGTGCAACAATATTAAACACAGCGCACTATCCCCGCACCCCAAATCAGTCCAAGATCTCATTACCCCTGATCACAAAATCGCATATGCCCCATAAAACTCCCTAACCTTTGCAACCCTAACGAAACTACTCCGTTGGAAATGTTGACTTCATTTGCAATCCACAAGCATTCTCCACAGTGTATTTACAACTCACCACCCTCCTCCATGAGCTCCCCCCCTCAACAACAAACTTCCAAAGCCATTTTCCTAACAAAGCCTTATTAAACAATCTGAAGTGACAAATTCCAAAGAGCCCCACACCAGTTAGATATATTGCCCTCCTATCGTCCCAATCATCTCCTATTTGGATAGGTACATTACAAAAGGGCAATAGAACTTAGATTATTAAAAACTTCATGCTGAAGAAAGGATGCTTTCTCATTGTGAACAGATATATATAACTACCTGCATGTGTAGTCCAAAGAAATAAAGATGCTTGGAAAGGGAACGATAACATTATCAAGAATAAGTTTCACAAAACAATGAAATCCAAAAAGTACCAATAACTGCTACTTTGCTCACAAAATAACCCTTGCTTCCTATCAAATATCAAACTAGAGAACAAAGTCCAATTTGTGATAACCTGTACAAAAACAGATTAAGCATCCATGAACCATCATACTAGTATGTTTTATTCCTCCACATTGTATGGTTTAGTTCCAATTTCAAAATAGTATGTTTTACTCCAATATAACACTTACCATTCAAAGATGAATGAACACTCTAATGACCAATTTCAATATTTTTAAATTACTATTTATTTCTAAATTTGCGCAAATCCTGGTAATGGATAAAAGAACTAAATGGACCAGACAAGTTATGGCATAAGATGCATCATTTTCTACCACCTCACACCTCAAATCAAATTGGTTTATGATAGAATAATTTCTCAGAGCTCTTTGATGGCATATTGGTTAAATTAGTCAGGATTTGTTATAATTGCCCTAGTGTGAAACGACAAAAAATGATCAATCTTATGCACATAGTTTTTTGGTTCAATTATTTATGATTTAGTAGAACAATTTGCTTAACTTTTGAAACAAAAAAACAACATTATGAGAATGAAAATCATATTTCGATGTGAAACAGTAAAGTTGGAATTAGGCAAGTATCAAGTCTATTTAGAGGCATGAGCATTTGCATGCGTTTAGTTCAAGACAGACTCAATACTTGATGTGATTTGGAAAGACGTAAGAAACTTCTCAGACGAAAGTTAGAATTTAGCACAATAACTCCAAAGGTTGGGAGTCAATGACTAACATACAAGTATAATGAGTTTGCATCTTTCAAAATGATAATTCCAAGCATATTTGGATACACCAAACGAAATATACTTAACAAAGGTACAGCATAAATCCATCAAAGGTGGCTCAACGCATTAGGACACAAGCTAGTTCTTATCCAATCAGACCCAAATACAAGGCACCAAAACTACGCAAAAGAATAGTAACCAGAACTCAAGCATGACCATGGCGAAAAGGAGAAGAATAAACATCACTAAATTAACTAACAGAACGGTTGAATAGAATTTGATTCACCTGATAGTATCTTCCATCAAGTTTTTTGATGCCATAACCCAGTTGAACAGGTCCGAATGCTTTCATATCAGTGATGACACCATTTTTCCTACAAACATGTTTCCCAACCCGAGCAACTAAATCCAACAAAGCTTCCTTCTGTACATGGGGTTTTAGCAAAAGCATGCAATCATATAGAGGCATTTTTGTCGTAAGTAGTTCCGCCGTTGTGTCACCCAGCACCTGCATCAACATAACAATTCACCATATGAATAACAATGGTATGCTTGTAGACACGATTCCAAAGATTTAGAGAGCCTCAACAAGTTCAAAGAACAATATCAACTTCTTCAGATGCAGATACACTAACTGGAGTTTGCCGGACTTGGCAGTTTTGAAATGATTGGTTTACCACTGCCAAATTGCCAATTCTGAATTCTATCCACTACCAAAAAAAAATAAGCTCCTGAAAGTTCACACATTTATCTCTACCGATATAGAAACAGGAAAAATGGGGCAGCATCATGTGAAACACCCCCTGTAATCCAAAGAATCATGCGAAACGAAAATGGCCATCTCTTGAGACAGAAAAAGGGTTTCACAGAATATGATCTGTCCCGAAAATACGCATTCAAGGTAGCTATGACAGACCAATGTTTGTATGAGCCAGAGTCAAAAGTAACTATCTTACAAAGCTTACAGAATTATCTTTCATGGATTAGCAACTTCCATATCTTGCAAGCTTCATTGAATCAATTTGAGTTCCAAAAGTATAACTTTAAATTTCAACAACAGGTAAACCAAAAGCTCCTATAATCCTAACTAGAATTCTGCACCATGAAGTGTTACTCTTGAATTCTCACGAGTTATGTCACTCCATCCATGCAGCGGCAGAGAACCCGTCACCGTCTTTGTGGTGCCTACGCATTTCACTGTCTTTCCGATGCCTATGCGTCTCACCGCTCCACCAGAAATTCCCTCTGCCCATGCCCACAGTTGA
>CM033791.1:10445985-10670985 GCA_019656835.1 Rhododendron ovatum
ATGTTGGTGGATGGTTGTTCGATGGGTGTATCATTAACGCTATTTTTTAGTACTTTTTATCCAATGTCACTTCCTCACCTCTTTCACATGGAACGTAACTACGTACGTAAGGTTCGATTCTCGTTAAGAACGCGAGTGCTTGATGTGATGGTTAATACCCTTTCGGCTTGCTCCACCCACTTGCCACTCAGCAGCACATACCCCTTCCACAATTCTTTAAAAGTATGCTAGACATCTATAAAAATAATAATAATAAAGTCAATTTTGTTTCTATAGCTAATGCTAAATGGTGATTGCTTGACGGATCCCTAAACCTAAAATAATGGGTTGTCTCAAGCGAAGGGCGGAGACCAACGTAGCACAATATCCAGTAAGTCCAGAGTCAAATCCACAGAGACCAGTGATGCGTGCTAACTAAAAACTCGGGTTGTTACTGATTAAACTGGCTCTTAGGTAGCCACCCCTTGTCGATTGATTGAGATTAACTAAAATCTAGAAATTTATTGTACTTCAAATAATTAAATGAGATACAGTCATAGGGTTCATAGCACTCGCAACCAGTCCGGATTTACTTGCTACATTCAGTGTTCTTAAAAATATTTGATTTTAGAGAGAAAAAGATATCTCGAGAGATGCGAACCTTTATGGTCACCGTTTACCCATGCGCAACAGAGAATGAGTTTTAGATCCTCATTCTCCCGTTCATATGGGTTCCAACAATGCACTGGTTCGTCTAACGAATGTTCTTTGTTAACCTAAAATTGTCTTTTCTTTATTGTTTGAAAAACAAAAGTAAAAAGTGTCCGACCTAGCTACGGTGTGCTAATCATCCCGTGATCCTACTTAAACAACTACTCATTCATTATTAAATAATAAGCAAAAGAAATCCTAATTTGAAACATATTTTTATTACGCTAGATGAAAAATAGAGAAGAAATATCAACTAATCAAAAACAGTAAATAACTTTTATAAATAACAAAAATTAAAAATGAGTTACCGAAATGCGAGTAATTGGACAAAGCTTCAAAACTTGAAGGAAAAGCTCAGAAGAAAAGCAAACAATATTCAAAACAAATAATCATACATGTATAAAACTCCATTGAAATAACAGACTAAGAGCTTGCAAAGAATAAGCACTACAACAAAATTTACATTTTATAGCGTTCGAAAAACGCTATTGAATGTTATAGATAGCGTTTTTAAGAACGCTGTATTACCCGATGTTATTAAAAAGTCAGGACTTTTAATAGCGTTCATTGCGCGCTATGGTATACGACCTTTTAATAGCGTTTTTTGAACGCTGTCTTAGATAAACTTTCAATAGCGTTTTTTGAACGCTGTCTTCGATAAACTTTCAATAGCGTTTTTTGAACGCTGTCTTCGATAAACTTTTAATAGCATTTTTAGAATGCTATGTTTAGACTACTTTTATTAGCATTTTTTGCATGCTAATTTTGAGATTCTTTGAATAGCATATTTATTATTGCACCAGTCATTTAATATTATCTTTTATTATATTCAACACCAATTGTAATCTAAAACTTCAATGTTGACAATGTAATTAAACAAATTCATTCAATGGGGCAAGTATTCATTACAACTTTGGAAACAACCCGAAAAACACAAATTACATGAAAGGGTTGCAAAAATTACAATGAATTCATATAGTACCAAGATGTCCATGTTTCCAAAGGTAGCCATGAACAAGCTAACCAGCATATTGAGTTCTTTACTTGAAAATTTCCCATACTGTAAGCTTGTTGAAATGTCATTCGAGCAATCCTGATAGTGGGGAGGGCACTCCACATGGTAGGCTGATGTATACTCGGTGGATTGTGTGTTGCTTGAATTGTTCAGCTAAGTGAGAATGAGAATTGCTCATCCTGCCATCAGTTTCCAAAGGGTTTCCAATTAATAAGCCATTTTGTATCCCAAAAGTTCATTTTGGTGACTAAGGGTAGTGGGCATTTAGCAGGGGCCAAAACTCACCTTTGCAACAAGAAGCAATCCACTGGTGCCTTTATCTAGTCTATGGACAATTCCTAGGTGAACCGATGCCGCAAATATGGCAGAACTTACATCTTCATCACCACTACCAGGGAAAAAGCAACTAAACTCATTGTCAAAAATTTCCTCCATCTCAGAGAGTACTTGATTAGGAAACGCAAATGTGGAAAGACTGCAATGGTGAAGAATTCCATTAACAAGAGTTCCAGTTGCATTGCCGGGTGCTGTATGAACAACCTGCATAAAAAGATCGCTTAATGTGTTAAAATGAATGATGAAAGGTCCAACAAGGAAAAATAGCAACCACTTACTGTTGGTTTGTATATCAATATAAATGAACCACAAACACCTAATCAAGTCAAGCCCACAAATTAAAATTTAGCACTTGGTTACTGCGTTTTCAGCGATCCTTGGCTAAGCCCAAGTGTTCTTACCCGTTGTGATTGGTTAATAAGAATGAGGTTGCAGGTTTGAGCTGATGGATTAGTGTCGACCCTCCATAATAATCTAACTTACTAAAATCATGGCATTTCATTGCATGACAAACAAAAAACGATCTATGCTTTTAGATGTTATTTTGGTACTAAAATTCCTTTCATAATGAAGAAAAATGAGTTGCAACAAATCATTGAACATTAACTATAGATATCAAACAGGATTAGACTCTTTACCATGTGTGCAGGTTTGTTAACAACTAGCACGTGCTTGTCTTCATAGACAATATCCAAAGGTATATCTTCTGGTTCAGCCTTTAGAGGTTGCAACATAGTGCACTCAACTTCATCCCCATCTCTGACCATGTGTGAAACCTGCTAAATAAAAAGACTATCAAGTCACGAGGAATGTGCTAAAACACCCAAAATCATTTGAAAAATAGAACTTTGTCATCAGTAAGTTAATATTGGCTTGATTTGCCATCAATCTTCTAAATTCGCATTGACCCTGAATGAACACCTTTTAAACACAGAATTCATTTATGAACAATAACTGGTTGAGTCAAACACAGCTAGGAGTCAGTGAACTAGCTAGCTGGTGGAGGGAGCATGTGCCCACCGGGGGCACGTGACAAGGGACAAGGTTCTAATAGACAACACATATCTAAGTAGAGAGAGCATTACCTTGAACTCTACCGATGCAAAGATACGAGTTTTAGCTTATGATCTAGCTGCTGTAAATTAGAACGAGTGGGAAGAAGAAAAAGGATAAGTGTGGGTTGGGTACTGCAATAGGGGGAAACAACTCCCAAAATCTGCAGAGAGTAAATAGCGCCAAAAGCAAAAAAAAAATACGGTTGAAGTTCCCCAAAATCAACCCAAGTATGATGTCGTTGTGGTCACATTTGGCCTGTTAATGTGACCTGTTACACATGCCTAAAGTTTTCAATTCTCTACAAAAGTGCCCTGTTACACACAATTTTGGGTGTCTCTTACTTGAATGCGAAGACGGGAGGGCGAAGGGCAACGTCCATCGATCGGGAGCAGAAACTCTCCTGGTGGAATACTTTCTTGAATACATGGATTAGTACCATTGAGCAATTTGTAATAGAAATAACCAAAAAAAAAAGCGCTTTAAAAGACTATTAAAGTTGAAAATAAAAAATCCTCATTTTCAGCCCTTCCACGCTCATACAAGTCTTTTTTTGCCTTCCGTTTAAGCTGAAAATGGGTGGTTCGAGCAGAGGGAGGAGATGTTGGTGTTTCAGTTTGATAAATCACAGAAGTAATGCAAATGGAGGGTAATGAATCTGTTGTTAATTCTTTTCAGGGTAATGAACCATTTCAAATACCTTTAGTTGAAACAAGACCAACAAAGATTGAAAACTTAATACCTCAATGGTACTCCAACAATCATCCAACTCCCTCTACACTTTCCATTCTCATTTGCACGCTTGTGCTGAATCGAACCCCGCAAAGAATTTGCTATACCCTTCACCCCAAAAGAATTCAATCTCATTGTTCCTCTTTATTCTCTCATTTCTTTCTCTAATAATCTGGCATGACTTGATTTGCTAGAAAACCTGGTTGGAGCCACAATTTTCTCCCTTTGGGCATTTTGTCTAAAAGAAAAACAGAGCACTCAGCTTAATGGTTGTATATCTAGAGGAAGAAACATGCATAGTAAAATCATTGGAGCAAGATAACTAGAAAAGATTCTTCTGCTATGTATCTAGTAGCCAACTAGAAACTGCAAGAATTGAATGCCAAAGTACTTAGTAGCGGCTATAAACAAACAACAAACAAATCCACCTCAAGACTTTAAGCAGACCGAAGCGAAATCCTACAATGTGCCCTTGTACATTTTGCTACTAGAAAAATTAAAAGAGCAAATATATCCAAGATGAAATCATAGTATGTAATTGTTGTCTAATATAATCCCTAGGCAAAGAAAGCTAAACTTCGAGAAGTAGTCAACGGAAAAAAACTGGGATCAAAGTGACGGTGAAGCAAATGGAGTTTAGTATAAAGGCTTAGTATTGGTTAGCTAATGGGTATACTAGTTGAACTCCACTTTAAAACAATGACTCCATCACCAATCAAACAACTAACAGCCAAAAAAATAAGGCTGCTAACTGATGGGAAATTAAGAGAGAACTAATGCCACAATCAAACTCACAATTTTAACTAATTCAAACACAACACAACGCTTACAAAATACAACTCTCAACTCACCTCTCTTCTTCTCACGTTTCAGTGGTGGGGAAAACCCCCTAGGGGGGCTCCGAACACTCACTCTCCTCTGCTCTCTTTTTTCTCTTTTACCCACACTTGCACAATGCATGTACATACAATACTTATTCATAATCTAAAACATTCTGAGCCACAAAACCCAATCACAAAACACATACATCAACTTGCTACCTAAAAAACATACTCAGATGCTATGTTAGAAATCTTTGTTCAGGAATAGGCAGATAACAAAGTTTTCCCAAAAAAAAAAAAAATTTCCTATAGGGACAAGCCCTCGGATTACCATTCTCTAAGTCAGAGAAACGGCACTTGCAAACATTACGATGTCATTCGTAATCTTGATTTGAAGAATTTTCACTTTTGAGGCAGGTGCAATTTTACTAGTGTATACAAGTGTTAAAGACCCACATCAAGTGTACCGGAACTATTATTGACCTGATTTAGGGCCAAGTATCCCCAAATCCTTCATTCAACGATGAGTCACTATTACAACCAATTAACTCAACATCACTAAAATCACATGGGCACTACAAAAGGGCTTTTATTTGGGGGGAAAAAATTATATTATCAACAAAACTGATTGTGATAGAGAGAAGAGGTTATTAACAAAGCTTCACGAGGGAAAAAAAGTTGAACAGATGGCGGGCAGATTTGTGTTACATATGATTTCAAATCAAATATTAAGCCCATAAAAATTTCAAACCCATAGCATATCAACAAAGTTCAAAATAGAGCAGCCCCAAGCTAAACCTGGAATCGAAACCCTCTAAATTGAAATAGCAAAACAAAACCCCAAAATCGAGAACCCAAATTGAAAACCCTAAAATAGATCCGTGAATCAAAACTTCAAAGTAAATCAAGAATAAATGTTGAGAGTGCAATTATTCGACTTACCGAGTTGTGGTTGAGGTCAGACAAGTGATAGGGCTTAGAGACGACTGGATCGAGGCCCGACGGTGGTACTGCTGGTGCTCGATTGGGGAAGGCACTGGCTTTGAATCATGCCATTCCTTTGCTCTCCTCTCTTCGTGTTTGTTTCTGTGTGTGTGTGTGGGAGAGAGAGAGAGAGAGAGAGAGAGAGAGATGGTGAGATCGGCGGAGATCGGTGGAGATCGAGTAGGTAGAAATTGTAGAGAGAGAAGGGATTTCCCAGGAATTTTTTTAGCGTCTTAAAATTTCCCCCAATATATTGAGAATGGCGCCTTTTTTATTGGGTGTACGCTGTAATTGAGTGAGTGGAACGCTGTCGAAAGTCTTCTGCTCCCCTGAGTGTTGTGCACGCTATCTTAACCCAAAGATGAATGTCTATTATAGCATTTTTTAAAGAACGCTGTAAGATTATGCTATTAAAACTCAAATTTGTTGTAGTGAAGAGGATTAAACCCGGAAGCCCTTTGTCGTTTCCGGTTTCAGCCCCGGCAGCCCCGTTCTCCGTTCGTCGGCAGCCCCCGTTCTTCATCTTTTTCCTCCAAAAAGTGCCACTCCAAACCAAAAAACCCATTTCCTTATCCTCTGTAGCCGACTAAAATAATAACCCTCGCGGGCCGGCAATTTCCTTAGGCCTAATTCATTTTTTCTTTTGTTTAAGACTTTGGTCAACAAAGTGGTAGTAATAAAATGATACCCTTTTGAGGCCCACCAAGACATGCAACAGTAGGAGCAAAAATAATATTGTATGACTCAATCGATCATTTAATCGGCTTTAACCTATTAAGCTTTCAAATACCTACAATACAAAAATCAAACATTAAAACACCAAATAATAAAATAAATAGACTTAGCAATGATAAATTAGAAAGCGTTAATGTGAATATTTACGCACTTATCAGTGACTCCTCTTCTTCTTTATCATCTAATGACATCTGGAACAGGATCAAACTCCATTAACGCTGTTTTTTAGTACTTTTTATATATTCAACGTCACTTCCTCACCTCTTTCATGGAAAGTAACTCCGTAAGGGTTCGATTCTCGTCAAGAACACGAGTGCTTGATGCAGTGGTTGATATCCTTTATGCTTGCTCCAGCCACTTGCCGCTTAGCGGTACGTATCTCTTCCACAATTTTTTAGAAATATGCTAGACATCTATAAAAAAATAATAACAAAGTCAATTTTGTTTCTATAGCTAATGCTAAATGGTGACCCCTCTTGTCCTTTATCATCTAATGACATTTGGAACAGGATCAAACTCCATTATTTTTCAGAATGCATGTAAGGCGATGGATATAAGAGCTAGCCTGGATATTAAATTCAAAGGGGGAGAAGCTATAATTACCAATCAAACAAAAAAAAACGTATTTGTCATATAAACCATTTATTTTGCTAAGAATGTTGAGTAGATCATTCATGCAAAATAAAACTGACGTAATAATATTCCGTCTAAGAGACCATTACAAAAGGATTTCAAAGGATTTTTTTATTATTTTTATTTTTTCTATTTTGCTGTTAAAAATGGATAAGACCTATAAGTGAAAAGAAAGAAAGAAAACGATGACCAAGACTTTGTGACTGTAGAATACATTTCCATTGATTAATCAATTGATTTCTTCTCCTATTAAAAGTACTATGAATTACATGAAATTTTGTGTTATTAAAAGTTTAGTTGTAAATAATCAATGTGAATGTATATATTCTTTTTCTTTTTTTTTTTTGAGTAAATTAGCTTGAAACGAAAAAACGCTAATCGAATATTGGAGGAGACTTGAACCTTATTCCTACATGACCAGATCAATTCAATCAGGCACTAGCCAGTTTCATTGGTTGCGTATGCTTTTCCTTCTTCTAGATTAGCACAACGTATTTGTCACAAAGTCTTGGTCAATTTATTTGTTTTTTCCTTTCTTTTTCATGTGAGTCTTGGTCAATATTTTTGTTTTACATGGAAGTCTTTGTCATTACTTTAAATCCCTTTTGATAGCTCCATTTACTTTTAATCTCGTTCACTTATTTTTCTTTATCTGTTTTTCTTGTCAGGTTCACTTTAATGCATGAAAATTCCTGATGTGATTACAGGTGGGTCTGCCTTGAACCAATAATTGTATTTTTATTTGTCCTTTTTCCAGTTTCTTCTTACATTCACGTCGAATTTTTTAGAAATCAGTTAGTATTTATCATGAGAGAGGTATCGGAAAACTAAAAATATATTAAGACCAAAAACATAGAATAATTGTCTATAAATGGATAAAAAATTGAGTCTTGTTTAGAGTTTGTTCAACTCGATTTATATTTTTACGTTCTTTTCAATTCTAGCTACTTGCCGAGTCCAATTTTTAATCCTAACGATATATTTTGACGACAAACTTAAAAAATGTCCACTAAACACCAAATATACAAACATCTGTAAGAATAATACTCAAAGTTACTCTATACGTCTAATTGCCATAGTATTCATATTCTTTGAAATACTAATAGAAGTCATTCTATATGACGGGAATGTCTGGTATTTTTCCCAAAAAAAATTTATTTGGTCGGCAAAAAAATTGAAGCAAAACAAAAAAAAATATCATAAGAGAAATATTGCAAAAAACTAAAAACTAATCCATTGTAAATTTAGTTTAAACTCTTGTAACTGAACATTGAAAATTGGGTTTTTTTTTTTTTGGTTGGGGGGGGGGGGGGGGGGGGGGAAGAACAAGAAAAAGTTTAGTGATTGGGGCACAAATGTGTTCAACAAGTTTACAACACTCTTGTTTATGTGGGTGTGCAAATAAGTGCGTGTTTGGGTGTGGCTGTAGCATTTTTGTTTACATATATCTCATGGGGTCTCATGCATTATACAGGTCCCGAAATATGTCATTAGCATTGATAGAAAAAGGAAAATGACTTTGACACTTCATTTTTTTTATAACTACACTCTAAAATTTGTTTTTTACTTATTCTATGTGTATTAGAGTGCGTTTGTTAAAAGGTGGAATGGCGAAATAATGTCTCCCATAATACTAGCAAAAATGAAAAGATACAAACTTTTTTCTTTTGGGGGAGCCACACAAACAAATGATTGGTTTTCATGTGTTTTGATGACCTGGTTCCATACGTCATTCAACTGACGAGATGGGGCTGGGATTCAACATCTGTTTTACTTATTCAACACCACTTCCTCGCTTCTTCCATATGAAAAGTGAGAGTTTGATTCTTACTACAAATGTGAGTGTTTGATATGATAATTTTTTTTTTAAAGATTTTATTAATCTTTATAAACAATTACAAAGATTAAACAAAACAAGAGCATACCGGCATAAGCCACCCAAGACCATCGAAAAAAGAACAGCAAAACGCTAACCAAAATAGCAAAGACCTGAGGAAAACCTAACTACAAACACCCAAAAATCTAAATGAAACTCCAAACCAAACAACAAGATCCAAACCATACCTCAAAACCCAAAGCTCCACAAAAAGCGAAAACAAACCGAATTGAGAAACCGAAGCAAAACCGAAGGACCGACGTCAAAACCTAACAACATGCCCAATAAGCCTTGGAAACCATACTTAATGTGATGATTGATGTTCTTTGGATTTGCGCCACCCATTTGGCGCTTAGCAATACCCCTTTCACATCCCCTTAAGAGTGTATTACTAGATATCTATCAAGTGATGAAAAATAATATTAGAGTCAATTTTGTTTCTATGGCTAATGCTAAATGGTGCCCCTCGGGCACTAGTTTGGCCATAATTAATGTTAGTTATCCTGATTATATACTAGTTAAGTCGTCAATGGAGAAACCTTTCCAACGACTCATTTATTATTCCGGTTTTATCCTCTAGAAATTATTTCAGTTTGCAGTATGACCCATTTACTTTGTGTCAAGTTAATTTTATGGATATATATTCAACAACCATTAGTTTTCATCATATAGCTAGGGAGCGTGTTTGGTGTTGCACAAGTGACATCACGAGAATTCCAAACTTCTAAAACTAATCTAATTAAAGTTTTGAAAAAAAAATTGTGTAATAAAATTCTGGACCATTTAATTAATTGTTCAATAGAATGATGAACAAATCAATTATAGGGGCAAATTATGAAGTGCTGGAGGTTGGTTTTTTTTTTTTTTTGGTAAGTTAAAGTTTTATTAAACGAACCCGCGAATTTTACAGGTGACAAGGAGCATACCCAAAAACAAGACAGAGAACAAACCAAAACAAAGAGGGCTTTAATTACTTGGCCAACCAGGGAAGACAGTTAGCCCTCAAAAGTCAAAACACTCAGCTAATGCCGTGGTCCAAAAACCTTGTGACTAATGGACCAATTACAACAGATAAGACGATTGACATCAGTTCTCTTGACAGCCCTCCGCGAAATGAGCAAAGCTCTAACATCATTCTCAATTAATCTTTGCAATCAACTTATTCATGGTCAGACTAACCCTTTGAAAAATTCGAGTGTTCCGTTCCCTCCATATGTGATACATAAATGCAGAGAAGGAGAGCTTGTATACCAGATCCTGGAGTAGTACTATAATCTATAAATGAACCGAGCAGCTCGCGAGTTTGGCTTGGTGCCTCAGCTCGGCTTGTTTAGTAAACGAGCCAAGCTCAAACTCAATAGTTTTCGGCTTGTTTAGTCTTGTTTACTAAACAAGCCGGGTGGCTTGGCTCTATTAAAAAGGCTCGTTTATGAAATGACTCAGCTCGGCTCGATAAGAACTCGGTTCGTTAAGGCTCGAGCCGAGCTTGAGCTCAACAAAGTTCGGCTCGGCTCGACTTGTTTACCGCCCTATTCTGGAGTTGTTGTTTACAAGGGTGATGATGTAAATTAGAAAGGCAAAAAAAAAAATGATGCTTTTAATGTGGTCTAATTATCCTAAACTAATAAGTGCTTTTAAGTCCTATGTCATGAATTCAAAGTATAGTTAGCACAAAAGAGTTTTTTTTTTTTTTTTTACATGCAAGAAACCAATAATTGCCTAATCTACAAATGTAGGCAATGAGACCCTACGTGAGAACCGAACTCAGGGCCTCATCCTGGTGAATGGAGCACCTTATCATTTGGGCTACCCTTGATTCTCGCACAAATGAGAATTGGAATTTGAGTGGCCATAGTTTGAAGAATATATTTTTCATCTTAGACCGAAAAGCAATATACTTAATTTGGCCTCATTGTGTAGATGTATTCCACTTCCATAATCAAAATCATGTACATCTTGTACTATGACGAAACAAATCAGACTCCATAATTTTCTCCTAAATATTAGGAATGTATTCTTATCTCTAAGAGCATTTCCAACCAAAGAGGTCAAAAATGGAGATGTCAAATTATATTGAAGGCTTATGTGCCAATTTGATATCTTTAATTTGACATCAAGCTCCCTCTCTCCAACCATTATGTCAAAATACTTTGAAAGGTTGTGGTTAATTTTTGAAAATTGGCAGTCTAGAAGGTTGATGTCAAAGTTGACAAGTTGAGACTTTCCTTCAAAGCCACGTCACCTCCCTTCAAAGCCATGTCACTTTTGACATGATAGAAAGCATAATGGTTGGATGATGACTTAATATCAAAATTAACCATTTGATTATCCACCTCAACTTGGACATCTCCCTTTGCAGATGCTCTACGGAGAATAGGAGCATCCACAGTCCACACTGGTTGATAAGTTTGGAACAATTTGTTGCCGTTTTTCAAAAATGCCAACTACCACCCCACAAACAGACAAACTCAAACTCAAAGTCAAAAGTTATTATGACAAATGCCATTTTATTTGCCAAATATGAGGAAATTTATGGCATAGTTGCCATTTTTTGTATTGAGAGGGAGAAAAATGAGAGTGGCAAAATGGCATACAGGAGTGTACGTAGCACCCTTGCCCCCTTTTTTTTTTTTTTTAAAACAAAATGGCACTATTCGTTAGCCAAAAATCGAAATGGCAATGAAAAAATGGCAAACACGGGTGCAGATGCTCTAACGTTGCCTACATTATTGTCTTCTATATGTTTCATATACCTGTGCGGCTAAACAGGAAAAATACTAGAATATACCAGATACAACCCTGATTCCACTAACTTTGAAATTAAGTTGTACACTTGACCATAATATCCTCTTCCTTCAATAAGCACATATATTGTACAAATGCTACTAATGTTTTCCTTTCTCATTACATTATTGTGGATTCATTTTGAAAAAAGCTATAGGTACATATGAGCTTGTACATATCATGTACATATGAGTTTCGTGGGTTTCACCTTAGATCTTATAAAGATGATTCGAACAGTTCATTATTTTTAAAACATTTTTTATGGAGCCCTGTAAAAAATCAGCTCAACCTAATATCGGTAAGGATTTTTTTTTCTGAATTGACTCTAAGAGCCCGTTCCGGAAAGAGAAAAAAGTCCTTATTTTTTAATAAAGCAATTTTAAGCTCAAAAATTATGGACTTATTGAAATTTAAAAATATGCAATATGGATCTTGTTTGAAAAATATCGATGAGATCTTTTATACGATGCAAAAAAAATTGAAAAAATATTTTTCATTTACATTATTTTTGAGTTTGAAAATGTGAAATAAGCTACTTATTTTTTAAGAAGATTTCTGGAACGGGACCTAAGCCCTTTTGTGAAGATCTCCTACTCTCCCCATTCTTTTTGGACTCAGGAGCTAGATCTAGGGTTATAGATCTGGGGGTTTTTGGAATCAATATACCAGCGACGAAAACGGTGTCTGTAGCGGCTTCTGCCTCCAGTCTGTGGTGGGAGGAGTTCGAGTTGGTGCGACGGATAATTCAGGAGAGTTTGCTTCGTGTTCATACCTGACCTCTCAATTTCGGACTCTCCAACCCCTCTTCACGAGTGTGTTCGACGGGTCCGGTCCGGCTCTGGCGTCGTGGTTCCATACGGCTCTTTCCTTTTGTTCTTGTTGTATTTTCTTTTATTTTGTTAGTTTTTTATATTTTGAAACCGATAGTGTTCCCTTATTGTTTTTGGGTACAATTATTTATGATATTCATACTCAATTTGTACGACTGAATAAGTAATTGAATGCATCCATGTAGAATTATTTATGATGTTCATACTCAATTTGTACATACTCAATTTGTACGACTGAATAAGTAATTGAATGCATCCATGTGGAATTATTTATGATGTTCATACTCAATTTGTACGAAATAAGTAATTGAATACATATGATGTTCATACTCAATTTGTACGAAATAAGTAATTGAATACATCCATGTGGAATTATTTATGATGTTCATACTCAATTTGTACGACTGAATAAGTAATTGAATGCATCCATGTGGAATTATTTATGATGTTCATACTCAATTTGTACGACTGAATAAGTAATTGAATGCATCCATGTGGAATTATTTATGATGTTCATACTCAATTTGTACGACTGAATAAGTAATTGAATGCATCCATGTGGGATTGGTACAACAAATGAGAGAATTTCTTACGTTCACACTTTATTTATTTTTTATCAGAATCTTACGTTCACACTTCACATCGACTGTAATGGAAGCTATACTACTGGTATTGGTACTTAAATGAGGAGAGCTGCTAATCACCCCCCTCCTGACACCACCCCCCTTAATGCATATGTAAATTGTTTTTCCCACCCCCGACACCACACCTCCCCCGGTTCCACGTCCTTTTTCCGCTTTTACCCTCCCTCAGCTCTTTTAATTACCTCCCTCTGCCATTTTAATTGGCCCTGGGCTCTGCTGCGCACAGTAGCCCCTAAATGGCAACGTTTGGATTAAAAAAATCTTCCCCTGTCAATTTGCAATCCTATGAAGTAGAAACGTAATTATGAGAGTCCTAAAAACAAAATTTGATTATGTCTCTTTAAAATAATATGATCAAAATAAAAAGATTTTCACACCCGTTCAAACGCATTAAAAATTGAAGTACTTAATTTTTTAACCATATTTTTTAGTATATAAACAGTCTAAAAAAATTAACTGCTCAAATTTTCACTCCGTTTGAATCAGTGCAAAGATCTTGTTATTCTGATTATATTGACAAGATCTTTGCACCGATTCAAATGGAGTGAATTTAAGCACTTAATTTTTTGAGACCGTTTATATATATTAAAAAATATGGTTAAAAAATTAAGTGTTTCAATTTTTAATGCGTTTGAACGGGTGTGAAGATTTTTTAATTCTGATCATATTATTTTAATTTATTTCTTTATTTAATTACTCATATTTTTTTAAGGCTTTTCAACAAAACACCCTAAGACTTATTATTTAGTTCCAAGACTCTCTTAGAATGTCCATTGAAAGGCCTTGGAGCCAAAAATTTATTACGACCATTTAAAATGAAATGATCAGAAAAATAACAACTTTGCACCGATTCAAACGGATTAAAAATTGGAACATTTATTTTTGTAACTATATTTTTTAATCTATAAAAGAGAAAAAAAATAGTCAGATAAACATGATCAATTGAAACACTTTTTTTTCTCTCTCAATTACTTCACAAAATCTAGAATTAGACTTGAACCTATTGTGTAAGAAAGAAAGAACAAATTTTTTAAATGTAAGAAATAATAGTTTGATTAGTAATATGGATTGAAAATTGAAACACTTATTTTTTATATCGTTTATATATTAAAAAATAAGTGCATTAAAAAATTTACTACGACTATTTAGGATAAAGTGTTTGGAAAAATAACATTTTTGTACCGGTTCAAACGGATTGAAAATTGAAACATTTATTTTTTAAACTATATTTTTTAATATATATACATATATATAAGAAAAAAGGGAAAAAATGAGCAAGAAATTGATAATTTTATTATTTACATTAGAGCTATCTCATTAAAAATATTATTTACTCTCACTCTCTTCTCAATTAAATATTTTTTGCCAAGAGCCCTATTTGGGGCACAATAAATGAGCAAGAAATTGATAATTTTTACGGAACCTATTACGGATTTTATAAAAATGATTCAAACCGCAAGTCATTTTTAAATATTTTTTTATGAGTTCTTGAAAAAATTAGCTCAATCTGATATCAATAAGGGTTATTTCAGAATTCATAGGGTGCCTTACGAATTCTGAAACACCTTACAAATTTTGAAACAGTCCTTACCAATATCGGATTGAGCTAATTTTTTTTAGGAACCCATAAAAAAATATTTCAAGGATAACTTAGAGTTTGAATCATCTTTGTAGAATCCGTAATGGGTTCCGCAAAAATCATCAATTTCTTGCCTATTCGTTGTGCTCCAAACAGGGCCCTTGGCAGAGTGCTATTTGGAATAGACCTGGGTAACAGGTCGTGTCAGGTTTTATTGGTATCGTGTCAGTCGAGTTCGTGTCACAAATCACCCAACCCGAATCTGACCCATTTAGAATTCGTGTTTTTCGAGTTGTGTCATTTTCGTGTTTTGTGTCAGAAATGCTCAAACCTAACCCGTTAACTTTGTATCCGGTTCATGTCGTGTTATCGTGTCAGTTGCCCAGCTCTATATAGAATTACAGATATACCATATAATAATAATAATAATAATAATAATAATAATAATTTACTGTATTATGTGTGTGTGTGTGTTCGTGTTGTGTCGTGTTGTATCATGCTAATGGGTGACACGGATTAGTAACCGTGTCGGTCGTGTCAATTTCGTGTCTCGCGTATTCAACCCGAAACCGACCCATTTAGAATTTGTGTTCTCGAATCGTATCATTTTCATGTTTCGTATCAGAAATGCTCAACACTAACCCGCTATTTAGTGTCCGATTCGTGTCGTATTATTGTGTTTTGTGTCCGTTGCCCAGCTCTAGTTTGGAATGGATGTGGTGTAAAAAATAACAAAATACTAATTTAACCTTTGAACTGTGCCTCGTCTCTAAAAACGAGTGACTGTAGCTTTTTGTAATTTAATCCAATAAGTAATGAGGCTGAAGCACATAGATTACTTGCACATTTACTCGCTACTTTAGCGCCACGCTACTCTAGCGCCACATGGACAGTAGCGAGACACATGCAGATGCTCTAAAGGCACCATGTATTTTAGCGAAGTACATATCTTTAGACCAGGATCGAGTACTTGGCCCAGTAACACTAAGCCGAAGCCCACGCTTAGGTAGTGGGCTTAAAACAGGAGGCATGTTTCATAGTTGGGCTGAAATATCCCTCCCATTGGAATGTTATAGGAAAAGTTTATTTTTATTTTTATTTATTTTGGTAATCGTAGTAATATGTTTGTTTGCTCAGAATATTCCTCCGTCCCACGAAGGATGTCCAAAATTATAATTCACACCTTTCAAAAAGATATCTACATTGTGTAATTTATAATATACTAAATTTAAGAACTTTGTGTAATAAAACTAGGAGTTTTTAAATATTCATCCTTATGCGTCACTCCTCGTAAGTTTCCATCCTTGACTTTTTTGCACTTATGTTTTCATTCTTTCTCTTTTTTAATACCAATTGTACCCTTGCATATAAATATGCATAATAGATGTTGCCTAAATAGGTGGCATGTAATTAGGTGGCATGTGATTATGGTTTCCTAATTGAATGGGATTTGATTGATGATTTGAAAATGAAGGGGGATAATTCAAATCTTTGTTATCTTTTTTCCAAAACTTTTTAAAACTAACTAAAATCCATTCCATATACACACCAAATCCCCATTGAATAAACACATCATGAATGGAAAGAAATTTATAATAAGTGTTTCTTGGTTAATTATATACATGATTTTTATAACATACACGAAACCATCGCCTCATATCATATTCGTGACATCTATTCGCAATTGTGGAATCGATTTAATTATTAAAACATGACATATTAAGATCATGACGCAATTCGAATCAATAAACCTAACATCTATTCCATAAAAACATGACAATCATTAATCCCAACAAACAAATGCGAAATCGATTCCACTATGAAATCGGTTTCATAAACACGACAGATTTCAAAAGAGAAACTTTAAAATTATGGCAGATTTCATAAATCGATTCAAGTACCCGGTTGTGCAAACTTCAACCATGGCAGATTTCTAAAAAATTGAACCTAAAAACTGAACATATAAACATGGCAGATTTCATCTGCATGTACATAATACATCCCCAAGCCTTGTTGCCTCGGTATGAACTTCAAAATCATGATCATGAACATAAAAATCTGTCATGTTTCATGAATCTGAACATGAACTTTAAAACATGGCAGATTTCTAAAAAATTGAACCTATAAACATGGCAAATTTCATCTGCATGTACGTAATACAACCCCAAGCCTTGCCGCCTCGAGATCCTCCACTACGGCGTTCTCGACCCAATCAGACCCAAAGTACCTTCATTTTTGTCGTCCTTGGAGAGGGGTATCGCGTTCATGGAAATAGTGTCACCGGTGGAGTTTTTGTGGAGAAACAAATTTGACCCCATGCCCCATCCGTGCATCTTCCCCGTACGTTGCCGCTCCATGCTCACCGCCGCTTGCCCTCGCTTCGATTTTGGGGGATTCATGTCATCGTTCGTCGCTTGCACCGCCGCTCGCCAATTACTGGGAGATTGCACGAAAATCCATTTTATTTTCAATCATCAAAATCATCATCTACAACAGCAATAACATAATCATAAACAACTTCACCATCTCCACCTCCTAATATCCGCTAGTACATCACGGAAGAGTGGACATCGATGACGACTGGACGATGCGGTGAATCATTGAAACGCCAATTTAAATCATAAAAAAATGAATTTGGGGCACTTACGAACTGGAACCATTCAAAAATCGTTCTTTCTCTTTCGATGACTAGTGTTTTCCGGCGATGTCGATTATGGATCGGCGAGGATGGAGGACTGAGTCTAGTGATGAAGGATGGAGGATGGAAGACGAAGTCGATGGAGGACGAGAAATAAAGTCTCAGATTTGTTCTCCATGAGGATGTGATATTGTGTGGTGGTTTTTTCATCCTAATTTCAAATTACTTATAATAGTACTTGGAAAGCAAAAAGTTAGGGATTTGATATGAATTACAATTGGAAAAATAGCAATCAGGGCCTGGAAGATTTGAAATAGATATGGAAAGCATGACTTTAGGGATTTGGTAAGTGTAGATATCCATAAATTACTGCACGGGACCTCCGAGGTTATTTTTCAGTCCCAAAAAACAAATAAATTCCATAAATATAGTCCTACATGAGGGTAAGATGGGGTTTTTTAAAATTAGAGGATGAAAACATAACTTGAAAAAATGGCCAGGATGAAAACATACGTCAATTAAGATCTGAGGATGAATCTTTAAGTCTCCCATAAAACTAAGTGAAATCTATCAAATAATATCCATATTGCATGTACAAAATCTTATTGATGTAAAAAATATATAGATTATACTAGGAGAAGCGTGGATAGTAATCTTGGACATTTTTTGTGGGACGGAGTGGGGTATCGTTCTTTTGCTTTGTTTGTCACTGAGCATTAGAAATTCAAGATCGCATAAGTTGAGTTGATGAGCATTTGTCTTTGGTAACTTATGAATTTCGAGAAAAGAATAGATTGAAATGCAATTCAGGATTGACTGAGTTGATGTTTTCATTTTATCATTGAGATGATTTTCATTATATCAAATAATCTGATACTAACTTTCCAGGTTTTTTTTTCTTTTCTCTCTTTTGGCAAAACAAGAAAGAAGTTTCTGTCATATGAAGCTATATGCATGGAAGGTAACGAGGCAGCATTATCACCATTCAAGAAATGTGATTCCAAAATCTTTTTTTTTTTTTTTTAGTAATGAAGAACTAAGCATAAATTACGAAATACGAATAAGTCTGGACTGACAATTGGAGAGGAGCCACTTAGGAAGAGACTGAGAAAGGAAGTGAGGACAAAGAGAAGGGGGAAGGAGAAGATGCCAAACAGAGCGGGCAAAGGGACTATCACGGAGCACATGAAGGTTGCTTAATTTCAACATGATTAAATCGGGCAATGCATGCGAAAAGGGTCAGGAGTGATAGAGCAGGCAAATAGATTGTCTTTCGTGGACAGATGCGCGTGCCCAACTAACCAAAGGAAGTGAACGACACGCGGGTAAGCACGGGTTTTCCACAACCAGGACCAGTTGTCGAAGGGAGTAGAGCTAATACCCTTTAGGCTAATGGAATAAGCCTCCTTGCTGGAAAAGCGACCAGAGGGGGTGTTCCAACAAGAACTATCTTGGTCGTTACTGAACCATTGCACAGCTTGGCTCTCGATTAAGCTCTTAATCTGCGGGGGGAAAATAACAGATATTTTATTAAGGCTTAGACACTTGTTTGATCGTATTCCCGTACTTACCCTTGAGGACACGGCACCAAGAGAGAATTAGGTTCATTATAAAATCCCCAATTGAGATTGGCCAAAGCCACTTTACTAGCTTCAATTTGTGCGAACTGCGAATACCAAGACCACCTAGAGATTTCGGTTTAACAACATTTTTCCAATTCACTGCATGAAGCTTGCGGCTTTCCTCCGAGGAACCCCAGAGGAAATCCTGATTCACTTTGTCCAATCTATCCGTGACAAATTTGGGCAGAGGGTTTGTTTGAGAAATGTACGCGGGAGTAGTGGAATTCACGGAATCAATGAGCGTGTGTCGCCCAGCCAGGGCAAACATTTTTCCTAACCCAACCAGCGAGATTTGCTTCGACTTTGTCAATAAGGTTCTGGAAGGTTTCTTTATTGGGCCAGGAATGGTGTACAGGACAACCCAAATATTTCCCCAAGTTGGAGCAGACACGCAGTTGTCTTCCCACATAACAAAGCTCCTCATCGTCAAAATGTAGTACAGGTACTGAAAACTTTTAAACCGTCTATCAAAACGACAATGATTCGAATGATAGTTTACAATTAAGCATCTTCCAACCACAGCACGATTTCATACCAGAATGTGAAAATTAAGCAAGAAAACTGCAGAAATATGATTTACGGAACTGGATCCAGATTCCAGTATCTTAGTCACTTTTTTTTTCTTTTTTGGAAATTCAATTGCAGGGTCAGCTAATCAATAAACATCCATTATATCTCAAAAGCCATCAACATCAGACAATTTTTTTAAGTCAACCCACAATACAAGAAAAGAAATGAACTACTTATACATATCATCAAGTAGTAGAACAATAAGCCTCAGGCCCTCAGTCAAGAATCTTTTATGTGCACTCTTGAAGTCCACAAACACTATCCAGCCCATCGATCAGTACGTTGTGCTGACTCATTGGTGTGCATGTACAGTTTGAGATAGTCTATCAAGGAGGACAATAGACGATCATCAAAAATGCTTGGTTAAATTCAGAAAAAATCTTAGAATTACCAACTGCTGCCAATATTGATACAATGGCCTTGAGTTGTTTAGAGAAGACGAAGAACTTAGGATCTGCAAATTAGGCAGCTCGCCTGCAAAAAAAGATTCAAAGTTAATACATCAATGGCTTAAAGCTACTACGACGCTGCTATGCATGAAACAAAGATATACCAACTTTTGAAGTTTTAGAACATGTCAGTTGTGTGCAACATCTCCAGCCTGATATAAACTCAACTGGTTCACATAAGTAGTGTAGGACCAACACACACACACAATATGCGAGTAGAAAAAACGGGAAAGAAATCAGAATACAAAATATACGTGGTTCTCCAATACCGGGTACGTCCATGGGAGCAAGAGCGGCTGTCGTTTCTTATTCAATCAACTGAAACAGGGTTTACAACATAGAGAATTTATACCTATTCTATTCTAACCCTAATCCGGTATTTGGCTTGTATCCCAAAAATGCCCCTGTACCACCTTTTTCTAAAACTTTTTAGTATCTCTTCATATTAACATATGAGCCACAAGTTCTAACAAATAGTCAAGTTCAGCATATAAATACGCATAACAATTACGGAGTAACATTTTTGGCATAACGTGCACTACATTTGTTTGTAAATCTCAATTATACCTAATAAAGTCCTCAATAAAAAAAAAATAGGCATGCACCAGTGTCATCGAACATGAGAATTAAAAGGCCCCGGCAATCATATATGTACCCGTATGGCCGTACCTAATAGGCGTACTGAGTCCATGTAAATTAGGTATCAAACCAAATTTCAAAGCCATGTTGAATTTTTAACCTAGCTGACCCCAATTGATTGGCATATAAGACTCGATTTGATTTGGTTTGGTTTATATTGAATTTTTAACCAGTGAAGAGAATTTTTTTTTGTTTTTTTCATCTAAAGCAAAACATCCGACATATATGGTTCTCCACTTCTCCTGCTCACCAAGTAAATAACTTTAGAGCACATCACCAAGGACAAGACTAAAAGTTTACAAGAATTTAGTTGTAGACCTACCAGGTACTAAAAGTTTAGTTTTTTTTTTTCCTTTCTTTCACATGTAAGTCTTGGTCATTTTTTGTGTGGGTTTTTTGGCTGTCGGTTGGCGTCTTGCCTTCCATTAAGTCTATGGTGCTTTTTGCCGGTATGCCTTTATCCTTTTAATCTTTGTAATCCTTTATAAATAAATAAAAATTGCTTAGAAAAAATAAAATGTCTTGGTTAATTTTTTGTTTTACATGGAAATCTTGGTCAATACCTTTATTACGTACTTTTAATCTCGTTCACTTATTTTCGTTTATGTTTTGTCAGTCATGTTCACTTTCATGCATGAAAATTCCAGATATATGCGATTATATATAAGGTGGAGTGAGTCTACATGCCTTGAACCAATTATTTGTCATTTTTTCCAGTTTTTCTTACACTTTCTTTGTTTTTTGGTTTTTTTTCAATCGGTTGATACTTTTATTCATTACTGCAATAAAGAAGCATCAACACGAGCTTTCACTCTGAACCTAGTTTAGAAATTCTCCGTTCCAAGTCAGCAGAAGATCGATAGATAGGGCATATTTGGCTGTGACATAGACCGCCCTATTACAATTACGAGATACCAAAAATGAAAAGAACAGTCCATTAAACAACTAGCTAAAGAAATAGAATCAGTAATGAGGATATCCAGACTAGATCGATTTAGTCGTACTTTCGCATTTCTAACATCTTGACAATCGCTTGAGCATCTCCCTCAATCATGAATCTCTGCCCGTCTTCTAGACTAATACGTACTCTCCAACGCAGTTCGGAAACCCAATGCTTCCACCATTTTGTCCAACACATTCACGTCGAATTTTTTAGAAATCAGTTATTCATCTTGAGAGAGGTATTAGAAAACTCAAAATTAATTAAGACCCAAAAAAAACTAAGAATAATTGACAAAGGATTAAAAATTGAGTCTTGTTTACAGTTTGTTCAACTCGACTTGTATTTTTACACTTTTCTTCAATTATAGCTACACGTCGTGCCCAATTTTTAATCCTAACTATTTTGACAACAAACCGAATACTCATTAATTAACAACCATACAATAAATACATGACATCCACAACCATACAGACAAATACACAAATTAAGAAGGATCTAGCTTCTTTCATGCTACTACACAGTACACACCATATAGGCTAGTGCAAACATAGGAATTGCACAAATACTACACAGTCACATAATAAAGGGTCTCGGGCACATGCATGTTGCAGTACTCTTTATTTAAGATTGGCGACCACACTAGATCCGCAAGTCTGCAGCAATCATCGATATCCCGGCCCACAAGCTAGCACAAATCCTCGGCTTGGAATAGAATCCCAAAGTACAACAAAGATTATATATATCTAGCAGATGTTTCCCACGCATTTATGGGTGCCGGCTAGATTATCCTTCTTATTATTGTTGGTAGTTCTTGGAGTTGGTTTGCGACATCCATAACATGATTTAACGAGTCCTACCAACTTTTTCCCCAGCCATACCAAGAATTGGCATGAGTGAAGCGCCATAACAAAAAATGAGCACAGAGCCAGCCAACACAACAACAGTGCATCAAGTGCATCCTCTGAAGTTGGTTCTGGGGATACTAAATTAATTGCTGTCACATAAGCTGCACCCATGCATGTAATTGTGATGTACACCGTGAATACCAACGACCATGTTAGAAACTTGTTCTCCATTGGGAATCCAGTCATGGCCAGCATGATAGTGCTCAACGATGCTCCTAACACTATGGTGTTAAGAGCCAAGTAAGTATGATAAGAGCCATGTGTGCCCATGATGGCGTGTCCCGCTGTCTGCCCGTCATCCACAGTAGTACTATAGCCCAAGGAAGGAGAAGGGGCATCCACAGTAGTACTATAGCCCAAGGAAGGAGAAGGGGCAAGCGAATCATCTTTTTTTGTTTCTTGCCAAAGACCACCAGGCGGACTCAAAATAGATTGATAAGCCATGGTTGCCGTCAAGGTTGCTGCGGTTATTAAATGACCGCGTACCTGTTGGCATAGAACATGTATTTATATTACACTTATATTGGGTCATGAAAACTTGAAAAAGTGGATTTTGAGTTCCGACCCCATGCATGTAACCGACTAATTTGGGCTCATTTTCACTCTCCATTAATGGACGATCCAATTAAAACGAGTAGTGCTACATGTACCGACCTCCCCGGTACCGAAATCGTACCGCCGGCCGCCGGTGGGCCGTCTCCGGCCACCGGACGGCCGATCCGAGCCGTCCAAAAACTTTTAAAAAAAAAAACGAGGGGGCCATCGCGGGAATCAACGGCATCCGAGGTGTGTAAGGTGCTTGATCCGAGCACCCTTTTTTCGTGTATATCCGCGAATATACATATATACACGAAAAAAGGGTGCTCGGATCAAGCACCTTACACACCTCGGATGCCGTTGATTCCCCCGTTGGCCCCCTCGTTTTTTTTTTAAAAAATTTTTGGACGGCTCGGATCGGCCGTCCGGTGGCCGGAGACGGCCCACCGGCAGCCGGCGGTACGATTTCGGTACCGGGAGGTCGGTACCAATATCATTTCTGAATTAAAACCTGGGGCTAAGTGCTGTATAGGAGACGGCTTAACAACAGTTTTGGAGCAAACTGCACGCTATGCAGTTCTACATTTTCGGTGCCCTTTTCGGGTCTTGCTCGATGATCGGAATCGTTCATATATATATGGTAAAGCTCAACGAGTACCTTGATCATACAAAAAATCATGTTTATCGGATTCCGATCAATATCCAAGTGAAGCATTTCCCCCAATTGAAACACATTTCTCTTTGAAAAAGTGTATCATATGAACGATTCCGATCATCGAGCAAGGCCCGAAAAAGGCACTGAAAATGCAAACCTGCCAGGGCCGGCCCTGGGCTAAAGCCCGAGGTGCGGCCGCTTTAAGCCTCTGAGAGTTAACCCAAAACTAGGCCTCATTTTCCAGATGAAAACTTATATGTGTGTGTGCGCGCGCGCGCATTAGTTGTTCCTAATCTTGCAAATGAGGAATTGAGCACTGATGGTCCGAGAGCGCTATTAACGCTGCCCTTCCTGGGTTCGACTCCCAGGAGGTTTCTTTTGGGCAAACTAATTCCTTTTTCTTTCTTATTTTCTCCTTATTTTCTGTAGTTAATCTAGGTAGATGATGACAATTCTTGCATCACTTGTATTCTAAATTAGTTATGCTTAAGTGAGTGTATATATTATTCAAAGAACATGATAAATGTTTTGATAAGTTTTTTTTGCCTTCATTTATTTTAATTTTATTTTCAACTTCTAATACTCTATCCGTCCATTTTTAAGTGTCCTACTTCGTAACTCTAATTTATTAAAAAGACATCATCATTATACATTTTACATCAACTTTTTCCTCCATTTTCTCTACTTACCCATCATCATTACACTTTCACTCACTAACTTTTCAAAATGGAATCTACTTTAAGGGACAAAATAGACAATGCACCAACTTTTATCCATTAGCTTTACAAAATAGACATTTATTAAGGGACAGCTCAAAATAGAATACTGGACTTTAAATAAAGGACAGAGGAAGTGTCAAATTCACAAATAAAACACTTTTGACTATATATAAATCAAAATAATTAATTTTCACTTAACAAACTTTGATAAAAAAAAGACTTAAAGTAAACAATTCTCTCATTGCTAAAAATAGCATTCTTATGGTTAAAGTTAATAACATGATTAGTTAAAGAAATGTAGTGTATGAGTGGTATTTCGTTATGTTTGATTTTTTTCTAATGGTATAAAATATTTTAAAATTTTATTTGAGTTAAATTACGAAACTAAATACATGTTTTATATTTTTACCTTGTATTAACCACCCATATTGGGTTTTTTTTTTTTTTTTTAGAAAACTAAGGCCTCAATTTTAAAAGTCGTTTTAAGCCTCCAAATATTCAAGACCGGCCCTAAGAACTACACGTTGTACAGTTTGCTCCAAAACTACAGTTAAGCCATCTCCTTCAATATAAGACCCAAAGTTTCGTAAGGCCTCCTAGTTGTGTTGTTACTATCAAGAATGTGTCTCAAGCACAACACTGCTTATCATATATATGCACCCTTTTGGGTCTGAAAAAGGATTGGAATCATTCTATTTATTCGTCTCATCGAGTTTTCGTGCACATAAAAGACCAAACTGATAAAAAATCGGTAGTCACGTGATTTAAACATGTCTATCCTAAAGTTTATTATCAGAAATCATGCTAGTCGATCGTTAATTTTTTTGACAGTATTTTGGTCTTGCTTAAACTAATGTCCAAATTTTGTTGTACGCGACAAACCCGAACAGCCAAAAAAGAGAAACGATTTGAATCACTTTTTGAGCTTGGATGAAGGGCACAACAAGACGAATCTGGTGATTACTTCTTCGCTAACACTGAAATTTGCTTGAATCAGTAGGTAATGGTTTCATGAAAAGAGTGTGTAGCTGTCATTTATAGCAATGCATGTGCATGAGTGTATCTGTATAAAACTGTGGAAACTCATCAGAGAGAGAAAGAGAGAGCGAGAGAGAGAGTATGCACCATCCGAAAGTACCTCTTTGAGCCAGCCACGGTCGACCTTAAACCTAGTCCAAAACCAAGAAATGCATCCCATAAATATTACTCCAGTTTTACCACAGCAATGTTGATCAGTACGAGGAGGATTTTTGGGAGGTAACTCGGGGTTCTGTTTCGGCCCATCACAATTGGATCTATGCACACCAGCTTGCAACAGAAACTCCCGAATTTCGATGGTTTTTAGGTCTCTGTTAGGACAGTGCTCCACAATATCTAAAGCTGTAGAACCGCTCTGGTTTTTGTCATTGGCATGGTCTTTGACACTTTTTATTCCCAACAAATATTCTACGGTCTACACATCCAAAGTGACATTAGTGTTCAAAATTAATGCCCACAAAATTAAGAGCAAGAATTAAAAGCAATTAAAGGTTGAGAAAAAAATTTGACTAAATTTTCCTTCCGAGTTTCTTTTTAATGAATTGGTATCCAGCTTCAGACTTCTAGTTTTCAGTACTTGATTACCATTGCGCCAAGTCTATGAAATCATTTTTTCTTTTTTTCTTTTTTTGGGTCAGATATGTTAAAAAGGGATAAAGGGATGAAAAACTATTGTACGCAAAATTTAGTGGTGCAGTAATAGTCAATTTCTCTAAAAGCTGTCAACTTAACTTCGACATATGTGAAATTATGTAATAGTGCGAGAGTACCGTCACGTGGAACTCTGAACCACTTTACAATCACATATTCTTGTGGAGTCTATCACTAAGTGTATAGAATAATTGCTCTTGACATAGTTGGCGGTCTCATCGTCTCGATGAGATTTATCGCTGAAAATCAGAAAAGGACACACAAACACCAAACTACATGTATACACAAATACTTACATCCACTTGTTTGAGGGCTGCAGCAAAATGCAAGATGGTGTTGCCGTCATCATCTGCGGAATTGAGGAGATCAGATTCCATGTTCTTACTCTGCAGATATTCCACCAATGTCTTTAAAGCTTCCAGCCTGTTGTATTTGATAGACAAGTGCAACACAGTCTCCCCTCTACCTAGTTTATCATGAATTGAGCATGGTTTGGCCCCAAGCAGTTCCTGTATAACCTCTACTCGCCCTTTCATGACTGCCGAGTGGAGAGAGATTCTACCTGTTGGAATTCTTATTTTTCAAAAACCCTTACTAAAAACTTTTACACATTCTCCATGTTCGATTGCGAAAGTTTTTTTTTTTTTTTTTTTTGCAGAGGTATGTTGGATGACAATGATTAGTAAGTTAGGTCACTATTAGGGTCCATCCCTTCGATTCCAAGACCAACACGATCTTGAGCTAATTGTGCGCTCTGGTCTAAACTATAGGAGCTCGATGACCTATTTGTTGTAATTAACTAATTAATCATTTGTCATCTGCAATACCTGAATCTTTACACAATTATTGCACTTGATGAGTTTTCATATCTTAAAATCGTTGCATGATAGCCTCATTATCGATGGTACGAAGTCCCAAGAGGAGCACGTACTCCTCTGTTTTAACGACTCCCTTCTTTCTTTTTCTTCATTTCTTTTTCCGTTTTTTATTTGTTATGGGCTACTGGGATGGTAATGGGCTGTATTGGGTTATTCGATCTAATGGATTGTTTTTTGGGCTACTATATTGGATGGGTGTTCATTTAATTTTAAATTGGGTGTTGATTCATATTTGGGCTAAGTATTTTAACATATGGATGAACCTAAAGTTTTTACATATGTTATAAGAATTTTTTTTCGATTGTCATGTGACCATCTTGTGGGGATGACAACGGGGTGAGACGGGTTTTGTCATACCCGACCCTACCAAGAAAAGCGCACCACGGCTTCAAACCTGTCCCGAACCTTAACAAGATAATGTATGGGTGACCCGTTCCTGCCCCTGTCGAGGAACTAGTTTACACAATCCACTCTGTCCCGCCCCATAAAAATTGAGAAACAAATTGTGTAAACTAAATACAAAATGGAAGGAATAGGTTATATAACAAGTGTTATTTTATAATAATGACACTAGAGGGAAGTTTCTATAAGTATCAGATTAGATTTTTTTTTTTTTTTTAAGTTGCTACTCTCTGCTAGAATCTTAACGCCGAAAGCAACGACTTCGTTTTGTTAGACAGAAAAAAAGAGAAAAACTGCTATTACCAAAGAGCTAGAGAGAAAAATAACATGAGTACCATCTTGATCCCGAGAGATGCAGACGTCAGGGTTCACCCGTAACAACTCCCGTACAATCTCAAAGTGGCCCTCGGTGGAAGCCAAGTGGAGGGGTGTACACCGTCGCGAGTCCAACTCGGTGGCAAGTTTTGGTTTCCGAAGCATAAGGGCTTTCGTAAACTCCAAATGACCGCACGATGCGGCTATGTGCAAGGGAGTGTCACTGGAGAAGCACTCGGCCGAGCTAACTCGGTTCAGAATGAGTTGATCTTTTACAAGCAGTGTGTTTAATGTTTCGACACTCCCACTCAAACAGGCTTCATAGAGCCTTTTCGCTTCTTCTTCTGTCTTGTTCATATCGATCGAAATAGTAATATTTAACGGACTCTTTTTTTTTTTCCCTTTAATATGCAAAGACTAGAAATATTTGACTGACCACTCGAAACAACTGCAATGAAATCAAAACGGCATACCAGACCCTCTTATATAGGTAAAAGCCAACCGAGCAATGCTAGGTACGTACCCAAACCACTTACCCAGAAAGTACTCGAAAAGGGAAATCAAGAATTTAGATTCACTCAAACGATAGTCTGAACCCTTGATTTTTTTCATTTCGGAGTACCTTTCGAGTAAGTTTTTTGGGTACCTAGCATTAAAAATGCCAACCACAAGAAAACATTGACAAAAGGTCAAGCATTTCTGTAATAACTATGCTACTACCACACACAATCGCACAAACTCTCACATCAAACGTGAGGCCCACTCACACTACACACATACTGAATGTGTGGGTCCTATATTTGATGTGAGAGAGTTTGTGTAATTGTGTATGGTTCAGAGAATTATTGTTTCTGTAAAGGAGATTCCAGTTGTCTACCAATACAAGGGGAGATAGGGCAAATATCAGTCCAGCAGAGGTGAACTCAATTATTCACCCCTCTGAGAATTTTTTTTCCTTGACCAGTGGTTCAGTAGGTTCCTCTCCTTTAATCTTCCATCAACGGGCGTACCTAAAAAGGGTAGGTTGACACGTGTCACCCCCGCTTTCAAAATAGTACTGAAAACAGAAAAATTACAATTAGAAAGGTTAAAATACAAACATTTGAAGAATTCTACACAAGTGTAATTTCCGCAGTGGTTCCCTTGGCACGCTATATGTTTTTCCGTTTTTCAAACACACACTCTCTCTCTCTGTACAAGCTCCCACGGACAATAAATTTTCCATGACCCATTCGGATACATAATTTTTTTTATAGACTGATGTGATTTGTTTAAGTATTTACGGGTATGCAATAAAAACTAAAACTTTGTACAAATACCGTAAAAAATGTAATTTAGAGAATGGTAGGTTCTAATAAAGAAAATTTCATGTCGTAATATCTTGCGTTTGCATACCTTAAAAGAGTTAAACCAAACCTTTATTTCTTCGGGGAAAAAAAAAACCCACGAAAACCTAATAATATGACTTTACATTTAATCTTTTTCTCCATATTTTTTGCCATAAAATTGACGCAAACTTCCACCTAAAAGTCAATTACAAAAGGATTTCAAAGATTTTTGCTCTTTTGCTGTTCAAGCTAGCTGTATAAGACTTACAAGTGAAAAGAAAGAAAGAAAACCGATGACCAAGACTTTGTGACTAAGACTTACAAGTGAAAAGAAAGAAAGAAAACCGACGACCAAGACTTTGTGACGGTAGAATGCGTTCCCATTGATTAATCAAATGATTTTTTAAAACCAAACTTTTAATAACACAAAATTTCATGTAATTCATAGTACTTTTAATAGGAGAAAACAAATTAATTGATTAATCAATGGGAATGTATTCTACTCTGAGACCCTGCTGTCTCTTGGGGGGAAAACTTGGGTGTTGGCCTCATTCATCCATACTCGACAATATATGGTTCAAATTTCACCTTGACTAGACGACTAAGATTTGTTCGATGGAGATGAAATCTGAACGGTCCATTGCCGAACAACGCCCATGCTGGCCCCTAAGCAACAACAGTGTCCCTCATTTCCACAACGTCTAGCTCGGTCATAATCCTCTTTTCTTTTCTTTTCTTTCTTTTTTCCTTTCTTTCACGTGCAAGTCATGGTCAATTTTTTTTTTTTAATTACATTCAAGTCTTGGTCAATATTACTTTTAATCTCGTTCACTCATTTTTCTTTAATCCTAACTATTTGACAACTAAAAAATTCACTAAACACCAAGTATACAAACATATGTAAGAATAATACTCAAAGTTGGTCTATATAAATCTAGCTAATTACCACAGTATTCATAATCTTTGAAATAAATTTTTTAACAATATTAAACAAAAAGTCATTCTATATGATGAGAATGTCTGGTGATTTTTCCCAAAAAATTTTATTTGGTCTGCGAAAAATTTGAAGCAAAACAAAAAAAAAATGACATAAGAGAAATATTGAAAAAAAAAACTAATCAATTGTAAATTTAGTCTAAACTCTAGATTGAAAATTGAAGAAAAAGAAAAAAAAATTGTAGTGATTTGGGCACAAATGTGTTCAACAATAAGTCTACAACACATGCTCCGATGTGAGAAGCTAATATGCGTGTGAATATTCACACATACGCCCCGTAATTCATCCTTACTAAGTGTATTTTTATATTATTATTTAGAGATTTATGCTTTATTTTTGTGTTATAGATATTTGCAGGGTTTGATATACAAAAAGCGTAAAATTGAGCTTTATTTATTTATTCTATGGACAAAAGTAACAAAATTAAGCTTTATTTGATGTCCAGGCAAAGTCCATTATCAAAATAGTTTCAATTGGTGGGTCCATTGACAATCGGAAACTGCTAGGAAAAATGACCAAGAAAATTGGGCTTCATTAGGTGGGCCCATGGAACGGTAGTAGCAACATTTTGCTTAAGAGAGAATTCTTCTTTAGCACGTCAGTGGTCATTCCAGTCCAAGATGTAAAAGAGTGGTAGGGTTGCATAGATACAAGATTCCCACGGACGAAACAGAACGGGACTGCTGAGACTTTTGTTCCGATAGTCAACAAAGAACACGTGGGCTGCGTAGAAACCGACAGTCAACAAAGAACGGGGCTGCTGAGATTTTTGTTCTGATAGTTTTCTTTCGAGTTTTGTTTCTTTTAAATTATTTAAAGTTTTATTTAATTACTCGTATTTTGATTATTCGTTTTAATTTTTATTTTTTATAAAAGTTATTCGTTGATATTTGATTAGTTGATATTTCTTATTTATTTTTTATCTCGCGTAATAGGAGCATGTTTCAAACTAAGATTTTTTATTTTCTTGCTTAATAATGAGTGAGTAGTCGCATAGGTAGGAGTTGCGGGGTGATTAGCCCACCGTGGCCAGATCGGACGCGTTCTACTCCTATTTCAAAACAATAATGAAAAAGTAATTTTAGATTAATAAAGTACGCCCGTTGGACGAACCAGGTCATCGTCGAAGCCTATATGAACGGAAGAATGGGGGTTCAAAACTTATCCTTCGCTGCGCATGGGTAAACGGAGACCATAAAGATTCGCATCTTTATATGGATTCGACTCCAGTCTTACCAGATATTATTCTGCGTCGGTCTCCGCCTTACGCTTGGGACAACCAATTAATTTAGGATTAAAAAATGGTCAAGCAGAAGCCCACACCCCTTATTTGTGGGGGTGTGTAAATAGGTGTCTATTTGAGTGCCGCTATAGCATTTTTGACATATTAAATGTTGTCGTTTTTGTTTACATGTATCTTGCGTGCGTTATACAGCTTCCGAAATGTGTCAATAGCAATGATAAAACAAAAAAGAAAAGTGTTTTTGATACTCTATATATAATTACTCCGTACATTTTAAAATTTGTCTTTTACTTGTTCTTCGAAAATTGTGCTACGTAATTTATTTTTAACGCACGCTCAAAGAAAAGCATTGTAGTGTGTTTATTGAAAGGTAGAATGCAAAAATTATTTTTCATATCATACCAAATGAAAAGAGACAAAACTAGTATTTTCTAAATGAAAAGAGACATTACTATTTTCTTTTTGGATTTTAACAAGTGGATGATTTTGAGTTTTGATGACGTATAGGTTCCATACGTCATTCAACTGATGAGATTGGTGGGATTCAGCATGACAGTGCAAGGAATGGTGCTACTGGTACAGACAAAAAATCTGTATCAGTAGGTACAAATCTCTTTTCGGACCCATTTTGGATCTTAAAAAAATAATTGGAGTTGCTAATTTTGTTTAAAATACTTTTCTTATAGTTCCTATAAAAAATAAGCTTAATCTGGTATCGATAAAAGTATTTACGAAACATCCAAATTATGCTCTATTGAATTCTAGAGAAAAAATATAGGAGTAGGTTCAGCAATAAATGAGTGAACTCAATTATGCACACCTCTGAGAACCTTTTTTACTTTTCTTGGCCAGTAGGTTCCTCTCCTCTAATCTTCCACCCTTCCACCCGGGGTGGACTTAAGAAGGGAAGGAGGCACATGTCACCCCATTTTCAAAAAAAAAACACAGAAAGGTTAAATATAAACATTAGAAAAAAAACTCACAAGAGCATACTCTCGTATAGGGGTACCAGTGTGATTTTCGCCGTGGTAATTAGAATCCCCTGGCACACTGTATATATGTTTTTCCGTTTTTCAAGCACCCACTCTCTCTAATTTTTGGCATAAGTTTCCACAAGATTTATAATTTTTTCACTAATTGGAAACGAACGTGACCCATTTGGACAATAAATTTTAATTTGCACAACCCATTCGAATACATAAATTTTTTAATAGACTAATGTGGTCTGACTAAGTATTTACGGGTACGCAATAAAATCTAATACTTTGTACGAAGACTGTATAAAAAAAATGCAATTCAGAGAATGGTAGGTTCAAATCAAGAAAAATCAATATCTTAATTTCTTGCATCCTTGGGAGAGTTGAAGAAAATCTTTATTTCTTTGTAAAAAAAAAAAACATAATAAAAACTAATTATATGACTTTACACTTAAATTTTTTTTCATGTTTTTCTGCACAACATGAAGCTAGATTTCCATTTGATGGTGCCAATTCCGCGTCCTAATCATGACTCTGCCACTGCTCGACCAAATTAAAAAGAAGCTCGATCACCTTGATTTGCACGAAGATGATATGAAATAGAAATACAGGTCTTGTGTGTCGAGGACAACGTTTCTTAACGAATATGTGGAGTAGTATTGCCACAAATCCATATTTTGTACCAATAATTTTATAATCACACACAAACGTACTTACCCACATACACTCACAAAAGGGGTGCCCCCCCCCCCCCCCCCACACACACACACACACACACATTGTGTGCAGTGTGTGGGGCCCACCTCTTTTGTGAGTTTATTTTGCCCACCCCTTTTGTGAGTGTACGTGGGTAAGTACGTTTGTGTGTGATTGAAACATTGTTGATTTTGTACTCTAATACAAAAGAAACAGTAAAAAAAAAGGGGAGTGATTTTGCTACTCTACTTTTTGTTATTTCCGCTTCCCTTTGTATCTTTATTAGATGATTTGTTTTGTGAGAGAAGGGAAATGACAGTAAAAAAAATGAAAGTAGCAAAATCAATTCCCAAATTTTTTTTCGGTGAAATGACATCATTATAGCAACGGGGAAAGCATCTACAATCTACCCACCCTGTTTCACGAGAAATTTTTCAGTGCCAAGCGAGTACCACATGGTACCCGAGCAGTGTATCTTAGCTGTTCATTCCGATTTTGGACGGCTCAGATTTGGAGAGAGAAAGAGAAGAGAGTGATCGGGTGAGAGGAGAGAGAGAGAGTTTCAATATGGGCTGTTCAATACAATTTTGGATGGTCCGAATGTGCTACTCGAGCACCATTTGACCACAAAGAATTACTTCTTGCCGCGAAAAATTATTGTTGGCCACAAAACGAGGAAAAAATTGAGGCTGTTTACATTTTGTTCAACTTGATTCATATTTTCATACATTTTCTATTCTTCGATCTCGTCGAGTTGAATTCTTAATCCTAAATATTTTGACCAAAAACTGGAAAAAAAGAAGTTACTCTATAATATAATTACCATTAGTATTTATATTCTTTGAAATAAGATTTTTAAAAAGATTAGACATAAAGTCATTCTTTATGATGGGAATGTCTGGAACTTTTTCCCAAAAATTTTTAGTTGGTCGGCAAAAAACTTGAAGCAAAACAAAGAAAATTTCAAATTAGAGAAGTATGATAGAAAAATTAATCAATTTAGTCCAAACTCTACTATCTCGACATTGCTGGGAGAGAGACAAGAAACGAAAAAGAAAAAGTGTATCTCAGAATTTTCCACAATGTATCTTATGGATTTGGGGCAAGGCACTACGCATCTGCAGTGCCTCCGATTGTGAGCCCTCTGTAATACGTATGTGTCATCATAAATTGAAAAGGAGATTGAGAAGGTCGAAAAGAAATTTTCCATAAAGAGGCTTCTTCCGGAGATTGGGGTTAAAGCCGAAAAATTGAATCATAGAAAAAAGAATGTCCCTCCTTCTTCTTTATCATCTGAATGACATCTGAAAACAGGAACTCCATTCCTTTTAAGAATATACTCTTAACGTGATGGATATAGGAGTTAGGCTGGACATCAAATTTAAAGGGTGGAGAAGTTATAATTCAAAGAAATTTGTTGACATGGAGGAGGAAGACTTAGCAAAAAGAATCCATGCTCTTGATAACTTGGAGGAAGATGTTTTCGCGGAAGATGATGATGACTTCAAGGATGGTGCCTCTCTTTCTCTACAATTTTAATTTCCTAGTTCGGTGGTTTTAGTTTGTTCTTTTAGTTTTCGGTTTGTTTCTTTTGGGTTTGGGGATATACTTTTGGTGTTGGTTTGTTTTGGTGTTGGTTTTTTTAGGGTTGTTTCTAGTGGTTAATTCGGCTTTCATCTTTACTTGTGGTGTTTTGATTGTCTATCTTACCTTCTTTTAGTTTTAGTTTTTAGGTGGCATAGACTGGTGTGCTCGCGTTTTGTTTAATCCTTGTAATCCTTTCCAAAGATTAATTAAAAAAAATTGCCAATAAAAAAAATGTACGTATCTGCCATATAAACCATTCATTTTGCTGAGAATATGGTTGAGTAGATCATTCATGCAAAATAAAATTAACGCAAAGTCGCAAACTTCCATCTAAAAGACTTACAAAAGGATTTCAAAGATTTTTGCTTTTTTGCTATTAAGGATGTACAAGACTTAAACGTGAAAAGAAAAGAAAAAACGATGACCAAGACTTTTTGACAGTAGAATTTACATGAATTTTTTTGATATTTAAAGTTGAGTTTTAATTTAAATCATCAGTTGATTAATCAATGTGAATGTATTCTTTTTTCTTTCTTTTTTTTGAGTAAATTAGAACTAGAAATAGAAAAAGGCTAATTGAATATGGGAACGTATTCTACTGTCTCAAAGTCTCGGTCATGAAAATTTTTTCCCCCTTTCTTTCACGTGTAAGTTGAAAAATCCTAGCTCGCCTAGGAATATAAATATTTACTATTTTTTTATCTTTTTAATTAATCAATTCACCCATCGATAAATAAGCTAATCATACAAATAAGAAGCAATAAACATAATAAAAAACACCAGATATATGTGAAAAACCCTGAACAGGAAAAAAACCACGGGAATGAATCAAACACTATAAATAGTGTAGTTACAAGTAATCTTACCATATGATTTGAATTCTCACAATCGAGCCTAAGAACTACTTGCCAAATACATATTCACCACACCCAATACTTGACCACAGTTGCCTTGAATCCACAAGCCTTCCACACTCCTTCGGAAATCCACCAAAGAACAAGTTTAAGTTTGTAGAAATAAAGTTGTGAATACTTCTTGGAGTATAAAGATTCGATTTCCATCAACTTCCTAAACAGACACTCTAAAATTAAATAAATAAATAATAAATAAATTACAACTCGATAATCAGGGATGCAATCAAATGTGTGATTTATCTTGAAATTTGCCAACATAGAGAGACCATGGCCCGTGGTCCTAACAATATATAATAGTCTTGGTCAATTTTTTGTTTTACATGGAAGTCTTGGTCATTGGTCATTACTTTTACTCCTTTCCAGAGCCGGCCCAGAGCTAAAGCAAGTATTGCGGCCGCTTTAAGCCTCCAAAAATTTTTGAATTGTAAAGGTCCCTCCAACTTTTTTATCCCTTATTATAGTACAGCAAAAGAGGCCCTATTTTTAATTTTCGCTTTAAACCCTCGAAAAGTTAGGGCCGGCTCTGCTCCTTCCGTCCCAGTTTAAGTGTCCATTACGATTTTGCGTGTCATTTTCAATTGCTTATATCTTTCGACATATATTGCTAAAAATATACAACATGGATCTTATTTGATAAATCTCAATTATTTTTATAAGACAATGATTTTAAAAACATAATGAGATATAAGCTATTAAAAATGGGAGGTAGAACCGTAGTGGACACTTAAATTAGGACGGAGAGAATATTACTTTTATTTTCCTTTATGTTTTGTCAGTCATGTTAATCACTTTCATGCATGAAATTCCCGATACTATTGCAGGTGGAGTGGGTCATGACCTTTTTAATTTCCAGTTTTTTCTTACACAATCACGTCTAATTTTTTAGAAATCAGTTATTCATCTTGAGAGAGGTATATAAAAACTCAAAATTAAGACCATAAAAAAAAAACTTAGAATAATTGGCTAAAAATGGTCTAAGAATGGAGTCTTGTTTTCGTACAGTTTGTTCAACTCGATTTATTTTTTTATGCTTTTTTTCAATTCTAGCCACTCGTCGAGCCCAATTTTTAATCCTAACAATTTCAACAACTAAAAAAATCCATTAAACACCAAGTATACAAACGTCTGTAAGAATAATACTCAAAGTTATTCTATAAATCTAATTACCATAGTATTCATCTTTTTTGAAATAAATTTTTTAACAAGATTAAACAAAAAGTCATTTTATATGACGAGAATGTCTGGTATTTTTTCCCAAAATTTTTTATTTGGTCCAAAAAAATTTGAAGAAAAAAAAATTGTCATAAGAGAAATATTGCAAAAGAACCTAATCAATTGTAAATTGTTTAAACTCTCGTAACTCAATATTGAAAATTGAGAAGAAAAAAAGAAGAAGAAAAAAAACTGATTGGGGCAGGGCTGGAAGGGGTCGTCCGGTGAGTACAGCAGGAAATTGAAAGCAAATACTGACCATGGGTCACTGCATTGAATTATGAGGATCACTTTTTTCTATTGTCCAGATCCACTTTTGTTCTGTTGGAACGGAACTTCCTTTATTAATTGGAATGCATTTTGATTCCTTGCCAATAGTTATGACAGACTTGGTCATGGTGCAAAATTGTTTGTTTGTTTTGGCAAGTAGGTGTGTATTCAATGGCATTGAATGGTGCGAGTTAGCAAAAGGACAGTAGCAGCAGGATTCATGTCTTAAACTAAGAAAATAAAATACAAATAAATCACCAAAATTAACCAACTAAGAATAACAACTACTAAACATCTTAAGATAGTTTAACCCAATAAAAAGTCAAAGATAATTCTTAAAACTATTGAATTGAAATGAGGTAGCAAAAAGACAATAGCAGCAGGATGGTAGCAACCAACTAAATATTGCGGGAAGGAAAACTAAGTAATCAAAGAAAATTAGAATGAGTTGTGATATATAAAAATTTAGTCTAAATTATCTTAGCAAGGAAGGAAAACTAAATATTATGGTGGATTTAATAGGATCAATAATTAGGAAAATAGTTGACTAAGTGCTCCCATATTTATTTGGTGAATTATAATTAAACTTTATATATACATATGTGTATTATACGGTTCAAATCGGTTTGAAACTATAACTATGAACGTGAATCCACAAACCAAACCATATAACTTGATTTCTAATTGTTTTAAACCATTATCAAACCATACTACTAAAAAATCAAACCAAATCTTTCGGTTTGAATTGATTTGGATTGGATTAGGGACTTGATGGATTTTTCTCACCCTTAGAAAACATTGATAAAAGGTCGAGCATTTCTGTAAAGGAGATTCCAGTTGTCTACCACTACAAGGGGAGATAGGGCAAATATCGGTCCAAAAATATAGGAGTACAATCAGCAACAAGGGGAGATAGGGAAATATCTGGATCATCCATACTCGACAATGAATAGTTCAGATTTTTCCTTGACTAAACGGTTAAGATCTATTCTGTTGAGATAAAATTTGAGCCGCCCATTGCCCAACAACGCCCTGTCCCTAAGGAACGAAAGGGTCCCCCATTTCCACAACACACCTCGGTCATGATACTCTTTTTCTTTTCCTTTTTTCCTTTCTTTCATGCGTAAGTCATGGTCAATTTTTTTTTTTTAATTCCATGGAAGTCTTGGTCAATATTACTTTTAATCTCGTTCACTAATTTTTTTTTTTTTATGTTTAGTCAGTTTCATGAATAGAAATTGTATACTATTTTTATTTGTCCTTTTGTCCAATTTTTACTTACATTCAGGTCAAGTTTTTTTTTTTTTTTTACAAATCAGTGATTCATCTTGAGAGAGGTATTGGAAAACTAAAAATTAAGACAAAAAAAACTATGAATAATTGATGAAAAAATGATTAAAATAAATTGAGTCTTGTTTACAGTTTGTTCAAGTAAATTTATATTTTTACGCTTTTTTTCAATTATAGCTACTCGTCGAGCCCAATATTTAATCTTAACTATTTGACAGCTAAAAAATCCACTAAACACCAAGTATACAAACATATGAAAGAATAATACTCAAAGTTGCTCTATAAAGATTAAACAAAAAGTCATTATATATGACGAGAATGTCTGATTTTTTTTCCTAAAAATTTTTATTTGGTCTGCAAAAAATTTGAACCAAAAAAAAAAATTGACATAAGAGAAATATTTTAAAAAAAAACTAATCAATTGTAAATTTAGTCTAAACTCTACATTGAAAATTGAAGAAAAAGAAGAAAAATTGTAGTGATTGGGGCACAAATATATGTGTTCAACAATAATTCTACAACGCATGCTCCGATGTGAGAAGCCCACAACCCTTGTTTATGGGGGTGTGTAAATAGGTGTCTATTTGAGTGCGGCTGTAGCATTTTTGACATATTAAATGTCGTCGTTTTTGTTTACATGTATTTTAGGTGCATTATACAACTCTCGAAATGTGTCAATAGCAATTACTCCCTCCGTCTCTTTTTTTGTGTCCAGTATTTCATTTTGGGTTGTCCCTTAATAATTGTCCATTTTGTAAAGTTAGAAGGGTAAAAATTTGTGCATTGTCTATTTTGTCCCTAAAAGTAGATTTCATTTTGAAAAGTTAGTGAATAAAAGTGTAATGATGATGGGTAAGTACGGAAAGTGGAGGAAAAAATTGATGTGAAAGGTATAATGATGATGTCTTTTTAATAAGTTGGAGTTACGAAGTATGACACTTAAAAAGGAACGGAGGGAGTATAAAACAAAAAAGAAGAGTGATTTTGATTCTCTATCATTTAATAATTACACTCTAAAATTTGTCTTTTACTTGTTCTTCGAAAGTTGTGCTACGTTTATTTTTAGCACACGCTCAAAGAAAAACATCGGAGTGTGTTTATTGAAAGGTGGAATGCAAAAATTACTTCTCATATCATAGCAAATGATTTTCAAAAAAGCTTGGATCGAGAACTTACACTTATCGAATTGAGACGATTTCCATGTAAGACCACTCGGTTTTTTTTTTTTTAAATTGTTGAGCAGCTCGAATCATCCGTGCGGGACCCAGAGTGAATGGTTGTTCAGTGGGTGTATCATTAACGCTGTTTTTTAGTACTTTTATACGTCACTATTTTACCTCTTTCATGGAAATTAACTACGTAAGTGCTTGACGGAATCCTAGACCTAAAATAATGAGTTGCCCCAAGCGTAGGGCGGAGACCAACGTAGCATAATATCCGGTAAGTCCGGAGTCGAAACCACAAAGACGGTGATGTATGCTGACTAAAAACTCGGGTTGTTACTTATTTAAACGGGCTCTTAGGTAGTCACCCCTTGTAATTTTGATTGAGATTAACTAAACTTATGAAATAATTGAACTTTTCAGATAATTAAAAGAAGGTCTGGTCGTAGGGTTTAGCACTCGTAACCAGTTCAGATTAACCTGCTCCATTCGGTGTTCTTAAAAACATTCAACTTTAATTTAGAAAAGATACCCCGCAAGATGCAAAACCTCATGGTCGCCGTTTACCCATACGCAGCGGAGAATGAGTTTTGGACCCCCATTCTCCCGTTCACATGGGCTCCGACAATGTCTGGGTTCGTCTGTGGGAAGTATTTTACCAATCTAAAATTGTCTGATTCATTGTTTGAAAATAAGAGTAGTGCCCGGACTAGCCACGATGTGCTAATCACCCCGCGACCCTACCTATACTACTACTCACTAATCATTGCACATGAAATAAAAGAAATCCTAACTTGAAACATACTTCTATTACACGAAATGAAAAATAAATAGGAAAATATCAAATAATCAAAAACAAACGAATAACTTTAATTAAGAGCATAAATTAAAACTAGTTATCAAAATACGGGTAATTAAACAAAACATCAAAAACTTGAAAGGAAAAGAAAACTGTGAATGAAAGAACAGAAATCCGAAACTGCCAAGTAAAAACCGAAACAATCCTGCAGTCGGCAGCCCCGTTTTCCGTTGCGTCCTCCTGCTGTTTCGTCCGTGGCATCCGTCCGTCCTTTGGAATCCCTCCAAAAGCGCAGCCCTCTTTCCTCTGTTCTATGCGTGCCTGGAGATTAAAAAATAAAATATATATCTATCCAACCCTACTCCCCTTTTATATCTTGGGCTTGAATGAATATAAAAGAAGTAAAGAACTAAGGCCACAAATTCGTCACACGTAGTTTTCCTCTGGACAAGCCCATGCTTTGATTTACAAACCGGCCTCTGATCAAGGCAGCCACATGTTTGAATATTTTCAGCCTCCTTTACCCCAGTAACAGTTGCAGCACACGGTTGACCATTGACGTGCAAAAGAAGAATTATCATGGGCCCACCAATGGGCTTTGCCTGGACATCAAATAAAGCTTAATTTTGCGCTCTTTTTGTACTGAATCTTCCATATACCTACAATACACAAATTAAGTATTAAGCTCCAAATAATAATATAAATGAGACTTAATAAAGATAAATTAGGGGCGCTAATATAAACATTTACGCGCCTATCAGTAAGGGTTCAATTTTCGTCAGGACTGCGAGTGCTTGATGCAGTGGTTGATAAACTTTAGGCTTGGTCCACCCACTTGCCACTTAGCGGTACGTATACCTTTCACAATTCTTTAAAAGTATGCCAGACATCTATAAAAAATAATAATAAAGTCAATTTTGTTTCAATGGCTAATGCTAAATGGTGACCCCTCTTCTTCTTTATCATCTAATGACATCCAGAATAGGATCAAACTCTATTATTTTTAAGAATGCACGTAACACGATGGAAATAAGAGCTAGGCTGGTATTAAATTTAAAGGAGAAGAAGCTATAATTAGTTAATTACCTATTAAAAAAAACACATAATAAACCATTCATTTTGTTAAGAATGTTGAGTAGATCATTCATGCAAAATAAAACTGGCACAATATTCTATCTAAAAGACTATTACAAAAGGATTTCAAAGGGTTTTTTTTTTTTTTTTGCTTTTTTACTGTTATAGATGGATAAGACTTATAAGTGAAAAGAAAGAAAGAAAAACGATGACCAAAACTTTGTGACTATAGAATACATTCCCATTGATTAATCAATTGATTTCTTCTCCAATTAAAAGTACTATGAATTACATGAAATTTTGTGTTATTAAAAGTTTAGTTTTAAATAATCAATGAGAATGATTATAGTTTCACAGAAGACTTAATAATCAATTAGGAGGTCTAACTTTTCAAATACGAATACAAGAATCTCACAAACCTAAAGTAACCAAAGTGCATACAAACTACCTTCGCCAATCTACGAAAAAGAAGAAAATTGCAAACCTAAACCGAACAACTTCGCGACAAATATCTTCGATGACAACTTTTACTTCTGTAGGGCAAGACCACACGTGGATGGGAAGTCAATCCAAACAATCTGATTCGTCAATAGACCACCACTGCATCCGCTTTGCTTCATCAAATGACCATCACCACCACCTTTATCGAAACTTGAAACTGCTTTCATTTGATAAAGGAAGGGCCGAGAGGAAGGGAAAAGGAAAAAACACCAAAAAAAAAACCCTTGGATTTGAGTTCGACGGAAGCAAAACTTTCATTGGAAAGGAAGAGCTAATTTTTTTTAGGATTCCATAAAAAAATATTCTAAAAATAATGAACGGTTCGAATCATTTTTGTGAGATCTGAGGTGGATCTCACAAAATTCATATATATATGATATGTACAAGCTCATATGTACCCATAGCTTTTTCCGAAATGAATCCACAATAATGTAATGAGAAAGGAAAAGAATAGTAGCATTTTTACAATATATGTGCTTATTGAAGGAAGAGGAAATTATGGTCAAGTGTACAACTTTCAAAGTTCGTGGAATCAAAGTTGTATCTGGTAATAGTATTTTTCCTGTTTGGCCGCATAGGTATATGAAACATATAGAGGACAATAATGTAGGCAAGGTTAGAGCATCTGCAGCTGCGTTTGCCAGTTTCCCGTTGCCATTTTTATTTTTGGCTAACAAATAGTGCCATTTCGTTATTAAAAAAAAAAAGGGGCAAAGGTGTTACGTACACTCCTGTATGTCATTTTGCCACTCTCATTTTTCTCTCTCAATATAAAAAATGGCAACTTTGCCATAAATTTCCTCATATTTGACAAATAAAATGGCATTTGTCATAATAACTTTTGACTTTGAGTTTGAGTTTGAGTTTGTGGGGTGGTAATTTGCATTTTTGAGAAACGGCAACAAATTGTGCCAAATATAGCAACCAGTGTGGATGCTCCTAGTCTCTTTAGGGATAAGAATACATTCCTAATAGAGTGATTTACTTATATATCCTTTCGACTTTGCACAAAAGTTTAACTTAGTTCTTCAAGTTTCAATTTCAACCTACTTAACCTTCAATTTGCAAATTGGTTTCAATGTCATCCCTCAGTTGGCTTCCATTAATTATTTGGACGGAAATTAGACATGTGCCGTACCCATCACGTGAGCCTTCCCCCAAGGGCAAATTTGCCCATTTGCCTAGCTTCCTTATCCCCCATCATCATCAATTCATCATCATCATCACCACCACACCACTATAAAAATAGATAAAGATCTCGGTTATTTGGTGTGATCTTTCACTTTTAATCTCGCATTCAAAATCGTGGTCTATCAAGGTGTAACTAAAAGTTTTTATCTTTTAATCACAGAATAAAAATCGTGATTAAATCTCATTAATACCGTGACTAAAAACATAAAAACTGTGATTAAAAAAGACAAAACCGTGACCTTTAATAGCTTAACATCTCAAATCTAAGTTTCATTATAAAACCGTGGTTGTTTAGAGAGTAATAATCTCAGTTTTTTAAAAAAATCGGGATTGAAAGTGGCGTTTTCCTAAAGGAAAAAATCCCCCTTTATTTATCCTGCTGGGTTTTGAACCTAAGTCTCTTGAGTTTTGCGTAGAAGTTTCAACCAACTGCACCACACACACTTTTCAATATATAATTGAAATATTTAATATATAACATATGCGTTTAACATTAAAATATATTTCGAACATCATTTTGAACCTTCAAATATTAAAATTAGAAATTTTGATAAACATGAAAATTGTAGCCCTTTGTGTTATTGTTCAAACCCAATTTGAATTAACTCAATTAATGAAGTTTTGAGCATAGAGTTGTACTCAAAATACATTTGGCGAAGAAGCGCAACCTTCATAAATTTCATCACCAAATGTATCTATTTGGTGACGAAATATATTTTCATCGCCGAAAGTACCCCATTTTTTGACGAAATATTTTTTTGTAGAATGGTTGAGAGTGACATTTATTTAGGGGTATTGCGCGCGTAGTCGATTAAGGGGTAAGCGACTTTCAACTTTTCCTATATAAGAGCTTTCATCTCAAGGCTAAAAAAAATGTGATGTATTCTCTAACTTACAATCTCAGTTTCTAGATGATTGAGATTAAAGGTTTTTTTTATTTCAGTTTTTCAAAAACGAGATTTATTCTTTAAGTTACAATCTCACTTTTAAATTATTGAGATTAAAAAATCTTTTCATCTTAGTTTTTTTCGAAACGAGATATATTTTTTCATATATAATCTTAGTTTTTTGAGAATGAGATCTATTCTTGAAATTACAATCTCACTTTTTAGATTACTGAGATTAAAAAATCTTTTCATCTCAGTTTTTTCGTATAATTGAGATTAAAACTATAATCTATAACATTTTATTACGCTTTTACAAAAAGTGAGATCTTTTTAGTTTTTGGACCGTGATTCTTATACCATTTTTGTAGTTGTGCCACCACCACCACCACCATCTTCTGTCTCCACCACTTTCTACTCCACCGTCCCAACTCTCACCAAATCCATTCCCCTCCCTTCCTAACCAAACCCATTCCCCCGTCGCCTCTGCCTCAACCGCCCCCAATCGTCGTCCAATTAACAGTAACTAAAAGCTAAATCCCCATCGATGAGCTTCCCTCTACTTTGTTTCTCTCTCTGAATCCCGACCAAATCACCATCAAATCCACCATCTCACAACCAAAATACGGAGTAGAACAAATTACAGCCACTCATTTCAACCAGAACAATTACTAGCTTTAAGTATTAATGTGGAAGTTGAGTTTCCTAAATCGGGTCATTTGCAAACAACAATATGGTCCTTTCTCCACTGATTAATGATTCAAAAACAAAAAATATCTCAGAAAAATAGTTCAATTTCCTCGCCCAAGTTCTCATGGTTTAGGGTTCTCTCATTTTTTTGCGTAAAGAACGGGGCTTTGGGCACTAACTGAAAAACCCAAAAGAAAACAGATTTGAAAAAGTTAAACCCAATCGACAAATATTCAGTTAGGGGAGAGAGAGAGAGAGAGAGAGAGAGAGAGAGAGAGATTCAGTCAGGGCAGAGAGAGAGAGAGAGAGAGGAATTTAGTTACCAGCTTCTTGTCAGGTATAATAGAAGGCATGATCATGCTGTAGAAAGACTGGGGCTCCGTTCGGGAACGATAAATAAGTACTTATTTTTTAAAAAGACAATTTTAAATTCAAAAATTATGTGCTTACGTAAATAATTTTTCTATCATTATAGATCTTGTTTGATAGAGCTCATTATGATCTTTAATACGGTGTAAAAAAAATTAAAAAATTATTTTTTGTTTATATTATTTTTGAGTTTGAAAATGTGAAATAAGTACTTATTTTTTAAAAAGGTGTTTTGAAACGAGGCCTGGTTCGCCACAAAACTAGGCCGCTAGTGGCCGGGGTCGCCGAGTTCTGTCCGTGGTGGCGCATCGTTTGGTCCGTGGTGACTGGAGTGGTAATAGGAAGGGAGTGGAATGAGTTTGGCGAGGATTAATGGGACCGTGGAGGAGTAGGTAGAGAGAGAAAAATGGTGGTGGTGATGATGCTGGGGGTAGGGGATGGGAGGGGAATCGGCAAATTTGCCCTTGGGGAAGGCTCACGTGATGGTAGGGCTGCAAACGAACCGAGCCGCTTGCGAGCGGCTCGTGACTCGGCTCGTTAACGGCTCGTTCGAGCTCGGTTCATCAAGCAAATGAACGAGCTCGAGCTAACATTTTCAGCTCGTTTCATAAACGAGCCGAGCTCGAGCCACTTGATGCTCGGCTCGTTGAGCTCGCGAGCTGCCATAAGTACATACATATACCAAACGAGCCATTCGAGCCAAGCTCGAGCTTACATATACGTATATATATATATATACACATACATACATATACCAATACCCATACATGTACCGAACGAGCCATTCGAGCCGAGCCGAGCCGAGGCGAGCTCGAGCTTTTGAATATATGTTCGAGCCGAGTTCGAGCCCACATATTTCAGCTCGATTCGAGCTCAAGCCGAGCTCGAGCTGAGGAAAACTAAGGCGAGCCAAGCTCGAGCAAGGCAAAACTTGGCTCGACTCGACTCGTTTGCAGCCCTACGTAATGGGCACATGCCCAATTTCTATCCAAATAATTAACGGAAGCCAACTGAGAGATGGCATTGAAATCAATTTGCAAATTGAAGGTTAAATTAGTTGAAATTGGAACTTGAACGACTAAGTTGAACTTTTGTGCAAAGTCGAAGATATAAGCAAATCACTTTTCCTAATATTTAGGAGAAAATTATGGAGACCAAGGCAAGGTTTAGTTTGATTATGAAGCCAACAATATGGTTTAGTGATTCATCTTGACTCTTGAGGGAGGTATTGGAAAACTAAAAATTAAGACAAAAAAAACTAAGAATATATTATTGACTAAAAATGGATTTAAAAAAATTGAGTCTTGTTTACAATTTGTTCAACTCAATTTATTTTATTACGCTTTTTTTTTTCACTTCTAGCTACTCATCGAGTCCAATATTTAATCCTAACTATTTGACAACTAAAAAATCCACTAAACACCAAGTATACAAACATTTGTAAGAATAATACTCAAAGTTGCTCTATAAATCTAGCTAATTGCCATAGTATTCATAATCTTTGAAATAAATTTTTTAACAAGATTAAACAAAAAGTCATTCAATATGGCGAGAATGTCTGATGGTTTTTCCCAAAAATTTTTATTTGGTCCGCAAAAAATTTGAAGCCAAAAAAAAAAAAAAATTGACATAAGAGAAATATTGCAAACAAAAAAAAACTAATCAATTGTAAATTTAGTATAAACTCTACATTGAAAATTGAAGAAAAGGAAGAAAAATTGTAGTGATTGAGGAAAATGTGTTCAACAATAAGTCTACAACTCATGCTTCGATGTGAGAAGCTCACACCCCTTGTTTGTCGGGGGTGTAAATAGGTGTCTATTTGAGTGCGGCTATAGCATTTTTGAAATATTAAATGTCGTCATTTTTGTTTGCATGTATCTTGCATTCATTATACAGCTCCCGAAATGTGTCAATAGCAATGATGAAACAAAAAAGAAAAATGATTTTGATACTCTATAATTAAACTCTAAAATTTGTGTTTCACTTGTTCTTCGAAAGTTGTGCTACGTTTATTTTTAACGCACGTTCAAAGAAAAGCATTAGAGTGCATGTGTTTATTGAAAGATGGAATGCAAAAATTAGTGACAACTTTTTTCTTTTTGGAATTTAACAAGTGGTTGATTTGGAGTTTTGATGACGTATAGGTTCCATACGTCATTCAACTGACGAGATTGGCGGGATTCAGCATGAGAGTGCAAGAGCCCATCCGTTTTTTGAGAGATGATACACCCACCGAACACCCCATCCACCGCACGCGTGTGTGGCCCGCTCTAGGGCCGCACGGATGATCCGAACAACTCAATAATTTTAGAAAAAAAAACCAAGTGGGCTCTCGTCAAAATCATCTTAATCCGATATGTCTAGGTGCTCGTTTTAATCTTTCATATGTGAACGGCTCGGATCATCTGATTTTCGAAAGTTTGGATCGAGCACCTACACATATCGAATTGAGACGATTTCCGTGCACGCGCACTCCTTTTTTTTTTTTAGATTATTGAGCGGCTCGGATCATCAATGCGGGGCCCAGAGTGGACCCCACGCGCGTGCAATGGGTGTGCGGTGGATTGTTGTTAGGTGGGTGTATCATTAATGTAGGTGGATGGTTGTTCAGTGGGTGTATCATTAATGCTGGTGAATGGTTGTTTGTTGGGTGTATCATTAACGCTGTTTTTTAGTACTTTTTATCCAATGTCATTTCATCACCTCTTTCGTGAAAAGTAACTACGTAAGGGTTTGATTCTCGTCAGGAATGCAAGTGCTTGATGTAGTGGTTGATATACTTTAGGCTTGCTCCAACCACTTGCCGCTTAGCGGTACGTACCCCTTCCACAATTCTTTAAAAGTATGTTAGACATCTATAAAAAAATAATACTAATAAAGTCAATTTTGTTTCTATAGCTAATGCTAAATGGTGACCCCTCTTCCTTATCATCTAATGACATCCGGAACAGGATCAAACTCCATTATTTTTAAGAATGCACGTAAGGCGATGGATATAAGAGCTAACTAGGATATTAAATTTAAAGGGGGAGAAGCTATGATTACCAATAAAAAATAAACGTATCTGTCATATAATTCATTCATTTTGCTAAGAATGTTGAGTACATCATTCATGCAAAATAAAACTGACACAATATTCCATCTACAAGACCATTACAAAAGGGTTTCAAAGGGTGTGTTTTTTTTTTTTTCCCTTTTTTGCTGTTAAAAATGGATAAAACGGAGTATAAGTGAAAATAAAGAAAGAAAAACGATGATCAAGACTTTGTGACTGTAGAATACATTCCCATTGATTAATCAATTGATTTCTTCTCCTATTATAAGCACTATGAATTACATGAATTTTTGTGTTATTAAAAGTTTAGTTGTAAATAATCAATCTGAATGTATATATTCTTTTTTTCTTTTTTGAGTAAATTAGCTTGAAATAGAAAAACACTAATCGAATATTGCCGGAGACTTGAACCTTGTTCCTACATGACCAAATCAATTCAATCAGGCACTAGCCAGTTTCATTGGTTGCATATGCTTTTCCTTCTTCTGGATTAGCACAACGTATTTGTCACAAAGTCGTGGTCAATTTTTTTGTTTTACATGGAAGTCTTTGTCATTACTTTAAATATTTTTTTGATAGCCCCATTTACTTTTAATCTCGTTCACTTATTTTTCTTCACATGTTTTTCCCGTCAGGTTCACTTTAATGCATGAAAATTCCCGATGTGATTATAGGTGGGTCTGCCTTGCGCCAATAATTGTTTTTTTTTTGCTCGGCAAAAGGAAACTTTTATTAATATCAAAAGGGTACATCGAGGAGGAAGCAAAACATTACTGCAAAGAAAATATCCGACCGAGATTGGATAATACAGCAATCTACACCTTCACTTTTCGAATCCCATTCAAATAACCCTTGAAATCCTCCATAGTGTAGATCTTAATGTCAAATTTAGCCTTCATCCACATAGCTACTCTTGTTTTAACTAAATCCGCCACTTCCGAAGCCTATTGTGTTGCCCCATTGAAAATAAACCCGTTTCTCATCAGCCAGATGGACCAAAGTGTAGCAAAGAAACATGTTGTATTTTTATTTGTCCTTTTTCTAGTTTTTTCTTACATTCATGTCGAACTTTTTAGAAATTAGTTAGTATTTATCTTGAGAGAGGTATCGGAAAACTCAAAATATATTAAGACCAAAAACTTAGAATAATTGTCTATAAATGGATAAAAAAATTGAGTCTTGTTTACAGTTTGTTCAACTCAATTTATATTTTTACACTCTTTTCAATTCTAGCTACTCGTTGAGCCCAATTTTTAATCCTAACTATATATTTTGACAACAAACTAAAAAAAAAAAATCCACTAAACACCAAATATACAAACATCTGTAAGAATAATACTCAAAGTTACTCTATACATCTGTAATGTTTCGTTTGCCGAGCAAAAAAAAAGAAAGTTACTCTATACATCTAATTGCCATAGTATTCATATTCTTTGAAATCCTAATAAAAGTCATTCTATATGAGGGGAACGTCTGGTATTTTTCCCAAAAATTTTATTTGGTCTGCAAAAATTTGAAGCAAAACAAAAAAAAAAATTGTCGTAAGAGAAATATTACCAAAAAAAAAAAACTAATAAATTGTAAATTTAGTTTAAACTATTATAACTAAACATTGAAAATTGAGGGGGAAAAAACAAAGAAGAAAAAGTTTAGTGATTGGGGCACAAATGTGTTCAACAAGTCTACAACACACTTGTTTACGTGGGTGTGTAAATAAGTGCGTGTTTGGGTGTGGCTATAGCATTTTTGTTGACATGTATCTCATGGGGTCTCGTGCATTCTACAGGTCCCGAAATGTGTCATTAGCATTGATAGAAAAAAGAAAATGACTTTGACTTTGATACTTCTTCTTCTTTTTTTTTATAATTACACTCTAAAATTTATCCTTTATTTGTTCTATGAAAGTTGTGCTATGTGTATTATTCATGCTAAAAGTCAAGTATTAGAGTGCACGAGACCCCATGAGATACAAACGTTTTTCTTTCGGAGGAGCCACACAAACAAGTGATTGATTTTCATGTGTTTTGGTGACCTAGAGGTTCCACACGTACGTCATTCAACTGACGAGATGAGGGTGGGATTCAGCATGAAATGAGAGTGCAGTGCTCATCTGTTTTACTTATTCAAATTCAAGTAATACTTTTCTGGGTTCTATTTGGAAGAACTTAAGCCCCCCAAGGTGGAAATTTTTGCTTGGTTGGTTGTCAAGGAAAAAGCTACTATCAGGTCAGAACTTCTTAGTAGAAATGTGATAAATGAAATTCATTTAGCCTTGTGTCCTCTCTGCTCTATGCATCTTGAATCAAATCAACATTTATTTCTCCATTGCCATTTCTCTTGGAGTGTTTGGTCAATAATTTTAGAGTGGTGGAATATGAAATGGGTGTGCCCGGTCTCCGTTCCGGATTTAGCAAGTTGGTGGTTTGCAAATGAATTTTCCAATTTGGAGAAACATATTTGGGAAGCATGCTTCTATGCAACGCTTTGGTCCCTATGGTTGGTGAGGAATGATTACATCTTCAACAACTCAGCAAAACAAGCCTGGGAAGTGGGAGATGTAGTTAAATCTAGGGTCGCAATGTGGATGAAGGCCAAGTTCGACATCAAGGTCTATACGGTGGAAGAGTTTAAGGTTTTTCTAGATGGTATCCGAAAACTAAAATTGTAACTTAGATTGAGGTGTGTTATCCAACTGTTAGTTGGATGTGTTTGTATTTTCTTTTGGTGCTTCTAGGCTCTACGAGCTAGGATGTATTCCCTCGATGTAACCCTTTCGAGTTCTTTATAAAGTTTCATTTGCCGAGCAAAAAAAAAACACCACTTCCTCGTTTCTTCTACGTGGAAGGTGAGAGTTCGATTCTCACCATGAATGCGAGTGCTTGATGTGATAATTTTTTTTTTGCTATGCAAAAAGATTTTATTAATCTTTATAAACGATTATAAAGATTAAACAGAACAAAGGCACACCAGCATAAGCCACCTAATACTACCGAAAAAAGGACAGCAAAACGCCAACCAAAACAGAAAAAATCTAAGGAAAACCTAACTACAAAACCCAAAAATCTAAATGAAAACTCCAAACCAAACAACAAGACCCAAACCATACCTCAAAACCCAAAGCTCCACAAAAGCGAAAACAAACCAAAGTGAGAAATCGAAGCAAAACCGAAAGACCGACACCAAACCTAACAACATGCACAATAAGCCTTGGAAACCATTCTTGATGTCATGGTTGATGTTCTTTGGATTTGCTCCACCCACTTGCCGCTTAGCAGTACCCCTTCACATCCCCTTAAAAGTGTACTACTAGATATCTATCGAGTGATGCAAAAATAATAATAGAGTCAATTTTGTTTCTATGGCTAATGCTAAATGGTGCCCCTCGGGCACTAGTTTGGCTATAATTAATGTTAGTTATCCTGACTATATACTAGTTAAGTCGTCAATGGAGAAACCTTTCCAACTACTCTCATTTATTATTCTGGTTTTACCCTTTAGAAATTATTTCGGTTTGAAGTATGACCCGTTTACTTTGTGTCAAGTTAATTTTATGGATATATATTCAACAACTATTAGTTTTCATCATATAGCAAGGGAGCTTGTTTGGTGTTGCACAAGTGACATCACGAGAATTACAAAGTTCTAAAACTAATCTAATTAAAGTTTAAAAACAAAATTGTGTAACAAAATTCTGGACCATTTAATGGGAAAGACTACAATACACACCCCTTATTTGGGTGTGTATCATATGCAACCCTCACAATATTATGAATTATAGAGAAAATGTTATGAATAGTATTGCTAAAAAAGTTACGAATCGTACTGCTGAAAAGTTAAGAATTCTAAAACAAAAATAACAAAACACGATAAAATGTTATGAATGAACCATAAAATAAGTGCATATGATACACCATTTTAAGGAGTGTGTATTGTAGACTTTCCCTCAATTAATTGTTCAATAGAATGATGAACAAATCAATTATAGGGCAAATTATGAACTGTTGGAGGGTTTTTTTTTTTTTTTTTGGTAAGTTAAAGTTTTATGGAGGGTTTTTTTTTTTTTTTTGGCAAGTTAAAGTTTTATTAAACGAACCTGGGAATTTTACAACTGCTAAGGGGCATACGCAGAAACAAGGCAAAGAACAAACCAAAACAAAGAGGGCTTTTACTTAGCCAACCAGAAGACAGCCCTCAAAACACTAAGCTAATGCCGTGGTCCAAAACCCTTATGACTAATGGACCAATTATAATAGATAAGACGATTGCCATCAGTTCTCTTCTCTTGACAGCCCTCTATGAAATAAGCAAAGCTCTAACATCATTCTCAATTAATCTTAGCAATCAACTGATTCATGGTCAGACTAACCCTTTGAAAAATTCGAGTGTTCCGTTCCCTCCATATGTGGTACATAAATGCAGAGGAGAGCTTGTATACCAGATCCTGGAGTAGTGCTGTAAATAATATCTATACTGCATGTACAAATCTTATTAATGTAAAAAATATATAGATTATACTAGGAGAAGCATGAATAGTAATCTTGGACATTTTTTGTGGGACGGGTGGGGTATCATTCTTTTGCTTTGTTTGTCACTGAGCATTAGAAATTCAAGATCGCACAAGTTGAGTTGATAAGCATTTGTCTTTGGTAACTTATGAATTTCAAGAAAAGAATAGATTGAAATGCAATTCAGGATTAACTGAATTGATGTTTTCATTTCATCATTGAGAAATGATTTTCATTATATCAAATAATCTGATACTAACTTTCCGGGTTTTTTCTCTCTCTTTTGGCAAAACAAGAAAGAAGTTTCTGTCATATGAAGCTATATGGAAGGTAACATCTGTCGTGTTCAGGAGGAGTTAGAGAGGGAGGCTACAAGCGGGAGCTCGTCTTCTTCGCCTTCGGAGGAATCTATCCAGTCTGATCCCATTCGAAGCTCTTCGATTATTGTTAGGGAAGTTAAAGCAACCATGGCGGTAGGTCGTGAGCTTGGTGTTCATCTTTCACAAGCAGACGAAACAATTCTCGGACGGATGATAGAACTAGAAGCTGAGGAGTATCGTCGCTCGCAGGAGAAGGCGGGAGAGCTATAGGCAGTGGTTCAGGTACGTGGAGTCTTTCGCTTAGATTTTTTCAATGCAGATTATTTCTTGGAATATAAGGGGAATGGGGAGTTTTGTTAAGAAAAGATTTCTGTTTAAACTTATTAAAAAGAGGAAGCCAGACATGATGTGGGTTCAAGAGACTAAAATGGAATCCATTGATAAATTAGTTGTTCAGAATATTTGGGCTGGTGATGATATTGAGTTTGTATGCTCTAGTTCGGTGGGTGCTTCAGGAGGATTACTTGTATTATGGAAAAAAGATTTTTTTCGAGCAACGACTATTATTGTCCAGCGGTCATATATTCTGCTTCAAGGGGTATTGCATGATAATTTTCCTTGTATTTTGGTGAATATGTATGCCCCAAACGATGCGGGTAGTCGCAAAATGTTATGGGACGAATTGGTGGGGCTTAAAGCAAATTTCCAAGAGCCTTGGTGTGTAGGGGGAGATTTTAACGAGATTAAAGACGTTGTTGAACGAGTGGGGTGTTTGAGAATGGATAGAGGTATGAAGGATTTTATTGAGTTTTGTAATTCCATGGAATTTATTGACCTGCCCATGCTTGGCAGGAAATACACGTGGTCTAATTATCAAAATCAAGCTATTCACAGTAGGTTGGACAGATTCTTATGTTCACAGGATTGGATTATGAGGTTTAAAATTCTTCAATGGGGTTTACCTAGATTGATTTCTGACCATTGCCCTGTTATGATCTTGGATGACAACCGTGATTGGGGTCCGAAACCTTTCAGATTTCTGGATATCTGGCTGTCTAATCCCAACTGTTTGAAGCTCGCGGAGGAAACCTGGAATAATGTACAGGTGTCTGGGTGGGCAGGATTCATTCTTCTCCAAAAAATGAGGGCAATCAAAGATAGGTTGAAAGTGTGGAATAAGGATGAATTTGGGGATATTAATTGTGCACTGGCAGTGATAGAATCTGAGCTAAATCGTCTTGATGTCTTGGCTGAGGAAAGACAACTTACCTCTGATGAAAAAGCAATGAAGTGTAAATCGAAGTCTGAATTTTGGAGATTATCAAAATTGTCGGAGTCATTATGGAGACAAAAGTCGAGGGTAAATTGGTTGAAATTGGGGGACAAAAATACCAGATTTTTCCAAGCAATGGCTAATAACAGATACAAGAGAAACATGGTAGGTTCAATTGTGGCGAATGGTAGGGTGCTGGAGGAACCGTTGGATATCAAAGAAGCTGCTGTTGAATTTTTCAGCGGTAACTTCTTCGATGAGAGAGTTCATAGAGCAGTATTGGAGGGTGAATTCCCAAGAACCTTGTCTCATAGTGCAGCTCTTGAGCTTGAGAAAGAGTTTGAGGAGGAGGAAATCGTAGCAGCTTTGAAAGGGTGCAGTAACGTCAAGGCTCCAGGTCCAGATGGGTTTAATTTCTCATTCATTAAGAAGGGGTGGATGTTTATGAAGACTATCATCCTACAATTTTTCTCAGAATTTCATGAGAATGCAAAACTGACTCAAGGTATCAACTCCACTTTTGTTGCTTTGATCCCAAAGGTTGATTGCCCCTCGTCCTTTAGAGAATATAGGCCCATAAGCATGGTGGGCTGGATATACAAAATCCTTTCAAAAGTGTTAGCTAACAGGTTGAGAGTTCACATTCCAACTGTCATAGGAGAGGCACAAGCTGCCTTCATCGGGGGTAAACAGATTCTCGACGGGGTCCTTATTGCTAATGAAGTTATCCATTGCTGGAAGAGCAAAGCTAGAGGTGGCCTTATTCTAAAACTGGATTTTGAAAGGGCGTATGATTGTGTTAACTGGGGATTTATGTTGGATATGCTCAAGAAGGTGGGATTTGGGGATAAATGGTGTAGATGGATCAAGGAGTGTTGCTCGACAGTTTCCATGTCTGTTCTCATTAACGGGTCAGCTACGAAAGAGTTCAAGACACAAAAAGGCCTTAGGCAAGGGGATCCCATATCTCCTTTTCTTTTCAATATTGTGGTTGAGGCTCTCAATATTTTGCTCGAAAGAGCGAGGGAGAAAAGTATTATTAAAGGAGTGGTGATAGGTCGTAATGGTCTGGTGTTATCTCACTTGCAGTTTGCGGACGACACGATTCTGTTTTGTAATAATGACAACGAGGAGATGTGTAACATCAAAAGGATCCTAAGGATTTTCCAATTGATGTCTGGCTTGAAGATAAATTTTTCGAAGAGCTCTCTTTGTGGTATTAATGTAAGCAATCTAGATGTGTCTGCTCTTGCTCAAGTGATGGGTTGTAAAGCTGAAAAACTACCCATAAAATACCTTGGCCTGCCTTTGGGAGCTAACCCGAGGAATGTCAAAACTTGGGATCCAGTTATCGAGCGCTCTCAAAAGAAGCTGTGCATTTGGAGAAGTAGGTTCATGTCTACTGGAGGTAGACTAAATCAGATTAATTCCAATATGTCCAACTTGCCTGTTTATTTTATGTCAATCTTTAGGATGCCGGTGGCAGTGGCGAAAAAGTTGGAGAAGTTGCAACGACAATTCTTTTGGGGGGATACGGTTGACAAGAAGAGATTGCATCTGATAAAATGGGAGAGTATAACGAAGAAAAAGGCAGCAGGGGGTTTAGGGGTGAAAAGGTTATTGCAACAAAATTTAGCTTTGCTTGCTAAATGGTGGTGGAGGTTTAGTAAGGATAAGGAATCCTTGTGGGTAAAGGTGGTGAGGTCGAAATACAAATTGGATCAAAGAAGTTGGCTACCCGAATACCCAATGAGAGGCTCTGTTTCAACTGTCTGGAATGATATCTGCGCGGTGGGTGATTCTAGTTCAGGTATTGGTGGAATTGTGAAAGAGGGTTTTAAAATAAAAGTCTTTTCGGGCAACAACACTTACTTTTGGAATCACAGTTGGTTAGGACCTTTTACTCTAAAAGAGGAGTACCCTAGATTGTTCCTGTTATCCACTCAAAAAGACGAGGTGATTAGCAATATTTGGGGAGGGCTGGAGAATGGAAATTGGGGGCTGAATTTTAAAAGAAGGCTTCGAGATAGAGAGAATCAACAACTGGAGGCTTTGATACAAAGAGTGCAATCCTATGCAATGGATCCATCCAAGCCTGACTCCTTACTCTGGAAGTGGACGAAGGACAAGAGATTTACAGTAAGGTCATTGTACGAACAGTGGGAGTCGCTATCTATGGATCGAAACTTACTCTTGGGTTCGGTTTGGAAAAATTTATGCCCTCCGAAGGTGGAAATTTTGGCTTGGATGGTTATTCAAGAAAGGGTGGCAGCGAGGTCGGTTCTAGTCAGTAAGAATATTGTGCTGAATGATCAGTCATGCCCGTTGTGCTCACTGCATCAGGAAACGCCTAATCACCTATTCCTCCACTGTAAGTTTTCCTGGTCCGTTTGGTCTCAAATTTTGGATTGGTGGCATTTTTTTTGGGTTTGCCCTTCCTCGATAGCTGGGATGGCGAGTTGGTGGTTTGATACCAGTTTCCGCAACCTAGAAAAACACATTTGGGAAGCTTGCTTCTATGCGACAATCTGGTCAATTTGGATTATGCGGAACAAGCTTATTTTTCAGAATGTGACGATCAGCTTAGAGGAGGTAGTGGATTTAATCAAGTACAGAGTGGCCATGTGGATGAAAGTTTTTTGTGAGATTAAGGTGTATTCGATCGAGGAGTTCAAAGGATTCTTAGATGGTATTCGCTTGTTGAAATTGTAATCCTTAAGGTGCTCTCTTCCAATTTCCTGCTGGATGAGATTGTTTTCGTTTTTTCTTTTTGCTGAGTTGAGTTAGTTTGCTCTCCAGCTTTTCCTCTCGATGTAACCTTTCGAGTTTAATAATATTTCCTTTTGCCGAGCAAAAAAAAACAGCATTATCACCATTCAAGAAATGTGCTTCCAAAATCCTTTTTTTTTTTTTTTTGTAGTGAAGGACTAAGCATAGATTACGAAATACAAATAAGTATGGGGTATTTAATCCCTACAGAGTCTACATTTAATTGAAATAACAACAAAGACAGAATAATAGTAAAAGATAGAAAATCCAATGAATGGGTTGGCACACTCCTTGCTAGCAAGTTGGCACAGCAATTAACCTCCCGGTACTCATGCTTGAGGTTTGTCACCATGGTTCCATCCATTAGGAACCTGCAATCAGTTATCAAATTGCTCAAAGGATGAGCCGTTGACTCGCTTCGGTCTTGAATGGCATTGATCACTGCAATAGCATCCAGATTCCAGATAACAATATTGAAATAATGAAAATCATTTGCAAGTTTGAGGCCATCCCTTAAGGCCAATAACTCCGCTGCCAAGGTCGAGGCACTTCCCAATTTTTCTTTGGAAACCAATAATAAAACAGCCATTGTGGTCCGAAAGAGACCCCCGCAAGCGGCATTGCCTTGAGAATCCACCGCCCCATCAATATTAAGCATCGCCATGCCAAAATCGGGAGGTTTCCACCCAACCCAAACCGTGGATGGACTGGAATTTCGCTCAGTATTATGGGCTGTAAAGCACCATTCCGAAGCCTGAGCCAAAATATCAGTGTGGTTAAAAAAAATTTGTTCCAGTGGATCATTATGCGATAACGACCGAAAAAGGAAGCTATTCCGATTGTTCCAAATACAGCAACAAGCCAGGGGGAAGATTATCGCCCAAGGCAAACCCGATGGGTGGGTAAGCTTGGACTGACAATTGGAGAGGAGCCACTTAGGAAGACACTCAAAAAGGAAGTGAGGACAAAGGGAAGGGGGAAGGAGAAGATGCCAAATAGAGCGGGCAAAAGGACAATCACGGAGCACATGAAAGGTTGCTTTCAACATGATTCGGGCAATGCATGCAAAAAGGGTCAGGAGTGATAGAGCGGGCGAACCAATTTGTCTTTCGTGGACAGACGCGTGTGCCCAACTAACCAAAGGAAGTGAAGGACACGCGGGCTAGCACGGGTTTTCCCACAAATCTCTGACCTTAAGAGAGCAATCAACGGGGGAAAGAGGCCCTTCAATAACAGCTCGAAGTGGGCCCAAATCCAGCCAGTTATCGAACCAAAAACTGGTGGTCGCCCCACTACGAATGACGACTCTCTCACCTTTTTTAAACAGCTCATTACCTTTACAAATACTCCTCCAAATTGGAGAAGGCTTAGACACTTGTTTGATCGTATTCCCGTACTTACCCTTGAGGACACAGCACCAAAGAGAGAATTAGGTTCATTATAAAATCTCCAAATGAGATTGGGCAAAGCCACCTTACTAGCTTCGTGCGAACTGCAAATACCAAGACCACCTAGAGATTTCGGTTTTAACAACATTCTTCCAATTCAATGCATGAAGCTTGCGGCTTTCCTCCGAGGAACCCCCCCAGAGGAAATCCCGATTCACTTTGTCCAATCTATCCGTGTCAGATTTGGGCAGAGTGTTTGTTTGAGAAATGTAAGCGGTAATAGCGGAATTCACGGAATCAATGAGCGTGTGTCGCCCAGCCAGGGCAAACATTTTTCCTAACCCAACCTGCGAGATTTGCTTGGACTTTGTCACTAAGGTTCTTGAAGGTTTCTTTATTGGGCCAGGAATGGTGTATAGGACAACCCAAACATTTCCCCAAGTTGGAGCACTAACAACAACAAAAAAACAGTATACATTAACACAAATGTCCCATGCAGACACGCAGTTGTCTTTCCCACGGAACAACGCTCCTCATCGTCAAAATGTAGTACAGGTACTGAAAACTTTTAAACCGTTCTATCAAAACAACAATGATTCGAATGACAGTTTACAATTAAGCATCTTCCAACCACAGCACGATTTCATACCAGAATGTGAAAATTTGAAGAAAAGCTTGGTCACGGACCCATACCAGGTCATCCGTGAGATGTTGCTTTGCCTTTGTGGTTCCAAATCGGAGTAGTCTCAATAAGCTTATGGGGAACAAGCCGTCTCTCCCGCTTGGGAAGGGTTTTACGGCACCCCTCTCGCCCGACACGGAGTTGGTCTCTACTTAACATTTGTGCGATATTCATCAAAAATATTTTGTTTCATTAGGTAGCTAGCAAGTATCCACAGATATCCCACATAAATAGGTGTATGCAGGTGCTGGTGTACATGTATGATGATGGAATGATACCAAACAGCACAAGGAGAACTGTTATTGAAATCACTCTCGAGCACTCAGAATTGCACTCAGCGCTCAGGAGCTCTACTGAGCCACCCTGCAAATTTTGATTAAAACAAATACAAAAAGGTACTTGAAACAGAAACACACAATTGCTATCATGCACCATTGCTCAGCAAAGGGTTTAAACAGCTAAGAACTAGTCCTAACCATCCAAACAATTCTTCCTCGCAACAAGAAATAAACCTAACTGGGCTCTGAAAGGGACCAGTGCTCAAAAGAACATTGAAAAGAGAACATGCAAGGGAAAATGAGATTTTCGCTATATTGACATCACTCTAGAGCGCTCGGAACCAGTTCTGAGCACTTAGGAGTGAGTTGCACCCCAGGTTTTAGTTTGAACAGAAAGATGACAGATCTTAACATGTTGTTCTCATTATGTTTTCTGAAGATGAAATGCTTCTGAAAATGGTTGAAAATATTTATCTTTGAATAAAAAAATCGGAGGAAATATGCCTCTATCCTTAGAAAGTGAGTCATTTACAACAACATATCAAAGTATAGCCTATGCATTTTGTGAAAAATTTTCATTTTCCTCGAACATTCACCAAAAATGTGAGAAATAGGGGTGAAACCATTCCTAAGCACTCGGGAGAGGTCCTGAGCGATCGAGAGTGTTTCAGAGCAGGTTGAAAATTCTGTTTTATGACTCTTTTGCCCTTATTTTTACACTAAGGCCACTCAACCATTCATCTAGTATGAGGAACTGAAGTGGGATGGGTGATCTCCGGCCCTCAAAGGGATAATAGCCCTTTGGTTGAAATGTAGAAGAATTTCTACCTTCTTGTTTTGAACTAGAGCTTTGCTTCTTGAATGATTTTGATGGGTGGGAAAATGCAAGAAGTTAAGACCAGATGTAATCCTCAACTTCTTGAATTTTTCTAGATGTGTTTGGTATTTTTTTTGGATTTTTTGGAAATATTTGAGGATGATTTTTGAAGGTAAAGGAAGTCTTTTGTTTCTAAAAATAAAAGGTGAGAGAGAGAGAGAGAGAGAGAGAGAGAGAAAGAGACTTTTTCGAGGTCCTCCCCTAATGCATCATAGAGCTGTTTATATAAGGGAGGAGAAAATAAATTTGAATTTTGAAAATTAAATTTAAAATATAATCAAAAATATTTTTTGGGAAAAAAAAAAAAACATCATCATCAGTCTTCAGCAGTCCTCTGATGAGTGTCCTGTTGAAAGACTCATGTTTGAACAAATATCATTATGTAATCCTGAAAAAGCTGAAAGCTCAAACATGCATGCAGTGATTCTGAGCACTCGAGACAGGTCTCGAGCGCTCGAGACGGTCACTCTTAAGCACTCAGAAGCGAGCTTCATCTGAAATTTTGAAAATGGTCCTGGGCGCTCAGAAATGGTCTCGAGCGCTCAGGACCTATTCTTAGCAAATTGTTTTGAGTTTTTAAAGCTCTAGAAGCAAGGTCCAAATTAAACCGAGGCATGTATTAATCCACATTCATCATCGGGGGACCACAAATCCACAAATTAAGGAATTTCAAGAGGTTTAAATTGGGGTGTCTACAATATCGCTTTTAAGAGGAACTGAACAAAACACTTTGATAACAATGTACGACAATGTTACCAAGAAGAAGACAAAGTTTCAATACAACCTAAATTACTCAAATATATAAACCATCTAATAGAGAAGACTTTCAAAGCAAAACTAAAGCCTGAATTCCCCAAAGAAAGACAACATGTCATACAGAAGGCTTTCCAAGCAAAGCTACATGATCTCAAACGAGAGGTACACTTTCCAATTTTGATGAAAAAATAAACTATTTATATTTGTAAAAGAATAGGGTAAAAACCTATATCTATTCATGCAGGTAACCTTGAACCAACAGACATCAATAATGAAGAAGCGAAAGTAGACCCAAAAAGATTGAAAGTAGACCCAAAAAGCGAAACTGGATTGCAGTGGCAAAAATGTGTTCAACTTGTAGACCAATTCTACACATTTGTTTTTTTTGTTTTTTACTCTTGTTTTCAAAAAACTACAATTCTACACAGATGTTTGTCATTGTACATCATACCATGTATTTTAATTTCATATGCTAATAAAAATCGTTTTCAGAACGTAATATTTGTTTTGCTTTCGCAATGTAAAACCACTAAAGATTATATTTGCACAAAAGCACAAAAATAACCACGTGCAATGCACGTGCCCAATAACTAGTCAGAAAAAATTAACTCTTGGAGCCAAACAGGGTAGACCTTGATATATTTTTATTCCAAAACCACTTATTGGGAGGTGACTCGGGTTCAGATTTGGCCCATCGCGATTGGATCAAACAAACACCGCCCATCGCAATTGAATCTAAAAAACACCAGCTTGTTAAAAAATTCTCAGATTTCCCTGGTTTTTAGTTATGTCTCCGTTGAGACAGTGATTCACAACATCCAAAATTGTAGAACCGTTATGGTTCTTGAGTTGGTTTGCAACAACTGTAACATATTTTAACTAGTTTTACCAACTTCTTCACCAGCCATACCAAGAAGTGGCATGAGTGAAGCACCATAACAAATGCGCATAGACCCATCCAACCAAGCACCAGTCCATAAAGTACATCCGATGGAAGTTGTTTTGAGATTACTAATTCAACTGCTACCACATAAGCTGCAGCCATGCATGAAATTTTGACATACACAGCGAATACCAACAACCATGTCAATAACTTGTTTTTCATTGGGAATCCAGTCATGGCCCGCATAATAGTGCTCAACGATGCTCCTAACACTATGGTGTTAAGAGACAAGTAAACTTCATAATAGCTATCAGCGTATCACGGTCCATAATGGCTATTCCCGCTTCGTGCTGCTCGTCCGAGGAAGGAGACTTGGAAAGCAATTTGGCACTTGGGCTTGTATTTTGTCAAAAACCACCAGGCGGACTCATAATAGATTGATATGTCATGGTTGCCGTTAGGGTGGCTGTCATTATTAAATGGCCGCGTGCCTGTTGGCATGCATGGAACGTGCGTGTTACATATATATTAATAGGTCATGATAACTTTTTTTAACACGGAAGGATTATTTATTAGAAGTACTGCTACGTATTTATTATTATTATTTTTTTAATTTACAAAAGCATGACTTAGTAATTGATGGTTGGAAATGGGTTAGGACATCTCCACTGGAATTTGATTCCAATTAATTTCACATAAGGGAATTACAATGGTTAAGTAAAACATGATTATCGATGGAGTGTTAGTAAGGTATTTCTTGATAATGTGCCATTACGATTTCGATGGACGAATAAGAAAAGCATGAAATTAAGATTTCTTTTATTCACATGATTTGTTGAACACGCGAAATGATGTATGTGTACGAACCACGAGAAATGAGAATTGAAATACGAAAAGAAATGAGAAAATGAAATGTAAAAGGGTCGATAATTGTGTGAGCATGAGAATCCGGTAGGTCCATTAAAGATAGTTAGCAAAACCATGGCTCGGTTGTGCGTGTGTGGCCTAGGAGCCTGGTAGGTCCTGAAAGAATGGTCAGCGGAACTAGTGTTATACGTGTTGAGAAATGTGAAATGATTAAAGATTGAGAGCCCGGTAAGTCCTGAAAGAGAGGGTCAGCGAAATCAGTGCTTTTGGGTGGCAAAATCTAAATTTAGCCTGAGAGCCGATAGGTCCTGAAAGAAGGTCAGCGGAACCAGTGCTCGAGGAATTAAGATAGAAAGTGGAATCGATACTTGAGAAATGAGGACACGGATTACGATACGCTGCGATAATGATAAACTCTGACAAGACACCGACACTTTATTTGTTGATTTGATTTTTACGAGATGAACTGTTGACTCCTGAAATTTACTATTCAAAGTTATATATTATTTTTGTTAGTGTAAGGGATATAGAGATAGGAGTTAGCTACTGAGTTTAATTGCTCATCGGATCTATTTTTTTTGTGGACCTAGCATCTTATGCCAGATAATAGAGATGGACATGAAGAGTACTACAGTCTGAAGGAGTTTGGTGCAGGACAAATGGTTGCAGAAGAAGACGGACGCCCTAAGGAGTAGAAATTATCTTAGTACCCTTTTCGAAATTTGGGTTAATGTAATTTAAATTTCTAAAACTATTCGGCTTGTAATGACTTAATTATCCTCTTTATTTAAATAAATGACAAACTATGCTTTAAAATTTATTTATTTAATATTTCTAAAAATCGAGGCGTTATATGCCCCCAGTATATGAAATTCCTGGGTCCGTCACTATGTATGAGTGCATCTATATAAAACTCTGGAAACTCAGAGAGAGAGAGAGAGAGAGAGAGAGAGAGAGAGAGAGAGAGAGAGAGAGAGAGAGAGAGAGAGAGAGAGAGAGAGAGAGAGAGAGAGAGAACCATCCAAAACCAAAAGTACCTCTTTGAGCCAATAAGGGTCGACCTTGAACCTAATCCAAAGCCAAGAAATGCATCGCATAAATATTTCTCTAGGTTTGCAGCAATGTTGAGGACGAGATTGAGAAACGGATCCATGAACACCAAAGCTATACAACAGATCCCGAATTTCCTTAGTTTTTAGATCTCTGTTAGGACAATACTTTACAATATCCAAAGCTATACAACAGTTCTGGTTCTTATCATTGTTGTGGTCTTTGACACTCTTTATTCCCAACAAATATTCTATGGTCTGCATATCCAAAGTGTCATTAGTGTTTGAAATTAATGGCACAAAATTAAGTGCAAGAATTAAAAGCAATTAAAGGTTGAGGAAATTTAGGGGGACTTAAAGAATAGTCCTCGAGTTCAATTCTTTGTAAATTTTCATCCGGCACTTTTTAAACAGTTATGTTTTCATCCTTTTAGATGATGAATTACCTATGTTACCCTTTTAATATGGATATTCATATGTAGGTGTATATTTCCTTCCTAAATTAGTGGGATTCTAATAATTGTAGTTACCTAAAATCATGGATTGATTAATGGATAGAAATGGGGGGAATTTTTAATTTTTAATTTTTAAAATCTTTAATGGATATATTTTAAACCATTCTCTCTCTTTAATTTCATGAATTTTTGAATTCTTAGTTTTCGTGAATTTTCATAAATTGATCATATTATATTATAAACTTACGTGAATATGGTTCGACGGCCAATTTCACAAAAATTCATTATTTATTTTAAAAATATGAACACACAATATTTTATTCATGAAAACACATGAATAAATTAATCAAAAAAACATGAAAACACGAATAAATTAATCAAAAATATTAAAAAAAACATGATTACACCATGTATTTAATCGACCATGAAAAACATGAATAAATTAATGACAACAATATGAAAAATACACCATGTTTGAAACGGAAAACACCATGAAATGAAATACACCATGTAAAATTTTTACCACAACAATATCAAAAATTATTCATGAAAACACAACAACATAAAAAATACACCACGTTCAAAATGAAAAAATTCCATGAAATGATCAAATACACTATGTAAAACTTTTACCACAACAATATCAAAAATTATTTGGAAAATGGAAGTAAAGGGGAGTGGAAAAGTTTGGGGGCATGGAAAAGTCTCCACTGGAGTTCCTCAAGCAAATCTTAGCCATGCCGTCGTACTCTTCCCTTGCTGGAACCGACGGTGGCTCATCTCAATCTGCGACGTCTCTGCTCAGCTTCACTAGCGGAATGGGCCTCCAACATCCATTTATTCCGTTGGGCTTGAGCCTGGATCCGATTGAAATAGGGATTGCATCTTCCCCATGCCCTTAACGCCACTGCCGATTCGAGTATTGCCGCCGATCATGCACCGCCAATTGCCATGATCTATTCCTTTCTTTAATCTGCCTTTGCCTGGATGTTCCGCCAACAATGTTGTCGTTTGCGTCACCGGCGTCCCATCGCCTTCAATGCCTTCAATGCATCTGCGTCTCTATCAATGGAGAGAGGAGAGAGAGAGGATGTGAGGGAAGGATATGGTCGGCGAGGACCGCCGGCGGTGATGGGGTCGGCGTGGGTGTTCGAACGGAGGAGAGAGGGGGGTTAGGCATGTAGAAATTTCAGAACCAAAGGGTTTGGTTGCCGTTTTCAGGGTGGAAGGCTTTAAATATGGGGATTACGGGAATATGGGTTGCCGTGAATTAGGGAATTTGGTTTCTCAGATTGGTATCTATAATAATAATGGTTAGGACCTAGACTTTAAGATTTCATCCCAAAAATCTGCGCTACTATATATATATATATATATATAAGGGTAGTTCTGGAATTATTTTAAAATGAGGATGCAATCATAACAGTTCAAAAAGTGCCGGATGAATACTTACATGAGATGGAGTTTAAGGATGAATATTTAAAAACTCCGGAAAAATTTGACTTAATTTTCCTTCCCAGTTTCTTTTTAATGAATTGCAGAATTGGTTTCTAGCTTTAGATGGGGTGGAAGTCGAACCTAGACCAAAAGATTCTTAGAGATTTCTAGTTTCATTTGATTACCATTGCGCCAAGGCTATCATGAATTCAATTTCTCTTTCTTTTTTTGGTCAGAAATGTTAAACAGAGATAAAGGGATGTAAATTGTTGTACGCAACTTGTAGCGGTGCAATAAGAATCAATTTTTCTAAAAGCAGTCAACTTAACTTTTGATATAGGTGAAATTATACAATAATCCGAAAATACCGTTGGTGGCTCAACAAATCGCATCGACATCCCTGACCAAGTACCCTCAGATATCTGCTCTTCGTGTCACAGTCGGCAAGTTGGCCAGCCGCATCAGCGCTTACTGTCAACATTGTTACTCAAACCAACTTTTGTTAACCCTTGTACACTGCTGTGATTCTGGCCTGATGACCAAAATCAAAGATATTACTTTCATTATCTGTAATATATTATTGCAGAGGCACTTTTCGGGAGGAGGAATCTCAATGTGACAAGTGGCATGAGCTGATTGGCCAAATAATCAAGCAAATATTCAATTGTTTGCTATGTCTATCGGCTCATGAATTCAAGAAAAAAAATTTCAAAAAAGAACATGACAAAATTCAAAAGATTCGACGATGTCTTATAGTTTATCCATATGCATGTCCAAGTTTTCCAAGAAGAAACTATCTTACGTGGAGGGAAAAAAATAAAAAATGCTCGCAAAACCTACGAAATTCTCTCTCCATCTCAAAACACTGAAATGATATATGCAATGCCACCGTAGCAAAAATGTCAATGGAACGAAGATCCATCAGTCTTTGGGTCGCATTCGGATTCCAAAATGGAGGTGGCAAGTGGCTGATCAGGAGGTAAGAGGGGGACGGTCGATGATCATGGGCTGCATAACGCTAGTTGTAACAACGTGATGGTGGAAGAGGGAGAGTCGAATGATTCGTAGCAGGAGTAGGGAATCGAGAATCAGGTACAACGGCCGCGATTTTCTCAACATTTTTTACATCAGAGAGCATTTGGAGTGTCGTAGCAGTTCATTTTACAAAAGTCAAGAAAGCGTCCAGTTACACAAGACTTTTGGTTTTCATTTGGTTACCACTGCACCAAGCACAATTATTTAGGCCGAGAGGTGGAGTGAGACGTAATCACGTAAAAGGTCTGTTGGAGTCTAGGTGCGAGACGATGAATGACTTTTGCCCAAAAAGGAAAAAAAAAAGTTTCTAATTCTTAAAAAAAAAAAAAACAGAGCCAACATCACTAGGTATCCTTTGGATAAGCCAAAAGGTCCCAAACTGACAAGCTAGGAATTGGGGGAGTGGAGTTTCACGTTACCCACAAATGGTCAAAGTAAATTGCCGGTCCTTCTTTATAGTCATATCAATGTGGGTAATTACTTGTGCACACAAATGAATCCATCTATTTGTTTGAGCGCTGCAGCAAGACGCAAAATGATGTTGCCATCATCATCTTCATAGTTGAGTAGAAACTCCATGTCATTGCTTTGAAGATATTGTACGGATGTCTTTAAAGCCTTTAACTTGTTATATTTGACACACAAGTGCAAAATCGTCTCCCCTCAGCCTAGTTTTTTTATGAGGCCACTCAATAAACTATTTTAAGATTACTAAAAGGTTCGAATTATTTTTGTGACACCCAAAAGTGACCCCACAAAGTGGTAGATTATAAGAAGGTTTCTTTATCTGTTTGGAATAAATTAGCTAGGGATATCGATGGACAGAGGAATGACAATGTAAGGGCAATTGCTACCCCATTTTTCAAAAAATCCCCATTATTAGAGTGGTGTTTGTTTAAAACATTCTTACTACATAGATTTGTCCCTTGAAACCTACTATATTCGTTGCTCTAAAGTAATCTTACATCCATATTAAGAAGTAACTGTAATTAATAACAGTTTAAGAACTAGTAAAACACATTGACCATTTCCAATAACATGCAACAAACCGAATATTAATTCATTGACAACCATACAACAAATACATGGCACCCACAACCATACAGACAAATGCACAAAGAAGAAGGATCTAGCTTCTTTCATACTACTACACAACTAGTGCACACATAGGAATTGCACAAATACTGCACATAGCCACATAATAAAGGGTCTCGGGCACATATATGTTACAATACTCTTTATTTACTAATGGCGACCACACCAGATCCGCCAGTCTGCAGCAATCATCTAGGCCCACAAGCACAAATCCTCGGCTTGGAATAGAAACCCAAAGTACAACAAAGACTAGCTAGCAGAAGTTTCCCACGCACTTATGGCTGCCGGCTGGTTTATCCTCGTTATACAATATTGTTGGTAGCTCTTGGAGTTGATTTGTAACATCCATAACATGGTTTAACGTGTTTTGCCAAATTTTGCACCAGCCATACCAAGGAGTGGCTTAAGTGAACCACCATAAGAAAAAATAGGCATAGACCCAGCCAACTCCAAAAAAGAACATCAAGTGCATCCTTTGAAAGCTGTTCTGGGGATACTAAATTCATTGCTGTCACATAAGCTCCACCCATACATATAACTGTGCCATACACAGTGACTAACAACGACAATGTTAGAAACTTGTTGGCCATTGGGAATCCACTTATGGCCATCATAATAGTGCTCAACGATCCTGCTAACACCACGGTGTTAAGAGCCAAGTAAGTACGATAAGAGTCATATGTGTCCATAATGGCGTGTCCCGCTGTCTCATTCGCAGTATCACCCGAGGAAGGAGAAGGGGCAAGTGAATCGCCTTTTTTGTTTTCTTGCCAAAGACCACCAGGCGGACTCAAAATAGATTGATAAGCCACGGCTGCCATCAAGGCAGATGCCGTTATTATATGGCCGCGTTCCTGTTGGCATAGAACATGTATTTATATTACACTTACATTGGGTCATGAAAACTTTAAAAAGTGGGTTTTGAGTTCCGACCCCATGCATGTAATGAATAATTTGAATTCATTTCCACTGTCCATTAATGGACGATCCAATTAAAACCAGGGGCTAAGCCCTGTATAGAATTTGACTTTACAAAGAAATTGATAGTACATGGCTGGGGGTTCAATATAAGACCCAAAGTTTCATAAGGCCCCCTAGTTGTGTTATTACTATAAAGACTGTGTCTCAAGCACAACATTGTTCATCATATATATACACCTGTTTGGGCCTGAAAAAAGGATTGGAATCGTTCTATTTGCTCGTCTCATCGAGTATCTTGCGCACATAAAAGACCACGCACACTGATCAAAAATTAATAGTCACATGATTTAAACATGTTTATCCTAAAGTTTATTTTGTATTTTGGTCATGCTTTTACTAATATCTGAATTTTGTTGTTATCGATGTCCGAATTTTGTTGTACGCGACAAACTCGAACAACGAAAAAAAAAAATAAACGATTGGAATCACTTTTTGAGCTTGGGATGAAGGGCCCAACAAGACGAATCTGGTGATTACTTCTTCGCTAACTCTGAAGTTTGCTTGGATTTATATTTAATAGTTTGATGAGAAGAGTGTACGCGTAGCTGTCATTTATGGCAATGTATGAGTGTATCTGTATAAAACTGTGGAAACTCATCAGAAAGAGAAGGAGAGAGAGTGTGTGTGAACCATCCAAAAAAGTACTAGGAGTACCTCTTCGCGCAAGACATTGCCGACCTTCAACCCATTCCAGAACTCATGAATGCATTTACCGCTATGTTCAGTACGAGGAGGATTGGATCTATGAACACCAGCTTGCAACAAAAACACCCGAATTTCCATGGTTTTTAGGTCTCTGTTAGGACAATGCTCTAAAATATCCAAAGCTGTAGAACCATTCTGGTTCTTGTCATTGGCGTGGTCTTTGACACTCTTTATTCCCAACAAATATTCTACCGTCTGCACATCCAAAGTGCCATTAGCGCTCGAATTTAATGCCACAAAATTAAGAGCAAGAATTAAAAGCAATTAAAGGTTTGAGAAAAATTTTGACTTAAATTTTCCTTCCGAGTTTCTTTTTATGAATCGGTATCCAGCTTTAGACGCTGGTAGAAGTTGAACCTAGACCAAAACATTCTTGACACTTTTAGTTTTTGATTACCATTACGCTAAGTCTATGAAATCAGTTTCCCTCTTTCTTTTTTTTGGTTAGATAGAAATGTTAAAAAGGGATAAAGGATGACAAATTGATGTCTCTAGAGGTGAAATACTCCAAACTTATTTTTAATTCATAATCTTAGGCCATGTTTGATAACCCCCTTCATATCATGGGATTGGATTAGTAAGGTGGTGGGGCCTTTAATCCTTTGTTTGATTTGGTAAATGAGGATTGAATTGTTAGTCCTACGAGATTGTTAATCTCCAAAATGGGGTTATTTGTAAATACCATGGGAGGGGTGTTACTATTAATCCCATCCCAGGGGATTAAGAGAAAAAAAAAAAAATGCCCCTAGCTTTATATATGATAATGCAAAACAATCCAAATCCAATTACCAATCCCATCATTTTCTATGCAAAACAAACATGATATTAACAATTTCATAATTTAATCTTGCGCAAAACAAACATGAATAAATGATTCATCTCGTCATTAATAATCTCATCTCATTATCAATCTCAATCCAATTCCCACTGCATTATGAATCTCCTTAAAACGAAATTTGTTATCAAATACGTCCTAGTTGCTTCGTTCATTACAAAAAAAAAAAAAAAAAGTCAGTTTTTCTAAAAGCTGTCAACTTTTGACATAGTTGGTGATCTCATCTTCTTGATGATATTTACTCCAATAACTTTTTCGTTATCAAAGAAGATCAGAAAAGGACACAGACAACAAACTACAGTTCGGTCTTTTTTAGTCATGTTAAGGAGGGTAACTACATGCCTGTATACGCAAAAACTTACATCCACTTGTTTGAGGGCTGCAGCAAGATGCAAGATGGTGTTGCCATCATCGTCTGTGGAGTTGAGGAGATCGGATTCCATGTTCTTGCTCTGTAGATATTTCACTAGTGTCTTTAAAGCTTCCAGCCTGTTGTATTGGACTGACAAGTGTAACACAGTCTCTCCTCTACCTAGTTTGTCATTAACTGAATGTGGTTTGGCCCGAAGCAGTTCCTGTATAACCTCTACTCGCCCTTTCTTGACTGCCAAGTGAAGTGGGATTCTACCTGTTGGAATTCTTGTTTTTCAGAAAACTCTTACTAAAAACATTTACACATTTTCCAACAATCGATTGCAAAAGTTCTTTTTTTTTTGGGCAGAGATATGTTGGATGACAATGGGACAAGTCTAACACTCTCTCTTACATGCAGCCCAGATGCACGTGAGAGGGAGTGTTAGATTTAATGAGACCTGAGCGATTGACTCGAGCAACAGAGATGACAGAGAGTTTATCACGAGATGTGAGACCACCCAAGACCTAACTCTGATATTATATTAGATTTCTGGAAGGGTTCCCACCTAAAGCCAATTGATAATAGATGGAGTAACTTCAAGAATATTGATAGACGCGTAAATGTTTACATTAGCGCCCCCTAAGTTATCTTTGTTAAGTCTACTTATATTGTTAATTGAAGCTTAATGCTTAGTTTGTGTATTTTAGGTGTTTGAAAGCTTAATACGTTAGTTGCCGATCGAAGCTTGAATTGCGTCATATAATTTTTCCTCCACAACACAGTGATGTTTGAAGTGAAATGGGTTGCAAAAAACACAACTCACACGTGTATTTGGTGGGCCCAAAAGCAACATTATTTGGACGAGCTTTGGATCTTCTAATTAGGCCTAATAATTATTCGGTATTTCGACTAAAGAATAAGCCCAGGGTTTTCGGCAATTGAAGTACACGGCTGGGATTGAGGGTAATAATGGGGCCAATAGGGTTTTAATTGGGGAACAGAAGCTTATAAAAGGGGAATTTTACGAGAAACAGAACAGGAGAACGGGGGCGGAGACCAAAAGGAACGAAGCTGCCGTTCTTTAGGTTTGAATATTATTTAGTTTTCTTCGAGCTCTCTTTCCTTCATGCTATTTGATATTTTGTTCAATTATTCGCACTCCGATAATTTATATTGATTTTTGCTATTTATCAAAGTTGTTCATTTATTTTTATTTGGTTTGGATCTCTCATTTATTTTTCATCTCAAGTAATAGAAGCATGTTTCAAGTTAGGGTTTTTTGTGTTTCTTGTTCAATGCATAGTGAGTAGTCGTATAGGTAGGGTCGCGAGGTGATTAGCACATCGTGGCTAGTCCGGGCACTGCTCTTATTTTCAAACAATGAATCAGACAATTTTAGATTAGTAAAATACTTCCCGCAGACGAATCCAGGCATTGTCGGAGCCCATGTGAACGGGAGAATGGGAGTCTAAAACTCATTCTCCGCTACGCATGGGTAAACGGCGACCATGAGGTTTTGCATCTTGCGGGGTATCTTTTCCAAATTAAAGTTGAATGTTTTTAAGAATACCGAATGGAGCAGGTTAATCTGAACTGGTTACGAGTGCTACGAACCCTACGACCAGACCTTCTTTTAATTATCTGAAAAGTTCAATTATTTCGTAAGTTTAGTTAATCTCAATCAAAACGACAAAGGGTGGCTACCTAAGAGCCCATTTAAATTATAACAACTCGAGTTTTTAGTCAGCACACATCGCCGTCCTTGTGGATTCGACTCCGGACTTACCGGATATTATGCTGCGTCGATCTCCGCCCTACGCTTGGGGCAACCCATTAATTTAGGACTAGAAAATCGTCAAGCAAATATATTAACCAAACTTAGGTGGCTTAAATGAGCGAGGTGGAAAGTTAGGTCACTATTAGGGTCCATCCGTTCGAATCCAAGACCTAGACAACCTTGAGCTAACTCTGTTATTATCTTTTCTTTAATGCCGTTTGTTTTGGCATAATTTAATATTTCTTTTTCAGTAGGATTTTTAGGGTTAGGGTCTTTATAAAAAAAGATTGTAATCTATTCAATTATTTAGTTATTGATCAATAATATTGCAAAGATTCTCTTTTTTTTTCTTTTGCGCAAGATTTGCTCGTTACGACAAGTTGTTTTTATCTTATTTGGACTAGTACGCTAACTAGTCTCTCGTGAATTCCGTTGCGTCACTTTTTCTTCATTTCTTCTTCCCTTTTTCATTTGTTATGGGCTATTGAGATTGTAATGGGCTGTATTGGGTTATTCAAATGGATTGATTTTTTGGGCTAATATGTTGGATGAGTGTTCATTTAATTTTGAATTAGGTGTTCATTTATATTTGGGCTAAGTATTTAACATATGGATGAACCTAAAGTTTTTACATCTGTTACAGGAATATTTTTTTTGGGTTGTCATGTGACCATCTTGTGGGGATTGCAGCAGGGCGAGGTGGATCATACCTGACCCTGACCCGAAAATCGCAACACAACCTCGAACCTGCCCCGAACCCTAACAGAGTGATGTATGGGTGACTCGTTTCCGCCCCGGTCGAGGAACTGGTTTACGCAATCCACCCCGCTCCGCCCAATGTTCTGAATATCGTACAGGCCAAGGTACCAATTTTTCTGTTGGTACGGTACGTACCGGTACCGGTCAAATACCGGATACCGTTTCGAATTTACAAATCCGCAACTACAATATATATATAATAGTTATATATAATTATAATTCAAAATAATCCCCCATACGATGCAATTCATCATAAAATACCTATGTGTTTGACTCTTGTCCCACATTGCCTAGTTACAAAACTCTTTTCCATCTTAAATGACTTTGCACACTAATGAGCTTGTGAATGAGGACCCAAGGTGAGGTCCCGCGAGCTCTGAAAAATGGGCCATGGCCGAAGGCAATTTGAAAAAACTGATTCGGAAACCAATTAACCGAATGCGCGTCACGGGTTATTCGTGTGCAGGGGGGTGCAAATTCGGAATTTGAGCCTCACGCACGTACTATGATTAAACCCACATCTTGCTAAAATTCTGAAACGGACAACTTTTTTTTTTTGGGAGTTAAGATAACATTCCAGAAAAAAAAATATGCTCTTTTTTTTGGGGGGGTTAAGATAACATTCCAGGAAAAAAAAAAAACGCTCTGCAAAATTTCGGCCGGAATTTTCAGTAACCTTGTCTCGGCCGGTATTTTCCGGTACGGCTGGTACAGAGCGGTAAGGACCGGTATTGGGTCCGGAATGGAATTGGAGTGTTAGAGTACCGGTTTTCCTCAAATCCGATACGTATCGACCGGTACGGTACAAGATTGACAACTATGGCCCCGCCCCATAAAAATTGAGAAACAAACTGATTAAACTAAATACAAAATGGAAGGAATAGTTATAGTTACATAACAAGTGTTATTTTATAATGATGGTGAATAAAGAAGGGGAAAAGTATAATTTCTTACTAAAATAGTAAAAAGATATGGATAAACAGGATCCGGGGGCTCTGCTGCCTAGAAGGGGCAGCAGCCCCAACCCATACCCTCAAAACGACGTCGTGTCGTTTTGAGGCGAAGTCGTTTTGAGGGTAAACTGCTGGAGCAGTGACAGAACGGCAACATTTCGGTGGCAAAAAAATTTATTACCTTCTGTTTGCAATCCTATGAAGCAGAAACGTGATTATGAGAGCTTTAAAAATAAAATTTGATTATGTCTCTTTAGAATAATATGATCAAAATAATAAGATCTTCATACCCGTTCAAACGGATTAAAAATTGGAGTACTTAATTTTTTAACCATATTTTTTAATATATAAACAGTCTAAAAAAATTAAGTGCTCAAATTTTCATTCCATTTAAATCGGTGTGAAAATCTTGTTATTCTAATCATATAATTCTAAAGGATCGTAATTTAATTTTTTATTTTTACGACTCTTATATTAAATATATGCTCTTTATTTAAGATCCTGTAGAGTAGAAATGTGATTATGAGAGTACTATAGACAAAAATTAATTATAACCCTTTAGAATAATATGATCAGAATTATAAGATCTTTACACCGATTTAAACGGAATAAAAATTTGAGTACTTAATTTTTTGAGACCGTTTAAATATTAAAAAATATGGTTAACAAATTAAGTACTCTAATTTTTAATCCGTTTGAACGGGTGTGAAGATCTTATTATTTGATCATATTATTCTAAAGAAACATAATCAAATTTTGTCTTTAAAACTCTCATAATCCCGTTTCTGCTTCATAGGATTGCAGGCAGGAGGTAAGGAATTTTTTCCCACCAAAACGTTGCCGTTCTGTCCCTCTCCAGCAGTTTACCCTCAAAACGACGTCGTTTTGAAAGTGTGGGTTCGGGCTGCTACCCGCTCTAGACAACAGAGCCCCAGATCCGGATAAACATGTAACTCTTTCCGTATAATACTGAAATATATGAGTAAAAATATTGATTTTTATGTTAAATCATTTTGGGGTGGATAACGAGGCCGTATAATATCATCCTGAACCCTACCCGACCCCGATCAAATTTTCCTTAGTAATTTCCTCCAGAATTGGTATCCAAAAAATTGACGAATCGTGTCAGGCTAGGAGCGCGTTCAAACACCAGAGGAAAGTTTCTATAAGTATCAGGTTAATTAGATTTTTTTTGGAGTTGCTGCTCTCTGCTCGAATCTTAACGCGGAAAGCAACGACTTCGTTTTGTTAGACAGAAAAAAAAAAACTGCTATTGCTAAGGAGAGGGAAAAACAACATGAGTACCATCTTGATCATGAGCGATGCAGACGTCGGAGTTCACACGTAACAACTCGTGGACAATCTCAAAGTGGCCCTCGGTGGAAGCCAAGTGGAGGGGTGTACACCGTCGCGAGTCCAACTCAGCAGCAAGTTTTGATTTCCGACGCAGAAGGGCTTTCGTGAATTCCAAATGACCGCACGATACTGCTACGTGTAAGGGGGTGTCATTGGAGAAGCACTCGGCCGAGCTAACTCGGTTGAGAATGAGTGGATCTTTTTCAAGCAGTGCGTTTAATGTTTCAATACTCCCACTCAAGCAGGCCTCATAGAGCCTTATCGCCACTTCTTCTGTCTCGCTCATATCGATCGAAATAGTAATATTTAACTTCTTTTTTTCTTTAATAATAATAAGCAAAGACTAGAAATATTTGACTGACCACTCGAAACAAGAAATAAGAAAGGAAAAAACTGCTATGAAATCAAAGCCGCATACTAGACCTTCTTATATAGGCAAAACGAACCGAGCAATGCTAGGTATCCACAGGGCCGACTCCGATGTTTGGGTTGTCCAACCCAACTTTAAACTTGGTGGTCCGCTCACTATTAAGTCATAAAAAAATTTTCAAAAAAACTGTCAATAAAAAATCAAATTACATTGTACTTTTAGTTTAAATTATATCAAAAAAATAATAAATTAACCTTGCTTACTTTTTATTATAATGTGTTTATATTTATTATTAGCTTTCATTTAATTATTTTTCTTATTCAGATCACTGTTTAATATTTAATAATAAAAAGAAAAGAGAAATGTTAAGAGCCAACTTGCAAAAATACAAACCTGAAATAAAAATTGGTTAATTTTTTCATTGAAGTTTTTTAAAATGGTGCCTATGCATATACATTTATACAAATAATCATTGTGAGTCCTGTGTTAAAATAATATACATATGCATGTACATTTTTTATATTTATGTGCATACATGGACAAATTCCACTCCACTTTATGGACAAATAGAGAGAGAGAGAGAGACAGGAGTTAACTACACGCTTCTAGTCAACAAGCCAATGGCATCCTTGGAGTTATATCTTTGTCAAAATAAATATAAATATATATTTACATAGATTTTTTTTTGGGGTTGTCCAAGTCCTGAAGCTTGCGGGGCCGGCCTTGGTACCCAAACAACTTTCCCGAAAGTACACGAAAAGAGAAATCAAGAATCCAGATTCACTCCGAAGATGGTGTACTCTTGATTTTTTTATTTCGGGGTACTTCTTGAGTGAGTTTTTTTGGATACCTAGCATTAATGAAGCCAACCACAACAAAATATTGATAAAAGGTCGCGCATTTCTTTAAAGGATATTCCAGTTGTCGACCACCACAAGGGAAGATAGGGCAAATATCAGTCCAAAAATATAGGAGTACAATCAGCAACAAGGGGGAGATAGGGAAATATCCGGGCCATCCATACTCGACAATGGATAGCTCAGATTTTACCTCGTTGAACGGTTGAGATCTGTTCCGCTAAGATAAAATCTGAGTCATCAATTGCCAAGCAACGCCCTGTCCCTTAAGCAACAAAAGGATCCCCCATTTCCACAACACGCCTCGGTCATGATCTTCTTTTTCTTTTTCTTTTTCTTTTTCTTTTTTTCCTTTATTTCACGTGTAAGGCATGGTCAATAATTTTTTTTAATTACGTGGAAGTCTTGGTCAATATTGCTTTTAATCTCGTTCACTCATTTTTCTTTATGTTTAGTCAGTTTCATGCATGGAAATTTCTGATGCCATCACAGGTGGGTCTGTCTTGAACCAATAAGTTGTATACTATTTTTATTTTTCCTTTTGTCCAATTTTTTCTTACATTCATGTCGAGTTTTTTTTTTTTACAAATCAGTGATTCATCTCGAGAGAGGTATTGGAAAACTAAAAATTAAGACCAAAAAAACTAAGAATAATCGACTAAAAAAGGATAAAAAAAATTGAGTCTTGTTTACAGTTTGTTCAACTCGATTTATTTTTTTTCACTTTTTTTCAATTAGAGCTACTCGTCGAGCCCAATATTTAATCCTAACTATTTGACAACTAAAAAATCCACTAAACACCAAGTATACAAACATATGTATAAATCTAGCTAATTACCATAGTATTCATAATCTTCGAAATAAATTTTTTAAAACTAATCAATCGTAAATTTAGTCTAAACTCTACATTGAAAATTGAAGAAAAAGAAGAAAAATTGTAGTGATTGCGGCACAAATGTGTTCAACAATAAGTCTACAACGCATGCTCCAATGTGAGAAGCCCACACCGCTTGTTTGGGGGGGTGGGGGGTGTTGTAAATAGGTGTCTATTTGAGGGCAGTTGTAGCATTTTTGACATATTAAATGTCGTCATCGTTGTTTTCATGTATCTTGCGTTCATTATACAGCTCCCGAAATGTGTCAATAGCAATGATAAAACAAAAAAGAAAAGTGATTTTGATACTCTGTAATTACACTCTAAAATTTGTCTTTTACTTGTTCTTCGAAAATTATGCTACATTTATTTTTAATGCACGCTCAAAGAAAAGCATTGGAGTGTGATTATTGAAGGTGGAATGCAAAAATCATTTCTCATATCATAGCAAATGAAAAGAGACAAAAACTTTTTTCTTTTTGGATTTTAACAAGTGGTTGATTTTGAGTTTTGATAACGTATAGGTTTCATACGTCATTCAACTGACGAGATTGGTTGGATTCAACATGAGAGTGCAAGAGCCCATCCGTTTTTTGAGAGATGATACACCCACCAAACACCCCATCCACCTTACGCGTGAAAGGCCCACTCCGGGCCCCACATGGATGATTTGAACCGCTTAATAATTTAAAAAAAAAATTGAGTGGACCATTTCGGAAATCATCTCAATCCAATATGTGTAGGTGCTCGTTTCAATATTTCATTTCTGAACGGCTCAGACCATCTGATTTTTGGAAGTTTGGATCAAGCACCTATACATATTGGATTGAGACGATTTCCGCGTAGGCCCACTCGATTTTTTCTAAAAAAAATTATTGCAACTCGGATCATCCGTGCGGGACCCGGAGTGGGCTCCACGTGTGTGCGGTGGATGGTTGTTCGGTGGGTGTATCATTAATGTTGGTGGACGGTTGGGTGTATCATTAATGCTGGTGGATGGTTGTTCGATGGGTGTATCATAACACTATTTTTTAGTACTTTTTAGCCAATGTCACTTCCTCACCTCTTTCAGGAAACGTAATTACGTAAGGATTCGATTCTCGTCAAAAACGCGAGTACTTGATACAATGGTTGATACCCTTTAGGCTTGCTCCACCCACTTGCCGCTTATTGGTACGTACCCCTTCCCAATTCTTTAGAAGTATGCTAGACATCTATACGAAAACAATACTAATAAAGTCAATTTTGTTTCTATAGTTATATGTGACCCCTCTTCTTCTTTATCATCTAATGACATCCGGTACAATATCAAACTCCATTATTTTTTTTTTTTGCTCGGCAAATGAATCATTTTATTGAACTCGAAAAGGATACATCGAGGGGAAGAAAATTAGATGAAAGGTGCAACAAACTATCCAACCAAGGTTGGATAGACAATACTGATAGGCGCGCGGAATTCATGAATTTAAGCGCCTAAATAAGGGAAATTAGCGCGTTAGACGTGCATTTAATTCTCAGTTTCCATTTAATGCGTGCACGTGGTTGGGTTTTGTGTTTGAGCTTGATTTGCAGGAAATTGAGATGTTTTAGCGCTAACGAGAAGTATTCGGAAAGGCCATGATGGAGTTAGAGCGCTAGGAAGGCTTTGGAGGCTAAGTGTTGAAGTAGAAATCGAGAGGAAGTGATCAGAATCTCTGTGAGCGCTACAGGGGAATGAGTTCAGCGCTCAGAAGTGGCATAGCGTGTTGCACAAAGTGATCAGAGAGTTGGCGAGCGCTACACCCTTTTTGGTGTAGCGCTACCTAAAGGTTAAGAGAGAACAACGGCCAAAGCTGAGTCAACGGAGTCAACGCCTCAAAGACGTTCGCGAGCGCTACACCCTTTTTGGTGTAGCGCTACCGAGGGTGTTAAGTACCTATGAAACGATGGCGTTTTGGGGCATTGCGGGTCCGATTCCGATTTATTTTAGGATTTTAATTGCAAATTAAGGGGTTAATATAAAAGCCCTCTTAACAGTAGTAGCTAGGTTAACAACGGAGATACGTATGTTTTAGTTTTTCTTTGCTTCTTAACTTTTGGCTGCTATTTTCTAAGTTCTTTATTGCAGATTCAAGTTTTACTCTCAGTTCTCCAAGATTTCCGGTTGTTAATTCTTGTTCCTTTTCGGTTTTCAAATCCATTGCTCTTCCGTAAGTCTGTGGAATCGTGTTTTTATTTCTATTTCGATTGTTCGAAGCATGTTTAGATCTAGGGTTTTAATTATTACTGCGTTTAATAGAATCATGAGTGAGTAGTTCTGTAGAGTGCGGCCACGGGGCAAAGGCGTCTCGTAGCTAGTTTAATCAATGTTTTACCTCGGAGTCGAATTAATTTAATCTTTAAGCAGTTTTAGAAGACGAAAACTCTTCTAACAAACAAAACCCAGGCATCGCCGGAATTCGATTGCGCACGGATACTGGTGACAGGTGGTGCGCATTTGTTAGGGATCCTTTTTCCTATTCTAAAATCAACAAAGTGAATAATTGTGGCCCGAGTAAATATTGGTTAGGCTAGTTGCGGACGCTGAGTTCCCACGGCTGTACTCTCCTTTTTAAATCTTTATTTCATTAATTTAGTTGGGTAATTTAGTTAGTTAATCAAACTCTTTGAACAAAGGGTGGCTACCTAAGAGCCAGGATAAAATAGAATTCAACACTTTTGAGTCAGCACCGTCTGTCCGTTTCTGTGGTTCGACTCCGGTACTTCCGGATTTTGTGCTACACTGGTCGAGAGTCCTACGCTTGGGACGCGTCTTTATTTTAATACACCCGGTCGGTCAAAGCATTTTTGGCGCCATTGCCGGGGACGGCGACGTGTGTTCTAGAGTGTGAGTTTTCGTAATTTTTGTCTTTTAGTTGAGTCACCATAGGTAGAGAGAGGAAGGTGTCCTCTAAACAGGACCCTCTTTATTATCGTGACCCGACACATCGTTTAGTTCGAAAAGAACTGGAGTCGAGCCAGCCTGTGTTGTCTAGTTCTTCATCTTCTAGTTTAGAGTCAGACTCAGCTGAGCACCAGTCAGAGTCTATTCCCATTAGTGATTTTTATATAGATTTGCCTTTTGAGTCAGTTAGTGTCAGCAATCCACTTTTCCAGTCAGTTTCGGAGTCAGAATCAGAGTCAGTCGAGATGGGAGATAGGCAATTAGTCAATCCGCCGTCCTTGAGACAGCACATGCATCCCGAGAGGACTACTCCTCTCGGACCCATTGTATTCCCTTAAGAGACACAAGAGGCACGCAATGCCTTTACAGTCAAACCTGGTGTCCTTAATAGTCTCCCTAGTTTCCACGGGAGGGAGTGCGATGATCCGTACGAGCATGTGCGGACATTCGAGGGATTAGTGCGCAACCTTGCGTCTAATACCCAATATGAGAATGCGTGCCTCAAGCTGATTGAGGCGACGTTGAAAGATGGCGCGCTTCTGTGGTTCCGAATGCAAAAGTCTCAATCCTTCACCACATGGGCACAAGTGCGTGACGCGTTTTATAGGAAGTACTTTTCTGAGGCTAAGACTAAAATTTTTAGGCGTCAAATCCAGGGTTTTAGGCAGGAGAGGGATGAGTCATTTCTCAAGGCATGGGAGCGTTTCAAGGAATTACTCCTAAGGCTGCCACACCATGGCTTTAAGAGAATTCAGTTAATCGGTTTCTTTCATCTGGGTCTCAACGCTGAGTCAGTCCAGCACATAGAATATTCTTGCAAAGGGGACGATTTCTTGTCCAAAACAGCGGACCAGGCTTGGGATTTCTTAGATGACCTAGCTGATAGGCAAAAGGCTTTAGAACCATCCGATTTTGAACGATCCGGACCTTCTGGGTCCAGCGTTGTCCCGGTTACCATTCGTGACCAGCGACTTCAGGCTCAGGTTGAGAAAATGGCTCAGAGATTAGAGGAGCTAGAGGTGAGGCAGGTTCGTCCAGTTCATGAGGTATCAATTGAGGAAGTATGCGTGTGGTGTGAATGTAAAGGGCACACCGCGACGGTTTGTCCTGGGTTTATTGCCGCCAAGGGGGCGAGTCAGTTTAATCAGGAAGAAGTCAATGCAGTTAGGACTTGGGATCCTTATTCTACCACGTATAAAGCGGGATGGAGGGATCACCCCAATTTAGGGTGGTCAGACTCCAGACCCGTAGGCGGAGGCCAAGCTCAACCCCTTGCGCTACCTCCGCCACAGCAGTTTCAACAGGCCCAATCGTCCAGGCCTCCTCAGGGCCAGGTCATTCCATTCCACTTCCAGCCATAGCCTGGTAGGGGGGTAGGACCATCCACTCGTGGTCCTCCCCCAGGTTATTCACAGATGACCGCGCGTGATCATAAGTTAGAGGATACTGTCAATTCCCTGATGCAGTCACAGATGACATTTCAGACGGAATCAAGACAGCAAATTGGGGCCCTTACAACCCAAATGTCACAACTCACTGCGGTTATCGGTCATCTGCAGTAGGAAAAGGGTAGGTTTCCGGCCCAGGGTAGTACAGCGGGTGCCCATTATTTGGAAAATTCTTCAGGTCCTAATGTTCATAACCCGAATCAGGAGGAGGCTAAGTCGGTCACCATTCTCAGGAGTGGGAAGGAGATCGATAAGTCCATCCCGCAAAAACAGAAACCAGCTCCACCCCCGGAGCCGGTTGATGCACCAAGAGCAACTCCTGATATTGTTGATGTCCCTAGGAAGGAGGTAAAGGATGATGAGGAGTCACCTGAGGTGGTGGTGCCTGCAGTTGCAGCCCCCACGACTCCAACGCCGCCAGTTGTGCCAGTAGCTCCATTTCCCCAAAGGCTGGCGGTGAAACCTAAGGTCAATGTGAACTTTCAAATGCTTGAATTATTCAAGAAAGTTCAGTTTCCTATCTCTTTGATGGAAGCCATTGACGCAATTCCCCAGTTTGCTAAGGTCTTAAAGGATCTGTGTACGTCAAACCAGAGAACCAAGAGTCAGGACAAAGTGCTTCTGACGGATCAAGTGAGCTCCATTCTCCAGGCGGAGATCCCCACCAAGTGTAAGGACCCTGGTTGTCCGACCATCCCTATAGCCATTGCTGGCCAAAAGTTTGATAAGGCTTTGCTGGATTTAGGAGCAAGTGTCAACTTGCTTCCCTATTCAGTATATTTGAAGCTGGGCCTAGGCGATCTGAGAGCCACACTGGTCACGCTACAATTGGCCGACCGGAGTGTGAGAGTTCCAAAGGGGGTGGTGGAAGATGTTTTAATTCAAGTAGGCGAGTTTCTTTTTCCTGTTGACTTTATTGTCCTAGATACTTGCCCAATACCGGAGGTCTTTGAGAAGACTCCTATCATCCTTGGTCGTCCTTTTCTAGCCACTTCCAGTGCTGTCATGAATTGCAAAACTGGACAAGTCCAATTGTCGTTTGGGGACTTGAAAATGGAGGTGAAAGTGTTTAATGTAGAGAGCCAAGTCAAGAATGATGAGGTGAGTTTGATCGACACGCTGGTACAGGAGCATGTCGATAATATTTTGTATAAGGATCTTCTGGAGATAGCCAATGAGGCGTCATTCTTAGATTCTCCAGAATTAGGGAGTTTGATGGAGGTGTTGGTCGATCCTGGGTGAAGTAGGTGAACCGATTGAGGCGTTGGTCGATCCTGTTTATTCGGATGACCCTATTGTGTAGCCATTGTGGCTACGTTCCGACGGGTAGCTTTTGCGTACCACTCTCTTCATTGAGAAGTGGACCCGGCTCCTAGCATTAGGGGTACCCATCATTGACTTGGGTTTTATAGCTTCGCACGCCGCTATTAAAATAAGGATCGTGTGCCCAGCTCCGGTTAGTAAGGGCAATTTTGTGTCGATAACATTAAATTTTATTAAGTTCTGATGTTTTTGGCACAATCTATGTATAATTGTCTTTCATTTCTTAATTCTTTAGTTCTTGTCGCTTATTTAGTTGTTTTTGTTTATCTCTTTTATTATAAAAAAAATAAAAAAAATAAAATTGAAAATTGAAAAGCAAAAAAATAAAATTGCATCATGGTCTTGTATAGCCACCCATTCCTTGCCCACCCGCAAGGGATGGGGAGAAAAGTATGACACGTTGATCGGGTGACGATTTGGTGGAGTATTTCTCTTTTTATTTTTGTTTTCAGAGCCCGGATACCACGAACCGGGCGGTACTAATGTCTTTTGCAGGGTACGGTGATGGCCCGGAGGCCGGGTGATAGGGAATTCCTCGAACATCGGCCGAGGTCATGGTGGTTGGCTGCCACCCGTAGGTCCATTTCTTCTCCCTTGTGCTTTCTTTTGTTGTGTCTCCATGCTCTAGGGACATAGCATGTTTCTAGTTAGGGGGAGGGTGTACCTTGTACATGTTTTGTTGCGTTGCTAGGGTAATTTTAGGGAAAATTTTTATTTATTTATTTTTTTTTCGGGGATACATTTATTATGCTTGATTGTATTGTTAGGCGAGCATGTTAGAATTAGCCAAATTATTGTGCCTGTTTAATTCAAGTTCATGCATATATTTGGCGCCTTTATGAACATGTTAGTGTTGTCGTTACTTTGAGTAGGTGTCCCCACATAGTTAATAGTGCATCCTAATAAACATTCTCATATTCTTTGTTTTCTTTTTCTCGCATTTGCGGAAAATAGTAGACTTTTGTTTCACAATTGAGTAGCTATATGTTTTGCGTGCATTTGTGAGAGTTGGTAATGTGCATAGGGGATGAGACAAGGCATTTTTGTATGATTAGACCACATATGAGTCCCATTGACCAATCTTAAACCAGTTTGAGTCAGTTCCCGAGTCTAACCTAAGAAACCGGTGTGTGGGTTGGATTTTAGTTGGGGGTCTAGCTCTGTGCATCATGGGTGTCTTATTGCATTGGATTTGGAGCATCGTTGTCGTCGAAAGTGAAAGTGAAGAAGTCTTGATGGGTGTCATGTTTTGTAACCAAACCCAACCTTCAGGCCATAAAGCTGAGGTAAAAAAAAAAAAAAAGGAAAAGAAGAAAAAAAAAAGAGAGCATGGAATACAAAGGGAGTTGAGGCAAGTTGGGAGGAATCAGCATCTGCTGGCACATCAGAATAAGTGATGGTATGATCTTGTTATAGGGCTGTTTTCAGCTCTGTATCAACCGCCTTAGCTTCCAGACTTAGAGGTCAGCGACGACTTTGCCGATAGCGGTTCGGATTGGTTTTGGACTTCCGTGATGCATAAGGCTAGGTGGTGGTGTCGTTTTATGTGTTTATTTCATGTTTTTCAGTGTCGGTGGACTATGTTTGTTTTTCTAGTAGTTGAGTCCGTAAAAATTTAGTTACGGATGTTTAAATCTCTTGTTAGACTTTGTTTGGTTGGCACCAATGGATGCATGTTGGTAGCTAAGGGTAAGGTGGCGGCCAGTCTGGGTAGATGACCGCGCGCTATTATAGGCCGCCGCCTAATTTTGCAGTTTTCCTTTCGTTTGGAACCATGGTCATTATAAGCCTAATTAAGTCCTTAGTGGACCTTGTGCACGTTGTTAAACTCTCGTTCATGCATGTGTTATATTAATGTTGCTCATTTTGTGGAATCGTGATTGTTATATCGTGCTTTTATTCTTTGTGAGCGTTGTCTTTGATTGGCGCGTGGAGGCCTTTGTTTCGGTCCCACGTAGTTCGCCAAGCGCTTTTTGCATGGAATGTTTGAGTGTTCCGGTGAGCGAGTGTAGCATCGTTGCCTTTGTGGGGGCATTTATCTCTGCATGTGTTTCGGCACTAATTTTGTTCATCTTTTTGCCAAGGCATGCATGTTTTTGAGTTGCAGGTGAGTGAGGAGGCAAAAATTCTTCGACCCGCCTATTTATTGTACAGCATGCATAACCTTCGTATCCCCATTCGTGTCTTGTTAGTCTTTGTTTTGTTATTTTTTTCTTTTTCGTTACTAGGGACTAGCAACGCTCAAGTTGGGGGATGTGATAGGCGCGCGGAATTCATGAATTTAAGCGCCTAAATAAGGGAAATTAGCGCGTTAGACGTGCATTTAATTCTCAGTTTCCATTTAATGCGTGCACGTGGTTGGGTTTTGTGTTTGAGCTTGATTTGCAGGAAATTGAGATGTTTTAGCGCTAACGAGAAGTATTCGGAAAGGCCATGATGGAGTTAGAGCGCTAGGAAGGCTTTGGAGGCTAAGTGTTGAAGTAGAAATCGAGAGGAAGTGATCAGAATCTCTGTGAGCGCTACAGGGGAATGAGTTCAGCGCTCAGAAGTGGCATAGCGTGTTGCACAAAGTGATCAGAGAGTTGGCGAGCGCTACACCCTTTTTGGTGTAGCGCTACCTAAAGGTTAAGAGAGAACAACGGCCAAAGCTGAGTCAATGGAGTCAACGCCTCAAAGACGTTCGCGAGCGCTACACCCTTTTTGGTGTAGCGCTACCGAGGGTGTTAAGTACCTATGAAACGATGGCGTTTTGGGGCATTGCGGGTCCGATTCCGATTTATTTTAGGATTTTAATTGCAAATTAAGGGGTTAATATAAAAGCCCTCTTAACAGTAGTAGCTAGGTTAACAACGGAGATACGTATGTTTTAGTTTTTCTTTGCTTCTTAACTTTTGGCTGCTATTTTCTAAATTCTTTATTGCAGATTCAAGTTTTACTCTCAGTTCTCCAAGATTTCCGGTTGTTAATTCTTGTTCCTTTTCGGTTTTCGAATCCATTGCTCTTCCGTAAGTCTGTGGAATCGTGTTTTTATTTCTATTTCGATTGTTCGAAGCATGTTTAGATCTAGGGTTTTAATTATTACTGCGTTTAATAGAATCATGAGTGAGTAGTTCTGTAGAGTGCGGCCACGGGGCAAAGGCGTCTCGTAGCTAGTTTAATCAATGTTTTACCTCGGAGTCGAATTAATTTAATCTTTAAGCAGTTTTAGAAGACGAAAACTCTTCTAACAAACAAAACCCAGGCATCGCCGGAATTCGATTGCGCACGGATACTGGTGACAGGTGGTGCGCATTTGTTAGGGATCCTTTTTCCTATTCTAAAATCAACAAAGTGAATAATTGTGGCCCGAGTAAATATTGGTTAGGCTAGTTGCGGACGCTGAGTTCCCACGGCTGTACTCTCCTTTTTAAATCTTTATTTCATTAATTTAGTTGGGTAATTTAGTTAGTTAATCAAACTCTTTGAACAAAGGGTGGCTACCTAAGAGCCAGGATAAAATAGAATTCAACACTTTTGAGTCAGCACCGTCTGTCCGTTTCTGTGGTTCGACTCCGGTACTTCCGGATTTTGTGCTACACTGGTCGAGAGTCCTACGCTTGGGACGCGTCTTTATTTTAATACACCCGGTCGGTCAAAGCAAATACGCCTAAAGATTACGCTACAACTTCACTTTCCGAATCCCTTCCAGATATCCTTTGAAATCCTCCACTGTATAAACCTTAATGTCAAACTTGGCCTTTATCCACATGGCCACTCTAGTTTTGATTAGATCCACTACTTCTCATGCTTGAGTTGAAACATTGTTGAAGACATAACCATTCCTCACAATCCAGATAGACCAGAGAATTGCAAAAAAACATACCTCCCAAATACTTTTTTCCAAGTTCCGAAACCCGTTCTCAAACCACCACGATGCAAGTTCAGCTAGAGAGGATGGGCAAACCCACTGTATTTTCCACCATTCCAGAATGCTAGACCAAACTTCCCACGAAATTCGACAATGCAGGAGTAAATGAAGGGGGGTCTCAACAACAACGGAACAAAGGGGGCACTGCCTGTTGGATTTCAGTAATCAAGTTCCTATGAAATAGCACTGACCTTGTTGCAATTCTTCCTTGAACGGCCATCCAAGAGAAGATTTCCTCCTTTGGGGGGCTCAAATTCCTCCACAGAGAACCCAAAACACTATTACTTGATTGAGTCCGGAGTTCCCATTGCCTATACACTGATTTGGTGGAGAACTTTTTGTCTACAGACCAAATCCACAGAAGGGAATCCGGTTTTGATGGATCTAGGGTCACTCCCTGCAGTCGTTGCTTCATCTCCTCCAGTTGTTGACTCGCCCGTAAGCGCAACCTTCCCCTAAATTGAAAATCCCAATTGTTACTGCCCCTTCCGATACAAACCTTGCTCAGAACAGCATCTTTTTGAGTGGAACGCAAGTACAGTCGTGGAATGGATATAAGAGCTAGCCTGGATATGAAATTTAAAGAGGGAAAAGCTATAATTACCAATCAAACAAACAAAAAATAAAAACCGTGTCTGTCACATAAACCATTCATTTTGCTAAGAATGTTGAGTAGATCATTCATGCAAAATAAAACTGACACAATATTCAATCTAAAAGACCATTACAAAAGGATTTCAAAGGGTTTTTTTTTTTTTTTTTTGCTTTTTTGCTGTTAAAAATGGATAAAGACTTATAACTGAAAAGAAAGAAAGAAAAACGATCGATGACCGACATTTTGTGACTGTAGAATACATTCCCATTGATTAATCAATTGATTTCTTCTCCTATTAAAAGTACTATGAATTACATGAAATTTTGTGTTATTAAAAGTTTAGTTGTAAATAATCAATGTGAATGTATATATTCTTTTTTGAATAAATTAGCTTGAAATAGAAAAATGCTAACCGAATATTAGAGGATACTTGAACCTTGTTCCTACATGACCAGATCAATTCAATCAGGCACTAGCAAGTTTCCTTGGTTGCCTATGCTTTTCCTTCTTCTGGATTAGCACAACGTATCTGTCACAAAGTCTCTGTCATGATTTATTTATTTTTTCCTTTCTTTCTTTTTTGGTGAATAGATGATATTATAGAAAATCAAACATAAATCGTTCTGGGGTATTTAACCCCTACAGCTTCATCACCTAATTGTTACAACATAAATATAGGAGGTTCGATTAAGGAAACATAAACTTCATTAAATAAATCGTTCTCGGGTATTTTCCTTTCTTTCACTGTAAGTCTTGGTCAATTTTATTTTTTTTTGTTTTAGTACATAGAAGTCTTTGTCATTACTTTTAATCAATTTTTGATAGCCTAATTACTTTCAATCTCGTTCACTTATTTTTCTTTATATTTTTCCCGTCAGGTTCACTTTAATGCATGAAAATTCCCGATGTGATTACAGGTGGGTCTGTCTTGAACCAATAATTGTGTTTTTATTTGTCCTTCTTCCAATTTTTTCTTACATTCACATCGAATTTTTTAGAAATCAATTAGTATTTATCTTGTGAGAGGTATTAGAAAACTAAAAATATATTATGACCAAAAACTTAGAATAATTGTCTATAAATGGATAAAAATTTGAGTCTTGTTTACAGTTTGTTCAACTCAATTTATATTTTTACACTCTTTTCGATTCTAGCCACTCGTCGAGCCCAATTTTTAATCCTAACTATATATTTTGACAACAAACTATAAAAAAAATCCACTAAACTCCAAATATACAAACATCTGTAAGAATAATACTCAAAGTTACTCTATACATCTAATTGCCATAGTATTCATATTCCTTGAAATACTAATAAAAGTCATTCTATATGACGGAAATGTCTAGTATTTTTCCCAAAAAAATTTATTTGGTCTGCAAAAAATTTGAAGCAAAAAAAAAAAAATTTGTCATAAGAGAAATATTGCAAAAGAAAAAAAAACTAATCACTTGTAAATTTAGTTTAAACTCTTGTAACTGAACATTGATAATTGAGGGGGAAACAAAAGAAGAAGAAAAAGTTTAGTGATTGGAGAACAAATGTGTTCAACAAGTCTACAACACACTTGTTTGTGTGGGTGCGTAAATAAGTGTGTGTTTGGGTGTGGCAATAGCATTTTTATTTACATGAATCTCATGGGGTTTCGTGCATTATACAGGTCCCAAAATGTGTCATTAGCGTTGATAGATAAAAGAAAATGACTTTTTGATACTTCATTTTTTTTTTATAATTACACTTTAAAATTTGTCTTTTAGTTGGTTTTTGAAAGTTGTGCTATATGTAATATTCACTCTAAAAGACAAGTATTAGAGTGCGTTTATTAAAATGTGGAATGGCAAAATAATTTCTCACATAATACTAGCAAAAATGAAAAGATACAAAATTTTGTTCTTTTGGGGAGCCACACAAACAAGTGATTGATTTTCAAGTGTTTTGATGACCTAGAGGTTCCATACGTCATTCACCTGACAAGATGGGGGTGGGATTCAACATTAAATGAGAGTGCAGTGTCCATATGTTTTACTTATTCAACACCACTCCCTCACTTCTTCTATATGAAAGGTGATAGTTTGATTCTCGTCACGAACGTGAGTGTTTGATATGATAATTTTTTTTGTTTACTAAGCAAAAAGATTTTATTAATTTTTATGAATGATTACAAAAATTAAACGAAATAAGGGCACACCGGCATAAGCCACTCAAAACCACCGAAAAAAGAACAGCAAGACGCCAACCAAAATAGCTAAAACTTGAGGAAAACCTAACTACAAACACCCAAAAATCTAAATGAAACTCCAAACCAAACAACCAGATCCAAACCATACCTCAAAATCCAAAGCTCCACAAAAAGCAAAAACAAACCGAAGTGAGAAACCGAAGCAAAACTGAAAGACCGACACCAAACCTAACAACATGCACGATAAGCCTTGGAAACCATACTTGATGTGATGGTTGATGCTTTTTAGATTTGCTCCACCCACTTGCCGCTTAGCAATACCCGTTTCACATTCCCTTAAAAGTGTACTACTAGATATCTATGGAGTGATGAAAAATAATAATAGTCAATTTTGTTTCGATGGCTAATGCTAGATGGTGCCCCTCGGGCACTAGTTTGGCTATAATTAATGTTAGTTATCTCTTGATTATATACTAGTTAAGTCGTCAATGGAGAAACCTTTCCTACTACTCTCATTTATTATTCCGGTTTTACCCTTTCGAAATTATTTCAGTTTGCAGTATGACCCATTTACTTTGTGTCAAGTTAATTTGAGGGCAGTTGTAGCATTTTTGTAAATAGGTGTCTATTTGAGGGCAGTTGTAAATAGGTGTCTATTTGAGGGCAGATGTAGCATTTTTGACATATTAAATGTCATCGTCGTTGTTTACATGTATCTTGCGTTCATTATACAGCTCCCGAAATGTGTCAATAGCAATGATAAAACAAAAAAGAAAAGTGATTTTGATACTCTGTAATTACACTCTAAAATTTGTCTTTTACTTGTTCTTCGAAAATTATGCTACGTTTATTTTTAATGCACGCTCAAAGAAAAGCATTGGAGTGTGATTATTGAAGGTGGAATGCAAAAATTATTTCTCATATCATAGCAAATGAAAAGAGACAAAAACTTTTTTCTTTTTGGATTTTAACAAGTGGTTGATTTTGAGTTTTGATGACGTATAGGTTTCATACGTCATTCAACTGACGAGATTGGTTGGATTCAACATGAGAGTGCAAGAGCCCATCCGTTTTTTGAGAGATGATACACCCACCAAACACCCCATCCACCTTACGCGTGTAAGGCCCGCTCCGGGCCGCATATGGATGATTTGAACCGCTTAATAATTTTAAAAGAAAAATCGAGTGGACCCTTTCGGAAATCATCTCAATCTGATATGTATAAGTGCTCGTTTCAATATTTCATTTCTGAACGGCTCAGACCATCTGATTTTTGGAAGTTTGGATCAAGCACCTATACATATCGGATTGAGACGATTTCTGCGTAGGCCCACTCGGTTTTTTCTAAAAAAAATTATTGCAACTCGGATCATCCGTGCGGGGCCCGGAGTGGGCCCCACGTGTGTGCGGTGGGTGTGCGGTGGATGGTTGTTCGGTGGGTGTATCATTAATGCTGGTGGATGGTTGGGTGTATCATTTATGCTGGTGGATTGTTGTTCGATGGGTGTATCATAACACTGTTTTTTAGTACTTTTTAGCCAACGTCACTTCCTCACCTCTTTCATGAAAAGTAATTACGTAAGGGTTCGATTCTCGTCAAAAACGCGAGTACTTGATACAATGGTTGATACCCTTTAGGCTTGCTCCACCCACTTGCCGCTTATTGGTACGTACCCTTTCCCAATTCTTTAGAAGTATGCTAGACATCTATACGAAAATAATACTAATAAAGTTAATTTTGTTTCTATAGTTATATGTGACCCCTCTTCTTCTTTATCATCTAATGACATCCGGTACAATATCAAACTCCATTATTTTTAAGAATGCACATAAGGCAATGGATATAAGAGCTAGCCTGGATATTAAATTTAAAGGGGGAAAAGTTATAATTACCAATCAAACAAAAAAAAAAAACTGTGTCCGTCACATAAACATTCATTTTGCTAAGAATGTTGAGTAGATCATTCATGCAAAATAAAATTGACGCAATATTCAATCTAAAAGACCATTACAAAAGGATTTCAAAGGGTTTTTTTTTTCTTCTTTTTGCTTTTTTGCTGTTAAAAATGGATAAAGACTTATAAGTGAAAAGAAAGAAAGAAAAACGATCGATGACCAACATTTTGTGACTGTAGAATACATTCCCATTGATTAATCAATTGATTTCTTCTCCTATTAAAAGTACTATGAATTACATGAAATTTTGTGCTATTAAAAGTTTAGTTGTAAATAATCAATGTGAATGTATATATTCTTTTTTGAATAAATTAGCTTGAAATAGAAAAATGCTAACCGAATATTAGAGGAGACTTGAACCTTGTTCCTACATGACCAGATCAATTCAATCAGGCACTAGCAAGTTTCCTTGGTTGCGTATGCTTTTCCTTCTTCTGGATTAGCACAACGTATTTGTCACAAAGTCTCTGTCATGATTTATTCATTTTTTCCTTTCTTTCTTTTTTGGTGAATAGATGATATTATAGAAAATCAAACATAAATCGTTCTGGGGTATTTAACCCCTACAGCGTCATCACCTAATTGTTACAACATAAATATAGGAGGTTCGATTAAGGAAACATAAACTTCATTACATAGATCGTTCTCGGGTATTTTCCTTTCTTTCACTGTAAGTCTTGGTCAATTTTTTATTTTTGTTTTAGTACATAGAAGTCTTTGTCATTACTTTTAATCAATTTTTGATAGCCTTATTACTTTCAATCTCGTTCACTTATTTTTCTTTATATTTTTCCCGTCAGGTTCACTTTAATGCATGAAAATTCCCGATGTGATTATAGGTGGGTTTCTCTTGAACCAATAATTGTATTTTTATTTGTCCTTCTTCCAATTTTTTCTTACATTCACGTCGAATTTTTTAGAAATCAATTAGTATTTATCTTGTGAGAGGTATTAGAAAACTAAAAATATATTATGACCAAAAACTTAGAATAATTGTCTATAAATGGATAAAAATTTGAGTCTTGTTTACAGTTTGTTCAACTCGATTTATATTTTTACACTCTTTTCAATTCTAGCCACTCGTCGAGCCCAATTTTTAATCCTAACTATATATTTTGAAAACAAACTATAAAAAAAAATCCACTAAACACCAAATATACAAACATCTGTAAGAATAATACTCAAAGTTACTGCCATAGTATTCATATTCCTTGAAATACTAATAAAAGTCATTCTATATGACGGAAATGTCTAGTATTTTTCCCAAAAAAATTTATTTGGTCTGCAAAAAATTTGAAGCAAAAAAAAAAAAAATTGTCATAAGAGAAATATTGCAAAAGAAAAAAAAAACTAATCACTTGTAAATTTAGTTTAAACTCTTGTAACTGAACATTGATAATTGAGGGGGAAAAGAAGAAGAAGAAAAAGTTTAGTGATTGGGGCACAAATGTGTTCAACAAGTCTACAACACACTTGTTTGTGTGGGTGCGTAAATAAGTGTGTTTGGGTGTGGCTATAGCATTTTTATTTACATGTATCTCATGGGATTTCGTGCATTATACAAGTCCCAAAATGTGTCATTAGCGTTGATAGAAAAAGGAAAATGACTTTTTTATACTTCATTTTTTTTTTTTATAATTACACTCTAAAATTTGTCTTTTACTTGTTCTTTGAAAGTTGTGCTATATGTAATATTCACGCTAAAAGACAAGTATTAGAGTGCATTTATTAAAAGGTGGAATGGCAAAATAATTTCTCACATGATACTAGCAAAAATGATAAGGTACAAAACTTTGTTCTTTTGGGGAGCCACGCAAACAAGCGATTGATTTTCAGGTGTTTTGATGACCTAGAGGTTCCATACGTCATTCAACTGACAAGATGCGGGTGGGATTCAACATTAAATGAGAGTGCAGTGTCCATATGTCTTACTTATTCAACACCACTTCCTCACTTCTTCTATATGAAAGGTGAGAGTTTGATTCTCGTCACAAACGTGAGTGTTTGATATGATAATATTTTTTGTTTACTAAGCAAAAAGATCTTTTAATATTTATAAACAGTTACAAAGATTAAACAAAATAAGGGCACACCGGCATAAGCCACCCAAAACAACCGAAAAAAGGACAACAAGACGCAAACCAAAATAGCAAAAACTTGAGGAAAACCTAACTACAAACACCCAAAAATCTAAATGAAACTCCAAACCAAACAACAAGATCCAAATAATACCTCAAAACCCAAAGCTCCACAAAAAGCAAAAACAAACCGAAGTGAGAAACCGAAGCAAAACCGAAAGACCGACACCAAACCTAACAACATGCACAATAAGCCTTGGAAACCATACTTGATGTGATGGTTGATGTTTTTTGGATTTGCTCCACCCACTTGCCGCTTAGCAATACCCGTTTCGCATTCCCTTAATAGTGTACTACTAGATATCTATGGAGTGATGAAAAATAATAATAGTCAATCTTGTTTCTATGGCTAAGGCTAAATTAATGGTGCCCCTCGGGCACTAGTTTGGCTATAATTAATGTTAGTTATCTTGATTATATACTAGTTAAGTCGTCAATGGAGAAACCTTTCCAACTACTCTCATTTATTATTCCGGTTTTACCCTTTAGAAATTATTTCAGTTTGCAGTTTGACCCATTTACTTTGTGTCAAGTTAATTTTATGGATATATATATATATATATATATATATATATATATATATTCAACAACCATTAGTTTTCATCATATAGCTAGGGAGCGTGTTTGTTGTTGCACAAGTGACATCACAAGAATTCCAAATTTCTAAAACTAATCTAATTAAAGTTTTAAAAAAAATTGTGTAACAAAATTCTGGAGCATTTAATTAATTGTTCAATAGAATGATGAATAAATCAATTATAGAGGCAAATTATGAAGTGCTGGAGGTTGTTTTTTTTTTTTTTTGGTAAGTTAAAGTTTTATTAAACGAACCCACGAATTTTATAGGTGACAAGGAGCATACCCCAGAAACAAGGTAGAGAACAAACCAAAACAAAGAGGGATTTACTTAGCCAACCAGAGAAGACAGTTAGCCCTCAAAAGTCAAAACACTCAGCTAATGCCGTGGTCCAAAAACCTTATGACTAATGGACCAATTACAACAGATAAGACGATTGACATCAGTTCTCTTGACAGCCCTCCGCGAAATGAGCAAAGCTCTAACATCATTCTCAATTAATCTTTGCAATCAAATTATTCATGGTCAGACTAACCCTTTGAAAATTTCGAGTGTTCCGTTCCCTCCATATGTGATACATAAATACAGAGAAGGAGAGCTTGTATACCAGAACCTGGAGTAGTACTATAAATGAACCGAGCAGCTCGCGAGCTTGGCTCAGCGTCTCGGCTCAGCTTATTTAGTAAACGAGCCAAGCTCAAGCTCAATAATTTTCGGCTCGTTTAGTCTCGTTTACTAAACAAGCCGGGTGGCTTGGCTCTATTAAAAAGACTCGTTTATGAAATGACTCAGCTTGGCTCGATAAGAACTCGGCTCGTTAAGGCTCGAGCCGAGCTTGAGCTCAACAAAGTTCGGCTCGGCTCGACTTGTTTACCGCCCTATTCTGGAGTTGTTGTTTACAAGGGTTGATGATGTAAATTAGAAAGGCAAAAAAAAAAACGATGTGGTCTAATTATCCTAAACTAATAAGTGTTTTTAAGTCCTATGTCATGAATTCAAAGTATAGTTAGCAAAAAAGAGTTTTTTTTTTTTTTTTTACATGCAAGAAACCAATACTTGCCTAATCTACAAATGTAGGCAATGAGACCCTACGTGAGAATCGAACTCAGAGCCTCATCCTGGTGAATAGAGCACCTTATCATTTGGGCTACCCTTGATTCTCGCACAAATGAGAATTGGAATTTGAGTAGCTAAAGTTTGAAGAATATATTTTTCATCTTAGATCGAAAAGCAATATACTTAATTTGGCCTCATTGTGTGGATGTATTCCACTTCCATAATCAAAATCATGTACATCTTGTACTATGACGAAACAAATCAGACTCCATAATTTTCTCCTAAATATTAGGAATGTATTCTTATCTCTAAGAGCATCTCCAACCAAAGAGGTCAAAAATGGAGATGTCAAATTATATTGAAGGCCGGCTTATGTGCCAATTTGACATCTTTAATTTGACATCAAGCTCCCTTTCTCCAACCATTATGTCAAATTACTTTGAAAGCTTGTGGTCAATTTTTGAAAATTGGCAGTCTAAAAGGTTGATGTCAAAGTTGACAAGTTGGAAGTTTCCTTTAAAGCCTCGTCACCTCCCTTCAAAGCCATGTCACTTTTGGCATGATAGAAAGCATAATGGTTGGATGATGACTTAATGTCAAAATTAACCGTTTGATTGTTCACCTCAACTTTGACATCTCCCTTTGCAGATGCTCTAAAGAGAATAGGAGCATCCACAGTCCACCCTGGCTGATAAATTTGGAACAATTTGTTGCCGTTTTTCAAAAATGCCAACTACCACCCCACAAACAAACTCAAACTCAAAATCAAAAGTTATTATGACAAATGCCATTTTATTTGCCAAATATGAGGAAATTTATGGCAAAGTTTGCCATTTTTTATATTGAGAGGGAGAAAAATGAGAGTGACAAAATGGCATACAAAAATGTACGTAGCACCCTTGCCCCCCTTTTTTTTTAAAAAAAACAAAATGGCACTATTCGTTAGCCAAAAATAGAAATGGCAAACGCGGGTGCAGATGCTCTAACATTGCCTACATTATTGTGCTCTATATGTTTCATATACCTGTGCGGCTAAACAGGAAAAATACTAGAATATACCAGATACAACCCTGATTCCACCAACTTTGAAAGTTGTACACTTGACCATAATTTCCTCTTCCTTCAATAAGCACATATATTGTACAAATGCTACTAATGTTTTCCTTTCTCATTACATTATTGTGGATTCATTTTGAAAAAAGCTATGGGTACATTTGAGCTTGTATGTACTATGTATATATGAGTTTCGTGGGGTTCACCTTGGATCTCACAAAAATGATTCAAACCGTTCATTATTTTTAAAATATTTTTTATAGAGCCCTATAAAAAATCAGCTCAACCCAATATTGGTAAGGATTTTTTTTCTGAATTGACTCTAAGCCCTTTTGTGAAGATCTCCTACTCTCCCCGTTCTTTTTGGACTCAGGAGCTAGATCAAGGATTCTAGATCTGGGTGTTTTTGGAATCAGTATACCGGCGACGAAAACGGTGTCTGTAGCGGCTTCTGCCTCCAGTCTATGGTGGGACGAGTTCGAGTTGGTGCGACAGGTCATCCAGGAGGGTTTGCTTCGTGTTCATACGTGACTTCTCAATTTCGGGCTCTCCAACCCCTCTTCACGAGTGTGTTCGACGGGTTCGGTCCGACTCTGACGTCGTGATTCTATGCAGCTCTTTCCTTTTGTTCTTGTTGTATTTTCTTTTATTTTGTTAGTTTTTTTATATTTTAAAACCGATACTGTTCCCTTATTGTTTTTGGGTACAATTATTTATGATGTTCATACTAAATTTGTACGACTGAATAAGTAATTGAATGCATCCATGTGAGATTGATACAACAAATGAGAGAATTTCTTACGTTCACACTTCACATCGACTGTAATGGAAGCTGTACAACTGGGATTGGTACTTAAATGAGGAGAGCTGTTAATCACCTCCCTCCAGACACCACCCCCTTAATGCATATAAGAGCATTCACATCAGGCTCTTTAAATTTTAGATCAAATTACACTTTAAAAGTTTACTTTATTACTTTAGTTATTCATTTTTAAAATATCTACTGTATCAGGCTCTCTACATTAGAGCTATCTCATTAAAAATATTGTTTACTCTTACTCTCTTCTCAATTAAATATTTCTTGCCAAGGGTCCTGTTTGGGGCACAATAAATGAGCAAGAAATTGATAATTTTTACAGAACCCATTACGAATTTTATAAAGATGATTCAAACCGCAAGTCATTCTTAAATATTTTTTTATGGGTTCTTGAAAAAATTAGCTCAATCTAATATCAGTAAGGGTTATTTCAGAATTCATAGGGCGCCTTAAGAATTCTGAAACACCCTATAAATTTTGAAACAGTCCTTATCGATGTCAGATTGAGCTAATTTTTTTTAGGAACCCGTAAAAAAATATTTCAAGGATGACTTAGAGTTTGAATCATCTTTGTAGAATCCGTAATGGGCTCCGCAAAAATCATCAATTTCTTGCCTATTCGTTGTGCTCCAAATAGGGCCCTTGGCAGAGTGCTGTTTGGAATAGACCAGGGTAACAGGTCGTGTCAGGTCTTATTCGTATCATGTCAGTCGGGTTCGTGTCACAAACCACCCAACCCGAACCCGACCCATTTAGAATTCGTGTTTCTCGAGTTGTGTTATTTTCATGTTTCGTATCAGAAATGCTCAACCCTAACTCGTTAACTTCGTGCCCGGTTCGTATTGTGTTATCGTGTCTGTTGTCCAACTCTATATAGAATTACAGATATACCATATAATTATAATAATAATAATAATAATAATAATAGTAATAGTAATAATAATAATCTACTGTATTATGTGTGTGTGTGTGTTCGTGTTCGTGTCGTGTCGTATCATGTTAATGGGTGACACGGATTAGTAACCGTATTGGTCGTATCAATTTTGTGTCTCGCGTATTCAACCCGAAACCGACCCATTTGGAATTTGTGTTCTCGAATCATGTCATTTTCGTGTTTCGTATCAGAAATGCCCAACACTAACCCGTTATTTAGTGTCCGATTCGTATCGTGTTATTGTGTTTTGTGTTCGTTGCCCAACTCTAATTTGGAATGGATGTGATGAAAAAAATTAATAAAATACTAGTTTAACCTTTGAACAGTGCCTCGTCTCTAAAAACGAGTGACTGTAGCTTTTGTAATTTAATCCAATAAGTAACGAGGCTGAAGCACATAGATTACTTGCACATTTACTCGCTACTCCAGCGCCACATGGACAGTAGCGAGACACATGCAGATGCTCTATAGGCACCATGTATTTTAGTGAAGTACATATCTTTAGACCTGGATCGAGTACTTGGCCCAGTAACTCTAAGCCGAAGCCCACGCTTAAGTAGTGGGCTTAATACAGGAGGCATGTTTCATAGTTGGGCTGAAATATCCCTCCCATTGGAATGTTATAGGAAAGTTTATTTTTATTTTTATTTATTTTGGTAATCGTAGTAATATGTTTGTTTGCTCAGAATATTCCTCCGTCCCACGAAGGATGTTCAAAATTATAATTCACACCTTTCAAAAAGATATCTACATTGGGTAATTTATAATATACTAAATTTAAGAACTTTGTGTCATAAAACTAAGTGAAATCTATCAAATAATATCTATATTGCATGTACAAAATCTTATTGATGTAAAAAAATATATAGATTATACTAGGGGAAGCGTGAATAGTAATCTTGGACATTTTTTGTGGGATGGAGTGGGGTATCGTTCTTTTGCTTTGTTTGTCACTGAGCATTAGAAATTCGAGATCGCTTAAGTTGAGTTGATGAGCATTTGTCTTTGGTAACTTATGAATTTCGAGAAAAGAATAGATTGAAATGCAATTCAGGATTGGCTGAGTTGATGTTTTCATTTTATCATTGAGATGATTTTCATTATATCAAATAATCTGATACTAACTTTCCGGGTTTTTTTTTTTTTTTTTCTCTTTTGGCAAAACAAGAAAGAAGTTTCTGTCACATGAAGCTATATGGAAGGTAACGAGGCAGCATTATCACCATTCAAGAAATGTGATTCCAAAATCTTTTTTTTTTTTTTAGTAATGAAGAGCTAAGCATAAATTACGAAATACGAATAAGTCTGGTCTGACAATTGGAGAGGAGCCACTTAGGAAGAGACTGAGAAAGGAAGTGAGGACAAAGAGAAGGGGGAAGGAGAAGATGCCAAACAGAGCGGGCAAAGGGACTATCACGGAGCACATGAAGGTTGCTTAATTTCAACATGATTAAATCGGGCAATGCATGCCAAAAGGGTCAGGAGTGATAAGAGCAGGCAAATAGATTGTCTTTCGTGGACAGATGCGCGTGCCCAACTAACCAAAGGAAGTGAACGACACGCGGGTTAGCACGGGTTTTCCACAACCAGGACCAGTTGTCAAAGGGAGTAGAGCTAATACCCTTTAGGCTAATGGAATAAGCCTCCTTGCTGGAAAAGCTACCAGAGGGGGGGTTCCAACAAGAACTATCTTGGTCGTTACTGAACCATTGCACAGCTTGGCTCTCGATTAAGCTCTTAATCTGCGGGGGGAAAATAACAGACATTTTATTAAGGCTTAGACACTTGTTTGATCGTATTCCCGTACTTACCCTTGAGGACACGGCACCAAGAGAGAATGAGGTTCATTATAAAATCTCCAACTGAGATTGGCCAAAGCCACGTTACTAGCTTCATGCGAACTGCGAATACCAAGACCACCTAGAGATTTCGGTTTAACAACATTCTTCCAATTCACTGCATGAAGCTTGTGGCTTTCCTCCGAGGAGCCCCAGAGGAAATCCTGATTCACTTTGTCCAATATATCCGTGACAAATTTGGGCAGAGCGTTTGTTTGAGAAATGTAAGCGGGAATAGTGGAATTCACGGAATCAATGAGCGTGTGTCGCCCAGCCAGGGCAAACATTTTTCCTAACCCAACCAGCGAGATTTGCTTCGACTTTGTCAATAAGGTTCTGGAAGGTTTCTTTATTGGGCCAGGAATGATGTATTGGACAACCCAAATATTTCCCCAAGTTGGAGCACTAACAACAAAAAGACAGTATACATTAACACAAATGTCCCATGCAGACACGCAGTTGTCTTTCCACATAACAAAGCTCCTCATTGTCAAAATGTAGTACAGGTACTGAAAACTTTTAAACTGTCTATCAAAATGACAATGATTCGAATGACAGTTTACAATAAAGCATCTTCCAACCACAGCACGATTTCATACCAGAATGTGAAAATTAAGCGAGAAAACTGCAGAAATATGATTTACGGAACTGGATAGAGTATCTTAGTCACTTTCTTTTTCTTTTTTGGAAATTCAATTGCAGGGTCAGCTAATCAATAAACATCCATTATATCTCAAAAGCCATCAACATCAGACAATTTTTTTAAGTCAACCCACAATACAAGAAAAGAAATGAACTATTTATACATATCATCAAGTAGAAAAGAAATTAATCTTTTATGTGCACTCTTGAAGTCCACAAACACTGTCCCATCGATCAGTACGTTGTGCTGACTCATTGGTGTGCATGTACAGTTTGAGATAGTCTATCAAGGAGGATAATAGACAATCATCAAAAAAGCTTGGTTAAATTCAGAAAACATCTTAGAATTACCAACTGCTGCCAATATTGATACAATGGCCTTGAGTTGTTTAGAGAAGACGAAGAACTTAGGATCTGCAAATTAGGCAGCTCGCCTGCAAAAAAAGATTCAAAGTTAATACATCAATGGTTTAAAGCTACCTACGACACTGCGATGCATGAAACAAAGATATACCAACTTTTGAAGTTTTAGAACATGTCAGTTGTGTGCAACATCTCCAGCCTGATATAAACTCAACTGGTTCACATAAGTAGTGTAGGACCAATACACACACACACAATATGCGAATAGAAAAAACGGTGAAGAAATCAGAACACAAAATATATGTGGTTCCCCAATACCGGGTACGTCCACTGGAGCGAGAGCGGCTGTCGTTTCTTATTCAATCAACTGAAACAGGGTTTACAACATAGAGAATTTATACCTACTCTATTCTAACCCTAATCCAGTATTTGGCTTGTATCCCAAAAATACACCTGTACCGCCTTTTTCTAAAACTTTTTAGTATCTCTTCATATTAACATATGAGCCACAAGTTCTAACAAGTAGTCAAGTTCAGCATATAAATACGCATAACAATTACGGAGTAACATTTTTGGCATAATGTGCACTAAATTTGTTTGTAAATCTCAATTATACTAAATAAAGTCCTCAATAAAAAAAAAAATAGGCATGCACCAGTGTCATCGGACATGAGAATTAAAAGGCCCCGGCAATAATATATGTACCCGTATGGCCGTACCTAATAGGCGTACTGAGTCCATGTAAGTTAGGTATCAAACCAAATTTCAAAGCCATGTTGAATTTTTAACCTAGCTGACCCCAATTGATTGGGATATAAAACTCGGTTTGATTTGGTTTGGTTTATATTGAATTTTTAACCAGTGAAGAGAAATTTTATTTGTTTTTTTCATCTAAAGCAAAACATCCGACGAATATTGTTCTCCACTTCTCCTACTAACCAAGTAAATAACTTTAGAGCACATCACCAAGGACAAGACTACAAGTTTACAAGAATGTAGTTATAGACCTACCAGGTACTAAAAGTTTAGTTTTTTTTTTCCTTTCTTTCACGTGTAAGTCTTGGTCATTTTTTGTGTGGGTTTTTTGGCAGTCGGTTGGCGTCTTGCCTTCCATTAAGTCTATGGTGACTTTTTGCCGGTATGCCTTTATCCTTTTAATCTTTGTAATCCTTTATAAATATAAAAAAAAATTGCTTAGAAAAAATAAAATGTCTTGGTCAATTTTTTGTTTTACATGGAAATCTTGGTCAATACCTTTATTATGTACTTTTAATCTCGTTCACTTATTTTCGTTTACGTTTTGTCAGTCATGTTCACTTTCATTCATGAAAATTCCAGATATATGCGATTATATATAAGGTGGAGTGGGTCTACATGCCTTGAACCAATTATTTGTCCTTTTTTCCAGTTTTTCTTACACTTTCTTTGTGTTTTGGTTTTTTTTCAATCGGTTGATACTTTTATTCGTTACTGCAATAAAGAAGCATCAACACGAGCTTCACGCTGAACCCAGTTTGGAAATTCTCCGTTCCAAGTCAGCGGAAGATCGATAGATAGGGCATATTTGGCTGTGACATGGACCACCCTATTACAATTACGAGATACAAAAAATGAAAAGAATAGTCCATTAAACAACTAGCTAAAGAAATAGAATCAGTAATGAGGATATCCAGACTAGATCGATTTAGTGGTACTTTCGCATTTCTAACATCTTGACAATCGCTTGAGCATCTCCCTCAATCATGAATCTCTGCCCGTCTTCTGGACTAATGCGTACTCTCCAACGCAGTTAAAGGAAACCCAATGCTTCCACCATTTTGTCTAACACATTCACGTCGAATTTTTTAGAAATCAGTTATTCATCTTGAGAGAGGTATTAAAAAACTCAAAATTAATTAAGACCCAAAAAAAAACCAAGAATAATTGACAAAGGATTAAAAATTGAGTCTTGTTTGCAGTTTGTTCAACTCGACTTGTGTTTTTACACTTTTCTTCAATTATAGCTACACGTCGAGCCCAATTTTTAATCCTAACTATTTTGACAACAAATCGAATAATCATTAATTAATAAAATCATACAACAAATACATGACAACCACAACCATACAGACAAATACACAAATTAAGAAGGATCTAGCTTCTTTTATATTACTACACAGTACACACCATATAGGCTAGTGCAAACATAGGACTTGCACAAATACTACACAGTCACATAATAAAGGGTCTCGGGCACATGCATGTTGCAGTACTCTTTATTTAAGATAGGCGACCACACTAGATCCGCAAGTCTGCAGCAATCATCGATATCCCGGCCCACAAGCTAGCACAAATCCTCGGCTTGGAATAGAATCCCAAAGTACAACAAGACTATATATCTAGCAGATGTTTCCCACGCATTTATGGGTGCCGGCTAGATTATCCTTCTTATTATTGTTGGTAGTTCTTGGAGTTGGTTTGCAACATCCATAACATGCTTTAACGAGTCTTACCAACTTTTTCCCCAGCCACACCAAGAATTGGCATGAGTGAAGCGCCATAACAAAAAATGAGCTCAGAGCCAGCCAAGACAACAACAGTGCATCAAGTGCATCCTCTGAAGTTGGTTCTGGGGATACTAAATTAATTGCTGTCACATACGCTGCACCCATGCATGTAATTGTGAGGTACACGGTGAATACCAACGACCATGTTATAAACTTGTTCTCCATTGGGAATCCAGTCATGGCCAGCATAATAGTGCTCAACGATGCTCCTAACACGATGGTGTTAAGAAACAAGTAAGTACCATAAGAGCCACGTGTGCCCATGATGGGGTGTCCCGCTATCTGCTCGTCATCCACAGTAGTACTATAGCCCAAGGAAGGAGAAGGGGCAAGCGAATCATCATTTTTTGTTTCTTGCCAAAGACCACCGGGCGGACTCAAAATAGATTGATAAGCCATGGTTGCCGTCAAAGTGGCTGCCGTTATTAAATGGCCGCGTACCTGTTGGCAATATGATTTTCGTAACTTTTCATCAATATGATTCATAACTTTTTAGCAATATATTCATAACATTTTGGTATGTTTCAATGAGGGTACATATGATACACACTCAAATAAGTGGTGTGTATTGTAGTACTTCTCCCAATTGAAACACGTTTCTCTTTGAAAAATTGTATCATATGAACGATTCCGATCATCGAGCAAGGCCCGAAAATGCACTGAAAATGCAGGCCGGCCCTGGGCTAAAGCCCGAGGTACGGCCGCTTTAAGCCTCCGAAAGTTAACCCAAAACTAGACCTCATTTTCCAGATGACAACTTATATATATAAGTTGTTCCTAATCTTGCAAATGAGGAGTTGAACACTGATGGTCCGAGAGCGTTATTAACGCCGCACTTCCTGGGTTTGACTCCCAGGAGGTCTTCTTTTGGGCAAACTAATTATTTTTTCTTTCTTATTTTCTGTAGTTAATCTAGGTAGATGGTGACAATTCTTGCATCTCTTGTATTCTAACTGAGTTATGCTGAAGTGATTGTAGATATTACTCAAAGAACATGATAAATGTTTTGATAAAATTTTTTTTGCCTTCATTTATTTCAATTTTATTTTCAACTTCTAATATCAAATTCACAAATAAAACACTTTTGACTATATATAAATCAAAATAATTAATTTTCACTCAACAAACTCTGATAATAAAAGACTTAAAGTAAACAATTCTCTCATTGCTAAAAATAGCATTCTTATGGTTAAAGTTAATAACATGATTAGTTAAAGAAATGCAGTGTATGAGTGGTATTTCGTTATGTTTGATTTTTTTCTAATGGTATAAAACATTTTAAATTTTATTTGAGTTAAATTACGAAACTAAAATACATGTTTAATATTTTTACCTTGTATTAACCACCCATATTGATTTTTTTTTTTTTGTTCGAAAACTAATGCCTCAATTTTAAAATTCACTTTAAGCCTCCACATTTTCAGGGCCGACCCTAAGAACTGCACGCTATGCAGTTTGCTCCAAAACTGCAGTTGAGCCATCTCCTTCAATATAAGACCCAAAGTTTCGTAAGGCCTCCTAGTTGTGTTGTTACTATCAAGAATGTATCTCAAGCACAACCCTGCTCATCATATATATACACCCATTTGGGTTTGAAAAAGGATTGGAAAATCGTTCTATTTGTTCGTCTCATCGAGTTTCTCGTGCACATAAAAGACCGCACCGATGAAAGAATCGGTAGTCACATGATTTAAACATGTTTATCCTAAAGTTTATTATCAGAAGAAATCATGCTAGTCAATCGTTAATTTTTGTGACATAGTATTTTGGTCATGCTTAAACTGACGTCTGAATTTTGTTGTACGCGACAAACTCAAACAGCCAAAAAAGAGAAATGATTCGAATCACTTTTTGAGCTTGGATGAAGGGCACAACAAGACGAATCTGGTGATTACTTCTTCGCTAACACTGAAGTTTGCTTGAATCAGTAGGTAATAGTTTTATGAAAGAGAAATGCTAAGTGCAAAGAAAATAAGCAAAGAAAAAACCCTTAAAGTATACATGAATGGCTCATTCATGTATACTTTAAGGGTTTTTTCTTTGCTCATTTCTTTGTCCCTAGCACAGCCCTGAAAAGAGTGTGTAGCTGTCATTTATAGCAATGCATGTGCATGAGCGTATCTATATAAAACTGTGGAAACTCATGAGAGAGAGAGAGAGAGAGAGAGAGAGAGAGAGAGAGAGAGAGAGAGAGAGAGAGAGAGAGAGAGAGAGAGAGAGAGAGAGAGAGAGAGAGAGAGTGTGTGTGTGTGTGTATATGCATCATCCGAAAGTACCTCTTTGAGCCAGCCACGGTCGACCTTAAACCTAGTCCAAAACCAAGAAATGCATCCCATAAATATTACTCCAGCTTTACCACAGCAATGTTGATCATCAGTACGAGGAGGATTATTGGGAGGTAACTCGGGGTTCTGTTCCGGCCCATCACAATTGGATCTATGCACACCAGCTTGCAACAGAAACACCCGAATTTCCATCGTTTTTAGGTCTCTGTTAGGACAGTGCTCCACAATATCCAAAGCTGTAGAACCGCTCTGGTTCTTGTCATTGACATGGTCTTTGACACTTTTTATTCCCAACAAATATTCTACGGTCTGCACATCCAAAGTGACATTAGTGTTCAAAATTAAGAGCAAGAATTAAAAGCAATTAAAGGTTGAGAAAAAAATTTGACTAAATTTTCCTTCCCAGTTTCTTTTTAATGAATTGGTATCCAGCTTCAGACTTCTAGTTTTCACTTGATTACCATTGCGCCAAGTCTATGAAATCAATTTTTTTTTTTCTATTTTTGGGTCAGAAATGTTAACAAGGGATAAAGGGATGAAAAACTGTTGTACGCAACTTGTAATGGTGCAATAAGAGTCAATTTCTCTAAAAACTATTAACTTAACTAATTTGATATATGTGAAATTATATAATAGTCCAAGAGTACTGTCACGTAGTACTCTAGATCACTTTACAACCACATATTCTTGTGGAGTCTGCCATTAAGTGTATGAATACCACGAGAATGTGAGATTAGAAAGTGGTCCAAAGTACTACGTGGTGGTGCTCCCGAACTATTGAATAATTGCTCTTGACATAGTTGGCGGTCTCATCGTCTCAATGAGATTTATTACTTTTTCGTTGACAAAGAAAATCGGAAAAGGACAGACAAACAGCAAACTACATGTACACACAAATACTTACATCCACTTGTTTGAGGGCGGCAGCAAGATGCAAGATGGTATTGCCATCATCGTCTATGGAGTTGAGGAGATCAGATTCCATGTTCTTACTCTGCAAATATTCCACCAGTGTCTTTAAAGCTTCTAGCCTGTTGTATTTGACTGACAAGTGTAGCACAGTCTCCCCTCTACCTAGTTTGTCATGAATTGAGCGTGGTTTGGTCCCAAGCAGTTCCTGTATAACCTCTACTCGCCCTTTCATGACCGCCGAGTGGAGAGGGATTCTACCTGTTGGAATTCTTATTTTTCAGAAAACTCTTACTAAAAACTTACACATTTTCCAATGTTCGATTGCGAAAGTTTTTTTTTTTTTGGCAGAGGTATGTTGGATGACAATAATTAGTAAGTTAGGTCACTATTGGGGTCCATCCGTTGGATTCCAAGACCTACACGACCTTGAGCTAACTGTGCGCCCTGGTCTTAACTATAGGAGCTCGATGACCTATTTGCTGTAATTAACTAATCGTTTGTCGTATGCAATACCTGAATCTTTACACAATTAATTGCACTCGACGAGTTTTCGTAACTTGAAACCATTGCATGATAGCCTCATTATCAATGGTACGAAGTCCAGAGAGGAGAACGTACTCCTCTGTTTTGTATTTGTTAGACGATTAGTTTGACTTTATCCAAATTCTTTGTAATGATCTCCGAAATAATTTAATCCTTCCATCTGATGTCATATGTCTTCCTTGCTTTCCATTCCCATTATGCATCTAGGTCGTAAACCGATGTGCCCCACGAGGGACAATTATTGCCCTTTTTCTTTTGGCTCATGCATGTTTAATCACATGCAGCTCTGTCCTCTCTCTTCTTGTTTTTTCTAAAGTCCTACTCATATTGACGTTAAAGGAGGAAACCAGTAGAGGAATTTGTCTAAAAGTGGGTCTACTTTTCTGTCTTTCTTTTTTGAAAAGGCCAAAAGTGGGTCCATCATATGCTTTGTGCTTATAATTCCCCAGTGCATATATTAATATATCTCAGAGGCACAGCTCTAATACTTTCAGAATTGGGCCTTCACAGCCACCTTCTTTTGAACAAGTTGGATCGGAGTTCCCCCTTTTTTGAAGGAGCTAACATAAAACGTAGTATAAATGTCATTCCATTTTGCTCAATCCACTCTGCCCCTGTCGAGGAAGTGGTTCACGCAATCTACTCCGCCTCACCCCGTAAAAAATTGAGAAACAAATTGTGTAAACTAAATACAAAATGGAAGGAATAGGTTATATAACAAGTGTTATTTTATTGGGGAATTTAGATGCCAGCCTCAAAAAGTAGGTTCAGACTTAATTTAATCCTGATAAAAATATTTCTTCTTTATTTCAGTCATTTTTCTTGACTTTTTATGCATTTTTATTATTTTGCTCATTCTTTTTAACTTTTTGTGTACATGTTCATTTTTAGTAAAATTGATAATTTTAGAATCAACTTCTGACCCATATAATTTCAGACAAAAATATCCTTAGTTATGAGAATTGGCTATGAGAACTGCAATTCTCATAGCCAATTAACATAATATTTTGGACAAAAATATCCCCGCCAGTTTACATAGCCCGAGTTAACATATAATTTTGGATAAAAATACCCCTGAACTATGGCTATGAGAACTGAGGCTATGAGAGCTATATTTTTATAATCAATTCTTGAATCATATTATTTCGGACAAAAATACCTTAGACTTTTTTTTTTTTTTTTTGGAGTTGCTACTCTCTGCTAGTATCTTAATGCGGAAAGCAACGACTTCGTTTTGTTAGACAGAAAAAAGAGAAAAACTGCTATTACCAAAGAGCTAGAGAGAAAAATAACATTATTACCATCTTGATCACGAGCGATGCAGACGTCAGGGTTCACCCGTAACAATTCTCGTACAATCTCAAAGTGGCCCTCGGTGGAAGCCAAGTGGAGGGGTGTACACCGTCGCGAGTCCAACTCGATGGCAAGTTTTGGTTTCCGAAGCAGAAGGGCTTTAGTGAACTCCAAATGACCGCACGATGCTGCTACGTGCAAGGGAGTGTCACTGGAGAAGCACTCGGCCGAGCTAACTCGGTTCAGAATGAGTTGATCTTTTACAAGCAGTGCATTCAATGTTTCGACACTCCCACTCAAACAGGCTTCATAGAGCCTTTTTGCCTCTTCTTCTGTCTTGTTCATATCGATCGAAATAGTAATATTTAATGGACTGTTTTTTTTTTCCTTTAACAAGCAAAGACTAGAAATATTTGACTGACCACTCGAGACAACTGCAATGAAATCAAAACGGCATACCAGACCCTCTTATATAGGCAAAAGCCAACCGAGCAATGCCAAGTACATACCCAAACCACTTTCCCAGAAAGTACCTGAAAAGGGAAATCAAGAATTTGGATCCACTCAAAAGATAGTTCGAACCCTTGATTTTTTTCATTCCGGACTACCTTTCGAGTAAGTTTTTTGGGTACCTAGCATTAATGAAGCCAATCACAAGAAAATATTTACAAAAGGTTGAGCATTTATGTAACAATTATGCTACTACCACACACAATCACACAAATTCTCTCACATCAAACGTGAGGTCCACCCACACTGCACACATACTGAATGTGTGGGTCCTATATTTGATGTGAGAGAATTTAAGTAATTGTGTGTGATTTAGAGAATTATTGTTTCTGTAGAGGAGGTTCCAGTTGTCTACCACTACAAGGGGAAATAGGGCAAAAATCAGTCCAGCAGAGGTGAACTCAATTATTCACCCCTCTGAGAATTTTTTTTCCTTGACCAGTGGTTCAGTAGGTTCCTCTCCTCGAATCTTCCATCAAGGGCGGACCTAAAAAGGGTAGGTTGGCAAGTGCCACCCCCCTTCCAAAAGGGTACTAAAAACAAAAAAAATTACAATTAGAAAGGTTAACTATAAACATTTGAAGAATTCTACACAAGTGCATGCTCTGGCATAGCGGTAAAGTCCCTCCTTGTAGGGTACCACTGTAATTTCCGCAGTGGTTTGAATCAAGGTTCTGAATATCGTTTCGGTCAGGGTACTGATTTTTTTACTGGTATAGTATGTACCGGTACAGGTCAAATATTGGATACCGTTTCGAATTTACCGCAACTACAATTATATATGATTATAACTCAAAAGAAATTCTCATACTATGCAATTCATTCTATAATAAATATTCATTTTCTATGCACTTTTTTTCTTTTTTTTGCCAAACACATTATGAGTTAATTACAGGACATAAATATAAAACGAAATCGAATAAATTGAAAATAAGATAGTCTTAAAATATTTTCGATAATACTAAAATGAATCTAATTGAAAATAAATTGATTCCTAGAAAATAAAACAAAAGTAGCTCATAATTGATGACTCTTGAATTTGAAGTCCTGTTTGAAGGGGAAAAAAAAAAGTAATTTTGAAGTAATAGAAAAAGACTTCTTGTTTTACTAGTATTCCGTATGTTTTATCATAAGGCTTTTCCTATTTTTATTGTGTTCACGGATTCCAGCTGTATTGCACGTCAAGAGGTAAGAGAAAATGGTAGAATCAGGTGTGGCACACATGAAAAGAAAAGACAAATTTAAAGGTCAAAGAACTATACTAAGGACAGGTGTCATATTATTGCTGGAACAAAATTAGTTGTGCCCACAGATAAAGAATCCTTCAATAGGGTTTTTACTTGTTATAACTTTAAACAGTATTGTCGTCGTCTTCCAAGTCGAGAATGACGACCATGAAAATAGAAACAAAAACGCAGAGACGATTCATCGACGACGAGGAGCCACTTTTTTTTCCGATCACTTCCAGCCACGGTTGATTCAAGGATAAGCTGGAGAAGACCACGAGGAGTCACTTTTTTTTCCGATCTCTTTTCTCTTTTTCCCTTCTATTTCTCCATTTTCTCCATTGCCTGCTGCGAAATGATCCTATTTTGCAAAATGCCAGCCGAAATCGCCGGTAACACCATCCCGGCCGGTGTTGTCCGGTAAAATCCGATATTAGAACCGGGACGGTATTAGAGGGTTACAATACCGTTTTTCTATCAAACCGGTACGTACCAGTCGGTACCAACCGGTACGGAACGATATTTACAACCTTGGTTTGAATCTCCCTTGGCACACTATATGTTTTTCCGGTTTTCAAACACTCTCTCTCTCTCTCCGCAAGCTCGCACGGACAATAAATTTTCCATGACCCATTTGGATACATAATTTTTTTTATAGACTGATGTGGTTCGTTTAAGTATTTACGGGTATGCATTTACGGGTATGCAATAAAAACTGAAACTTTGTACAAATACCGTAAAAAATGCAATTTAGAGAATGGTAGGTTCGAATAAAGAAAATTCAATATCATAATATCTTGCATTTACATACCTTAAAAGAGTTGAACCAAACCTTTATTTCTTTGAAAAAACCCACGAAAACCTAATAATATGACTTTACATTTAATCTTTTTCTCCATAAAATTGACGCAAACTTCCACCTAAAAGACAATTACAAAAATATTTCAAAGATTTTTGCTCATTTGCTGTTCAAGCTGTATAAGACTTACAAGTGAAAAGAGACTTTGTGACGGTAGAATGCGTTCCCATTGATTAATCAAATGATTTTTTAAAACAAAACTTTTAATAACACAAAATTTCATGTAATTCATAGTACTTTTAATAGGAGAAAACAAATCAATTGATTAATCAATGGGAATGTATTCTACTCTCAGTCGAGACCCTGCTGTCCCTTAGGGGGAAAACTTGGGTGTTGGCCTCATTCGGGCCATCCATACTCGACAATATATGGTTCAAATTTCATCTCGACTAGACGACTAAGATTTGTTCGATCGAGATGAAATCTAAATCGTCCATTGCTGAACAACGCCCATGCTGTCCCCTAAGCAATAACAGTGTCCCTCATTTCCACAACGTCTAGCTCGGTCATGATCCTCTTTTCTGCGAAAAATTTGAAGCAAAACCAAAAAAAAATTGACACAAGAGAAATATTGAAAAAAAAAACTAATCAATTGTAAATTTAGTCTAAACTCTAGATTGAAAATTGAAGAAAAAGAAGAAAAATTGTAGTGATTGGGGCACAAATGTGTTCAACAATAAGTCTACAACACATGCTCCGATGTGAGAAGCTGATAAGCGCGTGAATATTTACATAAGCGCCTCTTAATTCATCCTTACTAAGTGTGTTTTTATATTATTATTTAGAGATTTATGCTTTATTTTTGTGTTATAGGTATTTGAAGGGTTTGATATACAAAAAGCGTAAAATTGAGCTTTATTTATTTTTATCAACAAAAATAACAAAATTGAGCTTTATTTGATGTCCAAATAAAGCCCATTAACGAATTGGTGGGTCATTGAAAATCGAAAACTACTAAAAAAGGGTGGTAGGGTTGCATAGATACAAGATTCCCACGGACGAAACAGAAAAAGGAGGCGAGGGTTTTTGTCTGCTGGGGGATTTCGGACGCATGGAATACAGTAGAAACCGAGACCACGTGGGCTGCGTAGAAACCAACGGTCAACAAAGAACGGGGCTGCTGAGATTTTTGTTCCGATACTAAGTGTATTTTTATATTATAATTCATCCTTATTAAGTGTATTTTTATATTATTATTTAGATATTTATATTTTATTTTTGTGTTATAGGTATTTGAAGGATTTGATATACAAAAAGCGTAAAATTGAGTTTTTTTTTATTTTTTTTATCGATAAAAATAACAAAATTGAGCTTTATTTGATATCCAGGCACGCCCATTATCAAAATAGTTTCGATTAGTGGGTCCATCGACAATTGGAAACTGCTAGGGAAAATGACCAAGAAAATTGGGCTTCATTAGGTGGGCCCATGGAACGGGTAGTAGCCACATTTTGCTTAAGAGAGAATTCCTCTTTAGCACGTCAGTGATCATTCAAGTCCAAGATATAAAAGGGTGGTAGGGTTGCATAGATACAAGATTCCCACGGACGAAACAGAACGGGGCTGCTGAGACTTTTGTTCCAATAGTCAACAAAGGACACGTGGGCTGCGTAGAAACCGACAGTCAACAAAGAACGGGCCTGCTGAGACTTTTGTTCGGATAGTTTTCTTTGGAGTTTTGTTCCTTTCAAGTTATTTGAAATTTTGTTTAATTACTCGTATTTTGATAATTCGTTTTAATTTTTGTTCTCATTAAAAGTTATTCGCTGATATTAATTAGTTGATATTTCTTATTTATTTTTTATCTCACGTAATAAAAGCATGTTTCAAACCAAGGTTTTTTATTTTCTTGCTTAATAATGAGTGAGTAGTCGTATAAGTAGGAGTCGAGGAGTGATTAGCCCACCGTGGCCAGATCGGACGCGTTCTACTCCTATTTCAAAATAATAATGAAAAAGCAATTTTAGGTTAATAAAGTACGTTAGTTGGACGAACCCGATCATCATCGGAGCCTATGTGAACGGAAGAATGGAGGTTCAAAATTCATTCTTCGTTGCGCATGAGTAAATGGAGACTATAAGGATTCGCATCTTTCGGTATAGCTTTTTCTCTCTAAAATCAAACATTTTTAAGAACACCGAACAGAGCAAAGAAGTTCAGAACTGGTTGCGAGTGCTATGAACCCAACGACCGTTCCTATTTTTAATTATTTGGAAAAAAACTAAACAATTTCTTAGATTTTAGTTAATCTCAACATCAAACGACAAGAGGTGGCTACCTAAAAGCCAGTTCAAATTATAAAAACCCAAGTTTTTAGTCAACATTCATCACCGTCTTTATATGGATTCGACTCCAGTCTTACCAGATATTGTGCTACATCGGTTCTCCGCCTTACGCTTGAGACAACCAATTAATTTAGGATTAAAAGATGGTCAAGCAGAAGCCCACACCCCTTGTTTGTGAAAGTGTGTAAATAAGTGTCTATTTGAGTGCCGCTATAGCATTTTTGACATATTAAGTGTCGTCTTTTTTGTTTGCATGTATCTTGCGTGCGTTATACAGCTTTCGAAATGTGTCAATAGCAATGATAAAAACAAAAAAGAAAAGTGTTTTTGATACTCTATAATTACTCCGTACATTTTAAAGTTTGTCTTTTACTCCGTAATTTACTTTTAACGCACGCTCAAAGAAAAGCATTGTAGTGTGTTTATTGATAGGTAGAATGCAAAAATTATTTTTCATATCATACCAAATGAAAAGAGACATTACTATTTTCTTTTTGGATTTTAACAAGTGGATGATTTTGAGTGTTGATGACGTGTAGGTTCCATACGTTATTCAACTGACGACATTGGTGGGATTCAGCATGACGGTGCAAGGAAGGGTGCTACTGGTACGGACAAAAAATGTGTACCAGTGGGTACAAATCTCTTTTCGGGTCCATTTTGGATCTTAAAAAAATAATCGAAATCGCTCATTTTATTTAAAATATTTTTCTTATGGTCCCTATAAAATATAAGCTTAATCCGGTATCGATAAAAATATTTACGAAACATCCAAACTATGCTCTATTGAATTCTAGAGCAAAGTTTGAATATTTCGTAAATACTCTTACCGATGCTGGATTACTTTTATTTTTTTTAGGGACCATTAAAAAAGTATTTTAAACCAAATGAGCGACTCTGATCATTTTTTTAGACCCAAAATGGGCCCAAAAAAGAGTTTGTACCTATTGGTACAGATTTTTTGTCTATACCAATAAACTTTCTGCAGTGCAAGAGCCCATCTGTCTTTTGAGAGGTGATACGCCCACCGAATACCCCATCCACCGCACATGTGTGAGGTCCACTCCGGGCCCGCACGGATGATCCGTACTGCTCAATAATTTTAGAAAAAAACTGAGTGGGCCCTCCCAGAAATCATCTCAATCCGATACTTGTAGGTGTTCGTTTCAATCTTTCATTTGTGAATGGCTCGAATCATCTGATTTTAAAAGTTTGGATCGAGCACCAATACATATCGGATTGAGACGATTTCCGCGGAGGCCCACTCGGTTTTTTTTTTCAAATTATTGAATGGCTAGGATCATCCGTGTGAGGCCAGGAGTGGACCCCACATGCGTCGGTGGATGGTTGTTCGGTGGGTGTATCATTAATGTTGTTTTTTAGTACCTTTTATCCAACATCACTTCTACACCCCTTTCATGGAAAGTAACTACGTAAAGGTTCGATTCTCGTCAGAAACGCAAGTGCTTGATGCAATGGTTAATACCCCTTAGGTTTGCTCCACCCACTTGCCGCTTAGCGGTACGAATCCCTTTCACAATTCTTTAGAAGTATGCTAAACATCTATATAAAATAATAATAAAGTCAATTTTGTTTCTATGGCTAATGCTAAATGGCGACCCCTCTTCTTCTTTATCATCTAATTACATCCGAAATAGGATCGAACTCCATTATTTTTAAGAATGCACGTAAGGCAACGGATATAAGAGCTAGGCTGGATATTTTAAATTTAAAGGGGAAGAAGCTATAATTACCAATCAAACAAAAAAAAAATGTATCCGTCATATAAACCATTTTTGCTAAGAATGCTGAGTAGATCATTCATATGCAAAATAAAACTGACACAATATACCATCTAAAAGACCATTACAAAAGGATTTCAAAGGTTTTTTTTTTTTTTTTTGGCTTTTTTGCTGTTAAAGATGGATTAGACTTACAAGTGAAAAGAAAGAAAGAAAAACGATGACCAAGACTTTGTGACTGTAGAATACATTCCCATTGATTAATCAATTGATTTTTTCTCGTATTAAAAGTACTATGAATTACATGAAATTTTGTGTTATTAAAAGTTTAGTTTTAAATAATCAATGTGAATGTATTCTTTTTTTTCTTTTTTAAGTAGATTAGCTTGAAATAGAAAAACGCTAACCGAATATTAGAGACTTGAACCTTGTTCCTGCATGACCAAATCAATTCAATCAAGCACTAGCCAATATCATTGGTTGCATATGCTTTTCCTTCTTCTGGATTAGCACAACGTATTTGTCACAAAGTCTCGGGCATAATTAGCTGCCACCACCACTGTCGCCGCTGCCACTACCACTGCCACCATGGCTGCCCATATTAAGTATTTATGGGATGCAATAAAAACTAAAACTTGTTACAAATACCGTAAAAAATGTAATTTAGAGAATGGTAGGTTCAGATAAAGAAAATTCAATATCATAATATCTTGCGTTTGCATACCTTAAAAGAGTTGAACCAAACCTTTATTTCTTTTGAAAAAAAAAAAACCCACGAAAACCTAATAAAATGACTTTAATAAAAAAAAAATCCACAAGCATCTCTTTTTTGTGTATATATGTATGGTCCGGCGCGACCGGTCGGTATGATTTCCTTCCCCGGCCGTCGATACCTATATCTTTACTGAAGAAAATTGGGCTCGCACTTTTATTCATTAGGTGGGACCATGGAATAATAGTAGCAACATTTTGCTTAAGATAGAATTCTTCCTTAGCACGTGAGTGGTCATTCAAGTCCAGGATATAAAAAAATAAAAGGATGGTAGGGTTGGATAGATACTGTATTCCCACGGACGAAACAGACAAAGGAGGCGAGGCTGCTGGGGGATTTCGGACGCATGGAATACAGTAGAAACCGAGACCAAGTGGGCTGCGCAGAAACCGACAGTCAACAAAGAACGGAGCTGCGGATCAAAAAACAAAACAAAGAACGGGGCTGCCGTCTGCCGAGACTTTTCTTCCGATAGTTTTCTCCGAGTTTTGTTTCTTTCAAGTAATTTGAAGTTCTTATAACTCGTTTTATTTTTTATTTTTTATAAAAATTATTCGCTGGTATTTGATTAGTTAATATTTCTTATTTATTTTTTATCTCGTACAATAGAAACATGTTTCAAACCAAGATTTTTTATTTTCTTGCTTAATAATGAATGAGTAGTCGTATAGGTAAGAGTGGTAAGAGTCGCGGGATGATTAGCCCTCCGTGTCCAGATCGGACGTGTTCTACTCCTATTTCGAAACAATAATGAAAAAGCAATTTTAGGTTAATAAAATACTTCCGTTAGAAGAACCCGGTCATTGTTGGAGCCCATGTGAACAGGAGAATGGGGGTCCAAAACTCATTCTTTGCTGTGTATGGGTAAACGGCGACCATAAAAATTCGCATCTTTCGGAGTAGCTTTTTCTCTCTAAAATCAAACGTTTTTAAGACACCGAACAGAGCAAATAAGTTCGGAACTGATTGCGAGTATTATGGACCCTACGACCGTACATCTTTTTAATTATTTGGAAAAAAACTAAACAATTCCTTAGGTTTTTGTTAATCTCAGCATCAAACAACAAGATGTGGTTACTTAAGAGCCAGTTCAAATTATAACAATCCAAGTTTTTAATCAGCACTCATCATCGTATCTATGGATTCGACTCCAGTCTTACCAGATATTGTGCTACGTCGGTCTCCGCCTTATGCTTGAAACAATCAATTAATTTATGATTAAAAAATCGTCAAGCAGAAGCCCACACCCCATGTTTGGGGGAGGGGGGGGTTTGTAAATAGGTGTCTATTTGAGCGCGGCTATAGCATTTTTGACATATTAAATGTCGTCATTTTTGTTTACGTGTATCTTGCGTGCTTTAAACAGCTTCCGAAATGTGTCAACAGCAATGATAAAAACAAAAAAGAAAAGTGATTTTGATACTCTATAATTACTCCGTACATTTTAAAATTTGCCTCTTACTTGTTCTTCGAAAATTGTGCTACGTAATTTATTTTTAACGCACGCTCAAAGAAAAGCATTGGAGTGTGTTTATTGAAAGGTAGAATCCAAAAATTATTTCTCATATCATACCAAATGAAAAGAGACAAAACTAGTATTTTCCAAATGAAAAGAGACATATTACTGAGTATTTTCTTTTTGGATTTTAACAAGTAAAGTTGATTTTGAGTTTTGACGACGAATAGGTTCCATACGTGATTCAACAGACGAGATGGGTGGGATTCAGCATGACAGTGCAAGAGCCCATCCGTCTTTTGAGAGGTGATACACCCACCGAACACCCCATCCACCGCACAGTGTGAGGCCCACTCCGGATTCGCACGAGTGATCCGTACTGTTCAATAATTTTAAGAAAAAAATTGAGTGGACCCTCGCTGAAATAATCTCAATCCGATATGTGTATGTGCTCATTTCAATCTTTCATTTGTGAATGGCTCGGATCATCTGATTTTTGAAAGTTTGGATCAAGTACCAACACTTATCGGATTGAGACGATTTCCGTGGAGGCCCACTCGGTTTTTTTTTTTATAAATTATTAAGCGGCTAGGATCATCCGTGCCGGGCTAGGAGTGGATCATGTTACAATATGTGTGAACGTTGAGTCCCACATCGGATAAATAAAAAAAGAGTTGGACCTTAATATACAATTGGATGGCTCACCATTTACAAGGCTTAGCTTTTTAAGTGGATATGGGTCATTCAGTGTATATTGGGCCAAAGTAATGTGGTGGACTCTTTGCCGTTACTCCCATACAAATTGGGCCTTGAGCACGCAGTGGCGGGTCGAAGTATCAGATGAACTCCTAACAAATGGTATCAAAGCCGTTGGTTGACGATCTATGGGAAGACTCTCAGCGCACCATTGAAGGGGCTTGCACGGAGAACGCTCATGGAGCGGTATAAAGTCCAAAGACGACTCCCGATGAAGCAATGTGGCTTGATGTTGGAGTGTTGTATTGGATGGCTCATTGTCGATAGAGTTGACTCGTCGGAGAGTACGGTGCTATTGAATTAATGAGCACATTGGCTCTCAATGGAGTTCTCATGGGGGAGCATAGTGTTGGTGGCTAGGCACGTTGGCTTCCAATTGAGATGACTCTGAATCGATGGAATGGGTGTAGAATAAGCCCAATTCGGGAGATAGGGTTAAGAGTAGTAGATCAGAATCAAGGGGGAGGTTGGATGCAGAGAGAGGTTAAGGCCCAATGTTCGGTTCACACATTTGGGGGAGATTTGTTAGAACATGTGCAAACGTTGAATCCCACATCAGATAAATAGAAAAAGAGTTGGACCTTAATTTACAATTGGATGGCTCACTACTTACAAGGCTTAGCCTTTTAAGTGGATATGAGTCATTCAATATACATTGGGCCCAAGTGATGTGGCAGACTCTTTGCCGTTACGCCCATACAAATTGGGCCTTGAGCACGCAGTGGCGGATCGATGTATCGGATGAACTCCCAACAGACCCTACACGCGTGCAATGATTGTGCGGTGGATGGTTGTTCGGTATCATTAATGTTGTTGTTTAGTACTTTTTATCCAACGTCACTTCCACACCCCTTTCATGGAAAGTAACAACGTAAGGGTTCAATTCTCGTCAGGAACACGAGTGCTTGATGCAGTGGTTAATACCCTTTAGGCTTGCTCCACCCACTTACCACTTAGCGTTACGTACCCCTTTCACAATTCTTTAGAAGTATGCTAGACATCTATAAATAAATAATAATAATAAAGTCAATTTTGTTTCTATGGCTAATGCTAAATGGTGACCCCTCTTTCTTCTTTATCATCTAATTACATCCGAAATAGGATCGAACTCCATTATTTTTAAGAATGCACATAAGGCGACGGATATAAGAGCTAAGGTGGATATTAAATTTAAAGGGGAAGAAGATATAATTACCAATCAAACGAAAAAAAAAACGTATCCGTCAGATAAACCATTTTTGCTAAGAATGCTGAGTAGATCATTCCTATTCAAAGACTATGAATTACATGAAATTTTGTGTTATTAAAAGTTTAGTTTTAAATAATCAATGTGAATGTATTCTTTTTTTTCTTTTTTGAGTAAATTAACTTGAAATAGAAAAACGCTAACCAAATATTGGAGGAGACTTGAACCTTGTTGCTACATGACCAAATCAATTCAATCAGGCACTAGCCAATTTCAATGGTTGCGTATGCTTTTCCTTCTTCTGGATTAGCACAACGTATTTGTCACAAAGTCTCGGTCATGACTTATGGAGTATTTAATTTTCCTTTCTTTTTTTTGGTGAACAAACGATATTATAGAAAATCAAACATATATCGTTCTGGGGTATTTAACCCCTACAGCTTCATCAGCTAATTGTTGCAACATAAACATAAGAGGTTCGATTAAGGAAACATAAACTTCATTACATAAATCATTCTCGGGCATTTTCCTTTCTTTCACCGTAAGTCTTGGTCAAATTTTTTTTTTTTTTTTTTTAGTACATAGAAGTCTTTGTCATTACTTTTAATCAGTTTTTGATAGCCTAATTACTTTTAATCTCGTTCACTTATTTTTCTTTATGTTTTCCCCATCAGGTTTACTTTAATGCATGAAAATTCCCGATGTGATTATAGGTGTGTCTGCCATGAACCAATAATTGTATTTTTATTTGTCCTTTTTCCAATTTTTTTCTTACATTCATGTCGAATTTTTTAGAAATAAGTTAGTATTTATCTTGAGAGAGGTATCGGAAAACTAAAAATATATTAAGACCAAAAACTTAGAATAATTGTCTATAAATGGTTAAAAAATTGAGTTTTGTTTACAGTTTGTTCAACCCAATTTTTATGCTCTTTTCAATTCTAGCTACTCATCGAGCCCAATTTTTAATCCTAACTATATAATTTGACAACAAACGAAAAAAAATCCACTAAACACAAAATATACAAACATCTGTAAGAATAATACTCAAAGTTACTCCATACATCTAATTGCCATAGTATTCATATTCTTTGAAATACTAATAAAAGTCATTCTATATGACGGGAATGCTGGTTTTTTTCCCAAAAAGATTTATTTGGACTGCAAAAAATTTGAAGCAAAAAATAAAAATTGTCATATGAGAAATGTTGCAAAAAAAAAAAACTCATCGATTGTAAATTTAGTTTAAACTCTTGTAACTGAACAATGAAAATTGAGGGGGGAAAAAGAAGAAGAAAAAGTTTAGTGATTGGGGCACAAATGTGTTCAACAAGTCTACAACACACTTGTTTACATGGGTATGTAAATAAGTTTCTGTCATATGAAACTATATGGAAGGTAACGAGGCAGCATTATCACCATTCAAGAAATGTGATTCCAAAATCTCCTTTTTTTTTTATAATGAAGGACTAAGCATAGATGATGTAGAACACGTGGAGGCCCAATTTCATGATCAATTGGACCGGTCGAAACCTCGGAAGCCCAAACATTGTTTAATTGCAAATTACTCGATTTGGCAACTTTCAGATGAGCTCGGATTGGGCCCAAACTTTGTGGGCTGACTTATTTTCGCGCTGCGATCAATACTCACCACCCTAAATTTGTGACTGATGATGTTTTTAGCCTAATTCCTTCGTTTAGGCCTTCAATTGGACGTTTTTGCTGTTTTAGGAAATATTTGTTTCGTTAATAACTTTTAGCATATAATTCCGTAGAAGTTGATTCTTTTTGGGGAAGTCATGTTTTTCTTTCCTTTTTCCAATTTTATTATTTTTCCCAAATTTGGGGAATTTTCGTTTTTAAGTTAGGGTTTTGCTAGGGTTAGCCTTTTCCCTATAAAAGGGGTTGTAACCTAATATTTAGGCAACTTTTTATCAATAATATTCAGACTTTGTCTTTTTCTCTTGAGGATTTAAGAACTGCTCGTAGCTACGAGTACCTATCATTCGATTGATTAGTACGCAACTAATCTTTTTGTTATTTCCACTGCGTCAATAGATTATGAAATACGAATAAGTCTGGGGTATTTAACCCCTACAAAGTCTGCATTTAATTGAAATAACAACAAAGACGGAATACCAGTAAGATAGAAAACCCAATGAATGGGTCAGCTTTTTCCTTGGTAGCAAGTCAGCACAACAATTAGCCTCCCGGTACTTATGCTTGAGGTTTGTCACCATGATTCCCTCCATTAGGAACTTGCAATCAGTTGTCAAATTGCTCAAAGGATGAGCTGTTGACTAGTTTCGGTCTTGATTGATACTGATCACTGCAATAGCATCCAGATAACAATGTTGAAATAATGAAGATCATTTGCAAGTTTGAGGCCATCCCTTAAGGCCAACAACTCCGCTGCCAAGGTCGAGCACTTCCCAATTTTTCTTCGGAAGTCAATAATAAAACAGCCATTGTGGTCCCGAAAGAGACCCTCGCAAGCGGCATTGCCTTGAGAATCCACTGCCCCATCAATATTACGCATCACCATGCCAAAATCGGGAGGTTTCCACCCAACCCAAACCGTGGATGGATTGGAATTTCGCTCAGCATTATGGGCTGTAAAGTACCATTTCGAAGCCCAAGCCAAAATATCAGTGTGGTTAAAAAAAATTTGCTTCCGGTTGTTCCAAATACACCAACAAGCCAGGGGGAAAGATTATCGCCCAAGGCAAACCCGACGGGTGGGTAAACTTGGACTGACAATTGGAGAGGAGCCACTTAGGAAGAGACTCAAAAAGGAAGTGAGGACAAAGGGAAGGGGGAAGGTGAAGATGCCAAACAGAGTGGGCAAAGGGACAATCACGGAGCACATGAAGGTTGCTTTCAACATGATTCGGGCAATGCATGCGGAAAGGGTCAGGAGTTATCAGAGTGCCAGAGCGGGCAAACAGATTTGTCTTTCGTGGACAGAAGCGCGTGCCCAACTAACCAAAGGAAGTGAACGACACGCGGGTTAGCACGGGTTTTCCCACAAATCTCTGACCTTAAGAGAGCAATCAGCGGGGGAAAGAGGCCCTTCAATAACAGCTCGAAGGGGGTCCAAATCCAGCCAGTTATCGAACCAAAAACTGGTGGTCGCCCCATTGCGAATGACACCTCTCACACCTCTTGTAAACAGTTCATTACCTTTACAAATACTCCTCCAAATTGGAGAAGGCTTAGACACTTGTTTGATCGTATTCCCGTACTTACCCTTGAGGACACGGCACCAAAGAGAGAATTAGGTTCATTATAAAATCTCCAATTGACATTGGCGAAAGCCACTTTATTAGCTTACCAACATTCTTCCAATTCACTGCATGAAGCTTGCGGCTTTCCTCCAAGGAACCCCAGAGGAAATCCTGATTCACTTTGTCCAATCTATCCGTGACAGATTTGGGCCGAGCGTTTGTTTGAGAAATGTAAGTGGGAATAGTGGAATTCACGGAATCAATGAGCGTGTGTCGCCCAGCCAGGGCAAACAATTTTCCAAACCCAACCAGCGAGATTTGCTTGGACTTTGTCAATAAGGTTCTGGAAGGTTTCTTTATTGGGCCAGGAATGGTGTATAGGACAACCCAAATATTTCCCCACGTTGGAGCACTAACAACAAAAAGACAGTATACATTAACACAAATGTCCCATGCAGACACGCAGTTGTCTTCCCACACAACAAAGCTCCTCATCGTCAAAATGTAGTACAGGTACCGAAAAGTTTTAAACCGTTCTATCAAAACGACAAGGATTCGAATGACAGTTTACAATTAAGCATCTTCCAACCACAGCATGATTTCATACCAGAATGTGAAAATTTGAAGAGAGGCTTGGTCGCGGACCCATACCAGGTCATCCATGAGTTGTTTCTTTGCCTTTGCGGCTCCAAATCGGAGTAGTCTCAATAAGCTTGTGGGGGACAAGTTGTCTCTCCCGCTTTGTAAGCTTGAGGAAATTGCTAACTTTCAGCTTAGCTATCTCAGCCTCCTCTTCTGGAGTTATTTCCCTAACTACCACGGTCAATCTACACTCCGGTTTATGCATTATTCCGGATCTTCCTCTAGCATGGAAAGAGACTCTCTTTAGGAAGAGGCCCTTCCCAACGAATGCCTCAGCTGCAAGAAGCATGAAAATATACAATAAGCATATTTCAAGTAAAATCAAGAAGGGGGATTCATTTTTTGTAGTTACCAACAAGGAGACGATCTGGGTCTAATCCGTGATTGTGGGTTGCATTTGCCCTGGCTGAGTGTATAACCTGCACAGAAAGGATTTATTTCGTTTTTAAAATGCACGAAAATTATTTAAAATACACTCAAAAACCAAAAACATAGACATGGACCTTTTTTGCCCAATGGGCAGAGATGGATCTTTGTCTATATGATATGGACATGACTGAATTGGATGATCGTTAAAATACAGAATCTCACTTTATAATATAAGCTCTGAGTGAAAGAACTCATAGGACAAAAATTCCATCTAAAAAAAGCATCTCTCCTTTATCCTCACCCCCAAGAAGGTAAGAACTTGTTTTCCCTTTCGCACATGAAATTGATGACATAACCATTTTAAAATGTGTGTATAATCACGTGTAAAATGTTCAATAGTTTTTATCACCTGATATACAGTTTTGGAGGCTCGCTTAACTGTCACTTGCAACTGCAACAATGCGTCTTCCACACGCATGCCACGAACTAATGCAGCAACCAAGTTCACCTTCTTAGGACTCTGAAAACAGTGAGGCATTAAACACAGTCAATGCAAAACAAAAACCAAATTAAAAAAAAAGTATGTGCTTAAGGAAGTTCCCTTTATCATCCCTTTGGTCTATTGACTCTATTTCTGACAGGAAAAATCTAGCTTACCATGATCTTTCTAGTGGTCCAAACTAGCTGGCCATTAGTTCAAGAATACTTTTAAGAGTTAAAAACTGCAAAATGTTAAAGACTTGTGATGTTCGCAGATTGGTTAGCATCCGTAATTTTCTTTGAAACTATTGAGGGATTGATTAATGTCTCATGCTATGACTTGTGATGTCCCTCTTCCAGCTCCAACTTTAAAGGAAACATACCATTAATGCATTGGAATTCAAATTTCAAGGCCTTGTTTCCAACATTACATCTACGTATTGAATGCCCCACACAGAGTACCTGGAAGCGTTAAAATTACTAAAAGTCCCTAGGCGTTTATCAATGAAAGAAGTCAAAAAAAGAGGAATCTCATACCTGTTTTATGCCTTTTAAAACTGCTTGAACTTTTGAAGGTTTAGATAGAACTTTCTGCTCTTCAGGTTTACCACTGCCCAATGCCAGAACAGGCGTCAGTGGAGAAGAAATAGGTGTTTCGTCAGATGAACTAGCAAGCAACGTCCTCGAAGTGGAAAATTGCTGCAATAAATAAACAAAGAATGAGAGTTAACAATTAAGCAAGAAAACCGCAGAAATATGATTTACGGAACTGGATCCAGTATCTTAGTCACTTTCTTTTTCTTTTTTGGAAATCAATTGCAGGGTCAGCTAATCAATAAACATCCATTATATCTCAAAAGCCATCAACATAAGACAAATTTTTTAAGTCAACCCACAATACAAGAAAATAAATGAACTAATTATACATATCATCAAGTAGGAGAACAATAAGCCTCAGGCCCTCAGTCAAGAATCTTTTATGTGCACTCTGGAAGTCCACAAACACTATCCCATCAATCAGTATGTTGTGCTGACTCATTGGTGTGCATGTACAATTTGAGATAGTCTATCAAGGAGGACAATAGACAATCATCAAAAAAGCTTGGTTAAATTCAGAAAAAATCTTAGAATTACCAACTGCTGCCAATATTGATACAATGGCCTTAGAGAAGACGAAGAACTTAGGATCTGCAAATTAGGCAGCTCGCCTGCAAAGGAAGATTCAAAGTTAATACATCAATGGCTTAAAGCTACCTACGACAATGTGATGCATGAAATAAAGATATACAAAGTCGCATAATAGCACACTAAGTTACACGGACTCTTCTAACTTTTGAAGTTTTCGAACATGTCAGCTGTGTGTGCAACATCTCCAGCCGGATAAAAACTCAACAGGTTCACATAAGTAGTCAAGTTCAGCATATAAATACGCATAACAAGTAACATTTTCAGCATAACGTGCACTACATTTGTTTGTAAATCTCAATTATACTAAATAAAGTCCTCAAGAAAAAAAATATATAGCCATGCACCAGTGTCATAGGACATGAGAATTAAAAGGCCCCCGGCAATCATATATGTACCCATATGGCCGTACCTAATAGGCATACAGAGTCCATGTAAGTTAGATATCAAACCAAATTTCAAAGCCATATTGAATTTTTAACCAGTGAAGAGAAAAAGAGATTTATTTTTTTCATCTAAAGCAAAAAATCCAACATATATTGTTCTCCTACTAACCAAGTAAATAACTTTAGAGCATATCACCAAGGACAAGACTTCTCACAAGAAGTTTACAAGAATTTAGTTATAGACCTACCAGGTACTAAGGAGGCACTTGAGTGATGACCCGAGAAGTTGACCGAAGCATTGTAGTTATGCTCTAATCTCTTCCCAACCTGACGGAGTATGGATTGGAAATGTCTCTGCCAGCCCGCCATGACTTAAGCTAAAAGATCCTCTTCACAAAGAATATCCCTTTGAATAACAATTTATCATCTACAAAAGTTTACACGGAGAATTACTATGGTATCGGCAGAAAAGGGGAGAAATCAGAAAAGTATTCGAAACGTCCACTGTAATTTGTACCTCTAGCACTAAAAAACTATAATGCTGTGAAAATAAGTGTGATGTTTGAGAAACCATTAAAATGGCAACAGGATAAAAGGTTCAGCAAATATTCATAAACAAGCAAGGAAACTAAATGCCCGACTTGAATAGGACTAATAGGCATTTCATCGAACACATGGTGTACAAACAACTTTAACTTCTGTCGGGGTTTCAATACGTCTTATCTCCCTCAATGGGAGTTCACTTAAACCTATGAAGACCATAAAAACTATAAACCTATAAAGACCCATAAAAACTAGATGTACCAATCAAGAGGTTTCTGGGGTTTACAAGTATCATCACTTAGCAAGTGATACGACATTTCTGAACTAGATGTACTATGCAAATATGTATACGTAGATTGGTAGGAAATGGGGGGGATTATGTAAGTGCACCTGACTGGGGATGTCGCCGGAGCAAGGCTGAGCGGCGAGTCGGCTGCGCTCTCTCTCTCTCTCTCTTTGCCAAGCGAAGATGGTCTATATGGATCCGGTTTTTGGGTTGAGATTGGCCGGATATGGGAAGAAGAATTCGAGTGAATTTTCTCAGAGGAAATGTCACTTAGGTCCTTATGGTTTAGTCGATGTGCGGATTAACCCCCTTTCCTTCATTTATCAGCACATAAACCCCTATAAACCAAATAGAGAAATTAGCAAGTGGTTAGCTTCCAAGTTCCCAACCCGTTTGGCGGAGCATTCAATCTGTCAACTCCCCCTTGTTTTCATCGACACCTTCTTCCTTATTTTCTTCAACTTCATTCTTCCCATTCCAACTACTCTCTCTCTCTCTCTCTCTCTCTCTCTCTCAGCTTCTCTTTGAAAGGTACGCCTTTCCTGCATTCTTGATCAGATCTGCTACTTCATCAAATTCTTGCATTTCCTTAAGTGGGTCTGTTTTTGATAGGCATTCTTGATTGGGAAATGGACCCCTCCGCTGCGACCTTTTCCAAATCTGTTCTCTCCTCTCCTGTAAGTGCCACCTCCTCTTCTCTCCACTCCTTATCAGTCTTCTTGTTTTTGCTTTTGAATGTGTTTTCTCCTTAATTTTCCATGTCTCATTAACCCAAAAGAGAAATCAAAACAATTCATGTCTCTGGAATTGTGAAATTTCTGTTAAAATGTAGTTTCTTTATTTTGGAGTACCTCACCTTTTTTTTAAAAAGACATTCTTGATAAGTTTTCTTTAGGCAGTCTATATGATTAGCCAGTTAACAATTAACAAGGCAACTGGAGTCAAGCTATGAGTTCTTATCTGTTAGTATTGAATAATGAATGATACTGCTGGGAGGACCTTTAGGAACTTCTGAGTGCTTATATAAATACCCAATATCCTTTTCTATCTGCCCAAAACTATGTTAATTGCCTTGTCTAGTTAATTTAAAGTATGATTACAAGTTGTTTCTTAACAATCAAATTTAGTCACTCCTAAGTTTCTTTGATAGGAAGGGTTGGGCTACTGACACCTAAGTGCACTCCTGATTGCCGTTGAACCAAAGGCCTCTTGGCTTTTAACAATCAAATTAGTCACGTAGTTATGTTACTCCTAAGTTTCTTTAATACGAAAGGTTGGGGTTTGGGAATTACATCAGTTGTATCTTCAATATCATTTCCCAGGCAAGTGCCATCAGGCAGGATCATGAAGTCTCCTTTGAATTGTATGACATCCTTACAATCCTCAAAGGCCACTAGAAAATTTGTTGCTTCCCCTGGTAGGAAATTTGTGTCCTTTGTTTGTTAAAAAACGCCGTCTTGTTAATGTGAGGTACTTTTTTTCACTCTATATAGTATTATACTCTATGTAAGAAATGGGGAATATGATTTTACAGTTAAATTTACCCAGCATTCACAGTCATTCTTTCTTATGTTCACTGGAAAACCTAATATTGTTACACGGTCTTGGGTAGAACTCAACCCCAAAAGCTAGCTTATGAAGTGAGGGTGCCATCATGCTTATATACTTCATATTTCTTTGGTACCTAGGTGATGAGGGACTTCGCTTCACACCCTCTCTCACGTGCAACATGCTCTCTCAGCAGCACCTGCCGCGTGCAGGCCAGAGACACGCACCCTACCCATCTCTGGTGTACCTTGATACCATGTTACACGGTCTTGGGTAGAACTCAAACCCAAAATCTAGCTATGAAGTGAGGATGCCCTCACGCTTATATACTTCATATTTCTTTGGTACTCAAGCGATGTGGGACTTCGCTTTACAGATACACCCTACAATCCTACTTTTCCACCTTTACTATTCATTGGCCCTTCCTGTCTTGTGTTAAATACAGTAAAACGTACTCAACCTTTTCCCCATCCTATATCATCTTGGTACATAGCTGAATATGTCATTTTTTCGGTTTTTGTTTTGTTTTGCTTTCAGTACTTTGTAAGGGTGGCATTCCAAAATTTCCAGCAGGATGCGTGTGTGTGTGTGTGTGAACTTGTTTTGCGTTGACAGAAAAGCTTGTGCAGGTGGGACCTGTTTATATGTTAAATGTCTTGCCATGAAGCTGTGTTTTGTGCTTATTATGGCTATGATCACATTGGGATATAATAGTGCAAAAAGATTTGATGGTTTGAAATTTGTTTGGTGACAACATTGTTGGTTACTTCAGGCCCCGTTTGATAACAGTGATAGATGGATGGGATTAGGATTGGGATTGGTAATGAGAAGGGATTGTTAATGAGAATAGATTGATAATGAGTATGATTGTTAGGATGAGATTAGATGATGGGATTATTAATATTATGTTTGTTTGAGATGGGATTAGATTGGATTGATAGAAGAAATTGATAATGAGAAGGGATTGGTAATGAGAAGGGGTTGGGATTGGACTACGAATACCAAGTCCCAAGGGGTATTACTAATACCCCCTATGGGCCGGATTGTTCATCCCATGGGACAACCAATCCGGACAAATTTTGGAAACCAAACAATGTATTACTAATACCATCACGTTAACAATCCAATCCCAACCTCTAATCCGTTTATCAAACGGGGCCCTCTCTACTCACCCCCAATCCTAACCCTCTTTCCTCTCGTCGATAACTTATTTGTTTCCGATGTAGATATTCAGTAGAGTTTTTAGTTTCTTGTGGGTACATTAGTTGAGTTTTGGTATATTTTGTTGATGTAACTACAAAATCCAAGATATTCCACTCCCTCTTTGCTCACCATGTTCGCCAAATCAATACTCAAGAGAATTTTATCAAAGCCTATTGTTTCACCGAGGATTTGTTGTGTTAAGGGTTTTAAGAGTAAGTTTTACTAGTTCAAAACTTGGACTAAACTTCGATTACTATTAGGTGGACTAGAGGTACTCTACAACTGCTAGATTGTGTATGATTTGATATGTCTTATGCAGTGTAGAGGCTTAAACACATGCATTCAATGCGACTATTTTCTAAACAGTTTTCACTCAATTTAATTTGTCAAAAGAAAAATATATTGCTCAGAGATGATTTTGCAAAAATTCCCATATCTGGCTTGATGGTATATTGGCATCGTGGTTGCAGGTGTCATGGAGGTTAGTCATGTGAAGAAATTGCATTTGAACTATTTATTTCTTAAACTTCTGTGAGTGCCCATAAAGAATGTATAAACTTACCTATGCGAAGTCCACAAACTCTATCCATTCTGATCAAGTACATCTGAATGATCTATTTTATGTAAAAAAAAACTTGGATCAATTGGTTGAAGTTACAGCTTTCCATTGTTACTTTTGGCTTCCTGTAGCATGTTACAATCCCAACCAGGAAACAATGTTTGATGCCGATAGCTCCATTCGCTAAATGATTGGCCTTTTGATCATGTGAAGAAATTGCATTTGAAATATTTATTTCTTAAACTTCTGTGAGTGTCCATAAAGAATGTATAAACTTACCTATGCGAAGTCCACAAACTCTATCCATTCTGATCAAGTACATCTGAATGATCTATTTTATGTATGAAAAAACTTGGCTCAATTGGTTGAAGTTACACCTTTCCATTGTTACTTTTGGCTTCCTGTAGCATGTTACAATCCCAACCAGGAAACAATGTTTGATGCGCCGATAGCTCCATTCGCTATATGATTGGCCTTTTGATCATATGGAATGCCAAAGCCATTGTAACACGTCGTAATACATGACTGTGTTTGGCTTCTTGAATGATTCAACAGAAGTCTTTCAGTTTTAATAGCTCTTGCTTTCGTGGTATATAGATTTATTTGAATCTGTTGATAATTTTCTTCATGCAAGGGTTTATCTGTGGGGAGAGCCAATGGAATTCAGAGCCCAAGATGCAGCTTTAATTTGGGAAGTAGGGTGAACTTTCTTGGGAAGAGTACCTGGAGTATTCAAGTTAGCCGTAAATTGCAGAAACGTGGTGGACCCCTTCGTGCTAAGTGCCTTGCAGATAAAATTTTGGTGGCAAATAGAGGAGAAATTGCGGTTCGTGTGATTCGAACTGCTCATGAGATGGGAATACCCTGTGTTGCAGTTTACTCAACCATAGATAAGGATGCACTGCACGTGAAACTGGCTGATGAATCAGTCTGCATAGGTGAAGCACCAAGCAATCAATCGTAAGTCGCACAAGCGGTTTGCAAGTTGTTAAACTCAAAAGGTTTTTGTGCCTATCGATAAATGTTCGTATTGTTTAGTAGTGGTTAACATTTCTGATTTATTGTATTAATTTTTCATTAATACTATTCCTAGCATGATGGTAGGTGGCAGTCATCTCTATTTTTATTTTTGTGATCCCTTTTCTTATGTAGTTGGGTTGTTAGTCTGCCCATATAGGTTGTTTTGTTGGTTGATTACACGCTTGTTGAGAATGTTGGGTTGCTTCTCACCTAAAAACTTTGACTAAAACGGTAGAATGTATTACATAACAGGAACAACAACGGGGGGAAAATAATAACAGCCTATAGTATGTTGAGATTATTTGCAAAAAAAAGGAGCTGTTATATTCTTTGCAATTTCCAAGTTCCCGGGGGCTAACTACTGGTCATCTAGAAAGAGGGGTTAAAGGTTGGATCTGCCAGAAGGGGTGCTATCGAAATGGTATCTTCTCATGCAGGCTGCACGGCTGTAGTTGTGGGAGGAGTTGTGTCGGAATATGCATCATATCTACTTCCTAAATCTGAAACGAGTTAATGACCTCTATTGCAGTGTTAACTGCATGGTCTGAGTCTTCTAATGATAAAATCTTTGCCAGCAAAACTAATTTAAGATAAATCTGGCATCGATCACAAGGGACCTCATTCCAAAACCTTTCAAGAACCTTAATGTCTGATATTTCACAAGAATCAACAAAACACTTTGTTCATTTGACGTCCTAAAGAAGAGAGGATCCAAGAACTGTCATACTTTGGTCCACAGAGTATTGGAGTCTAGAACTGTCTCTGACACTGACTCTTCATTTAGAAGGGCCATTGAAATTTAGCTCTGTAGTGTTCTTTCTCAGCATTGCTTTGGAAACAGTATCTTTTGTGGCTGAACTAACCTGTTTATACTGTTTCATCAATCTTTTACTCTAGTTGATTTCTAGTTCCCCAAGTAGTGGTAGTGTCTATGCCTTGAGCTTACATTTTTCTCTGGCCATTTCTAGTTCCCCAGGTAGTGGTAGTGTCTATGCCTTGAGCTTACATTTTTCTCTGGCCATTCTTGTGGAATAGATGTTTCACAATGTACTAAGCAATGGCATGAAACATAGCAAATCCAGTTGAAAAACCTTACAGTTTCTTGGAGTTCCTCTTTCACATGTGTTTTCCTTTTTTAGTAGAATATATAACATAAAATGGGCTACATATGTGAATATTTGTCTTCTACTTGCAGGTATTTGGTGGTCCCAAATGTCCTTTCTGCTGCTACCAGTCGTGGCTGTACAATGTTGCATCCTGGATATGGCTTCCTTTCTGAGAATGCAGTTTTTGTTGCAATGTGCAGGGAGCATGGAATCAACTTTATTGGTCCAAATGTAAGGGCTTAAAAAAATGCTGAATTTTGTTTTAAGTCAATATGATCTAACCATTAGTATCTGAAGTGGGATGCTCGTGTCAATATTAAAGGTTCTGTATTTGAATTTAAAGCATCTAACTCATGGAAAAAACCAGCTTTAACTCCTGACCCCTAAGTGCCTGTTGCCATTGGGCCAAAGGACTCTTGGCTCATATTCAAAAATTCTTACTACTTGGATATGAACACAAGTCCTTGTATGTGGCAAAGTTGTTGAAATCTGGTTTTATGATTTTGCAGCCTGACAGTATACGCGTCATGGGTGATAAATCAACGGCCAGGGACACAATGAAGAATGCTGGTGTTCCAACTGTACCAGGCAGTGATGGGCTGGTGGAGGTATCTGTATTTTGGGCATTACGAGACGTAATAAAAACCAAATTTTCTGTTTCTTGATCTTCATGTTCGTAATTATTGTGATTGTAGAGCACAGAAGAAGCCTTTAGGCTTGCAAAGGAGATTGGCTTTCCGGTGATGATCAAGGTACTTTTTATTTGTAGAACTTAAATCTCCTATACATTATGATTTGGGAATGCAATCCAAGCTGATTAATATGTCTTGGTCAATGCTGTTCAAAAAAGAAAAAGAAAGTGTTGTTCAAAATAATATGTCTTGGTCAATAATAGCAATCTGCATTTGTTCAAAATTTAGTGGTGGCCTTACACAATTCTTATATTTGAGTATTCATCACCTTGGTAACTTTTATTCTTGTAATGTAGCTGCAATAGAGCTTAATGAACTTAGCCCGATGCCACTTTGGGCAGTCATGAGTGTTGCTGCCTTTAGTCCATAGAAAAGCTCAGCAGCATTTTTAGGATGTCATTTGTTGTCTTTGGACGAATATTGGTCAAGTCAAACCCTTATGGTTCATTGTGTTTGGCGACCAGATGGTTTTGCAATAGTGATTAGTGGGAATTATACTGTCCGTCTTCAATGGAAGAACCAGGAGTTTTCGTCTGTGATTCTTCTTTCCTTTTCTTTTTCATCCTTTAGTTTGTTTATGCCCAAGCAATTCATGCTTGGTCCTTTAGTCAAGCTGGTACAGATCATATCGTCTGCAGTTGAACAGATTTTATTGTGGAGAATAGACATTGATGGCTAAAATAGTAGTTCTTGGAGGCTTGGCATACATACTCATTTGAATGCCTTTGGGTGCTTGTTCAGCACAAATTTGTATGCCATCTGTCGGTTGGGCCATGGAGATGAACAAATCATTGTCTTTTCTGTTATTTTATTAACTGAGACATGATATGTGGATTGGCCTGCGGAATTCTATGAAAGGTTGTGTCAGACTGTTTTTCCACTATCTCTCCTAAAACCAATTGGTGGTAGGAAGGGTTTCAATTAAGTCTTTTTATGGCATTCAACATCGCACCCGCAAGTCTGTTTTTAGAGCGGTCGCAGGGAGTGGCATTGTGTAACCAAATCCATGGGGGCACTCCGGGCCCAACAGGTTAAATCTTATGGAATGTCCAAACTCTCAAAATGCAGATATCCAAGAGGGTTTGATGTATTCTAGAACTTGCTGTAATTGTCGTTGAATGTTTTTCTGTCCTGTTTGATTGCGGGCTATAAATAGGTTTGATAACAATAGTGGTTGCAATTACTATTTTCGTACTCTATTCTCATTCCCCTCACTCTTCTATGACTGTACAATCAAGTGAACCATAGCAAGATATATTTCCATTTTTGCTTGGGTGATTGAGTGAATTATACTTTGTGTTTTGAAGGCAACAGCAGGTGGTGGAGGACGGGGAATGCGTCTTGCAAAAGAACCTGATGAGTTTGTGAAGTTGCTGCAGGTTTTTCTCTTGATCGCAGTTCTCTTCCACCTTACTTATTTGCCTTCTTTTACAAAAGATTTCAGGGTTCTTTGCATGTGTGATCTGAGCTGTAGTGCAAAGAGTGTACAATTAATATCTTTCCTCTTTGGTCTGGTTTGTTTGACTTGAAATAGTAAAGGGATACATTATCACATGAGATAAGTAAACCTATTGAATTAATTGTGAAGCTATTGAGTCTTCTCAATAAGTATTATATATTGGGCATGAACAGAATGCCACCCCCATACAAAATAGACGGCGGCACGAGAAATGGACCTATGCACCAACAATTGTATCAAGATGTGTTGCAATAGATGACTTTGTATGTTGAATTCAAACTGGTTATGTCCACAGGCAGCTAAGAGTGAGGCTGCAGCTGCATTTGGAAATGATGGTGTTTATTTGGAGAAGTACATCCAAAATCCAAGGCACATTGAGTTTCAGGTAACTGTTTGTCTATTTTGGGTTTTATCCAAATAAAAAGGAATTATCTTGTGCCCTGCAATGGGTGACACACTTGATGGGGGATTACAGATGGCCTTAAATTGTTCCTTCGAGTGCATGATAAGATACATATTTATTATCCCTAGTGAGAGATTAAGCTATGTTATTGCATTATGATTTTGGATACTGTAACTCTACAGCAAAACTGCAGCTAAGACGTATGAGAGAGGCACAATTGTAGGCAACATGTTTGGACTGAAAAGTGCAAAACTTGATCATGTTTTGATCCATTGATTCACGTTTAGCATTTTGGTTTCTACAGGTTCTTGCAGACAAGTATGGTAATGTAGTTCACTTTGGAGAGCGTGATTGCAGTATTCAGGTATATTCAACTCCTTCATATGCCTCTTTATCTGCTACGTTTTCCAGTCGGAACATCATAATAACTTCCTCAACTCTTTACACGACATACTAGTTAAGTGGGAGTTAGATACACTTTTTTTTTAAAGTAGATGATTAATTGTGGCTAAATTTCCATTTATTTTTTGGCATGTTGGAGTTTGGAACCAGGAGGCTTTGTTTCAGCTCAATCCACATTTGGAACTTGACTAGAAACATACGATTAGGGTCGGGAGGGGCCACTCTTCAGATTTTCCACTTGACATATGGCAGTACGACTCACTTTAAGAAGTCTGGGACTGATAGGATAGGACTATTCATAAACATAGAAGATTCCTACGATGCTGCTTGGAGTTCAACAGGTGTAATATGCATGACTCGAGCATACACTCTCAAACCAATTAATAAGTATAACTTAAAGCAACATTTAATGGAAAAAGCTTGCAAATTTATCTGTTTGATTCTGCTGCAAACAGCAACCATTGTGGAAACCCAAGCCAGGTGGCACTCAATAGGTGAGAAGAGGGGAAAAAACAGGGGTGATGACACAAGAAAGCCTGATTTGCGATAGAATGCAACGGAACTGTTAAAAAGAAACTTTACTCTAATTCCCTTGATAAAACTCTCCACAAATCAACAATCAACAATATAATATAATCCTAATTCCTAAAAGATAGAAGCATTCTCCTTTCTCTTGCATGTGTCTGTTGTTCATGCTTCTTTTTTCCCCCCTCTGGTGTTCTTTCATTTGGACTCTCTTTCTCCTTTCTCATTCTTTGGATTAACAAAAGTGGGGAGAAACAAGGAAGATGAGGCATTCTCCCTCGGCCTAGTTGAACTTATATCAACAACAAACATTCATAGCTGTTGAAATTGTTAAGGAGGCCAACCTGCTAATTCTGATTTTGTTGAAACATGGGAGCAAAGAATATTATTTCAAATTTGTGGAGGTGTTTCCTGCTCTTGTTGGAAGAATATTTTATTTACGTGACAAGTCATGTTGAAATAACTTGGTCGTGCAGAGAAGGAATCAGAAGCTTCTGGAAGAAGCACCCTCACCTGCATTAACCCCAGAGTTGCGTAAAGCCATGGGTGATGCAGCAGTTTCAGCAGCAGCATCTATAGGATACATTGGTGTTGGAACTGTGGAGTTCCTTTTGGATGAGAGAGGTTCCTTTTATTTCATGGAAATGAATACTCGGATCCAGGTACAAGATGACGCTGCTTGTGTATATTACCTTGGCTGTGATTAACTGTTAATTGTGTTCACTGGTTCTCATGCTGGGCCAAAACATTTAGGTTGAGCATCCTGTGACGGAGATGATTTCCTCTGTCGACCTGATTGAAGAACAGATCCGGGTAGCAAGAGGGGAAAAACTTCGCTACAAACAGGTACTGAATGTGAGATACTAAAACTACTCAGGACATAAAGCACAATGAACTTAATCTTTTATGGTATCATTTTGACAGGAAGATATTGTGCTGAGAGGACATTCAATTGAGTGCCGTATTAATGCAGAAGATGCTTTTAAAAATTTCAGACCTGGGCCGGGTATGTGTGTATCGTGATTCGTGATTGCTTTGTCAATGCTATTTTGCCCATCACTTTAGCTGCAGTAATGTTCCAATGTCATTTCTAAGTTCATTCTTTGGTATTTTGGACTATTATATCCTCAACATATTCTCTACCTTATTTTCTGCCACAAGGACAGTTAGCTGGTGTCAAAATTTCAAGTCCTCTTTTCTTTTCTTTTCTGTTCTGTTCTTTTTTTTTTTGGGTTTCTGAAGTTTGTTTGCTTCTGGATTATTTTACATACATTTGCTTAGCTTCAGGGATGAGGGCATTCTAAATATCCCTTGATTGGATGGATATGTCCTTGAGTTAGGACCAATGGCTCACAAGTTGTGTCAAAGTTATGTTATTGGGTCTTGTAATATGCTTTCAATTGGTTTACTCAGGTTTTACAAGTTGAAGTCTTGGAGTTTTTTATCTTTGGGTTCCCAGTCTTTGCAATTTTTAACAGTATGTGTTTTCCAAAGTTCACACGCAGTTGTGTTTGCCAAAAGTTCACGTGCAGTTATGTTTGAGACTTGTTATGCAATTCTTGGTTTTGTTTGGTCATTAAGGGGACCTATGGTACATTCTAAACCAAATTTTTCGTAACTAGCCACAATAGTTCGTAACTTGCTACAATAATTGTACTATCTTCATGTGCAGCATACACATCCATTAGTAGCTAGTCAAGAATATTGCGTAACACCACGTAAAGTCATTACAGAAAAGGCACATAAAAGACTAAAACCACTACACAGTAATACATACCAAATGAACCTCAAGTTTGTAACTAAGCATAAAATTGCATAAGTTAACTTTTTTATGGTTACACACCTGTTTATACTACACGACCTACACCACAAAAAATAACCAACCCCACAAACAGACATAACATTTCTATGGTACACACTACATGTATCATAGCATTCTCCGGGTCATAAAATTCTAGACTTTTCAGAGGCTCATATGTTTGTTCTTTCTGGACATCAGGTAGAATAACAGCATACTTGCCGTCGGGAGGTCCATTTGTGAGAATGGATAGTCATATCTATCCTGATTACGTGGTTCCACCAAGCTATGATTCCCTACTTGGAAAGGTTTGTCGATATTTAAATTTTTGGTGCAATATATGATGTGCCTACGCTTTTGCTCAATTTCACATCCTTTATCAAATGTTTTTTGACTGCAGAAACTGGGGCAAGTGAATTTTTTTGCTTGCATGCCTTTGATTTGGTGTGCATTGTTATACGCTCAATAACGCCATAAATTCATGTGATTTGCTTGTGCTATCAACTGTACGAGTATCTGTTTATGTGTTGATGTTTTTTATATGTATTTGTTACTTTATGGGTCTAAATGAAGTTCATGAGCTGGATTACATTTATGCTTCAATGCTTTATCTCGAATTGGGACTGGCAAGGCAAAAACAGTAAAATCAGGGTTTGCAATTTTGTATCTTATGAGGCAATGCCAATAACAAGCATTGAAAAAGAATATTCAATCTAGTTTAGGTTACTTAAGATCTAAGTTGTATTTGTTTTTGGAAGGAACTAAGAATTTGTTCAAAGGAAGAATTTAAAACTCGCTCATACTTAAATTGTAGGGATATATATTTAATATATTTTGGATCTCGTTCTTAAAGCATCCAACTCCAAACCAATTAGCAAGGAATGGAGAGGCTGCCCAGGCTCATATACTAGTTTTTGGAGGAGATAATTAAGTGATGTGGGTCAAGAGAATCTTTGGTGTTTGGGAAAAATTACTGTGGCTGATTATGTAATGATCAAAGCTCTAGGTGCTCGTACCCATGCTTGTAAATGAGATGTAATTTAGCATTTATGCTTTGTAATCCTACAAAAGATGCGACATCATATATCAATTACTGGAAGAGAGGTTGTTTTGTTCCACTCAGATTCTTTTATTTGGACTTCTGAAATTATTCTAGTTCCTTTCAAAAGTCAACAATCCTTTTCTTTTTTTTTTCCTTTATCGCAACTAGGATTTTAAATTATGAATTTTCAAACTTTTATTGGCCACATATCCCTCAGACATCCCTTGCCCAAATGTAGAGTAAACAAAGGCATATGATCCAAGTTAAGTAGTTCCCAGCTTGTTAGATGAGATGATAGTATCTTTTGACATTATTGTGAGTCTTCGTAACATAAACCATGTTTAAGTGAAAACCTGCATGAACATACTACTGGCATATTTGTAGAAATGATTTTCATGCTTCACTTTTAGCATCTCACACTTCCCTACTGAGAGAGTAAAAGAAAAAAGGAGAGTGAGAGTTTACTCTCATTTTTAAATTCATCTCTAATCGTTGCTACTTGTGCATTTCTGACCTATCTATGGGATATGCCTAGACTGGTTTAGGAACTTGAATTTGGAGGATATGGTGTTGAAAATATTCCGGGATGTCATAGTCATGTTTTATGTTTTGGTTCTTTCCTTTTCAGATAATGGAACTCTCCTAACTATTCTCGAATTTTATCTACAGCTTATTGTATGGGCTCCAACAAGAGAGAGAGCAATAGAACGCATGAAAAGGGCTCTCAATGACACTATAATTACTGGTAAGGGCGGGAGAATCTAACAAATATCATGCCCAGACATTTTGCTCCAATTGCATTTTTGTTTCATTGGAATCTTCTCTTGATACCATAAAGAAACATTCTCCATTCGAGGGGAGCAAGTCGAGTTTTAATCCCTAAATCTGCCTTTGCAGACTCAAGTCTTTTTTTCTTTTTGCATGTGTGTGTTTGTGTGTGTGTGTGTGTGAGAGAGAGAGAGAGAGATAGAGAGAGAGAGAGAGAGAGAGATTTTGCTAGGATTTTTAAGAGAGAGAGAGAGAGAGAGATTTTGCTAGGATTTTTGTGATTCAATCACTTCAGGTTTAATAGTGAAGCTTAAAGGAAACCTTTTGGCTTCGACATTTGTTACTGAGAGCTGGAAGTGAGAAACCATTTTGCCACGTGTTCTACGTTTTGACTTTTTGTTTATGGCTTTTATTTTTTGCTCTTTTCTCCGACTACTTGTCAGTTGATACCATTTTCTTTCGGCAGGAGTTCCGACAACAATCGAATACCATAAACTTATCCTTGAAGTTGAGGTAGGCAACTTTCTCCACGCCTTCTATTTTGGAGATGTCCCATTTTTGGGGTGGGGGACCTGCTTTTTCTAAACTTGTTTTGCGCCATGTTTTTCTTCTGCAGGACTTCAAAAATGGAAAAGTTGATACTGCTTTTATTCCAAAGCACGAAGAAGAGTTAGCCCCGGTATGGAGCTGAAATGTCCCTATCATGTCATATACTACTAATAAAGACGTTCAGTAATCCGGGATGATTGGACTTTTAGGCTGTGTTTAGATCAAGGATGTGGCAGCGGACAAGAAAAAGAAGGGAGGAAAATTGACGAATTTGACAGTCGGGATTTAGTCTTTTCCTCTTCTCTTGTTTGTCCTCAAATCCCTCCCTAAATCCTTGAGCAAAATACCGCCTCAAGCCACATTTGGATCTTGAATTTGTGGAGAGAAAAGTAAAATGGATTTGTGAACGTAAATCTGTCTCGCTTCACTTTGCCCCTTTTTTTTCTCTCTCCGCAAATTCCCCCAAAATTGATGATCGCATCATGGAATCATGAATCTGTGGATGAAGATGTACAGAGTAAAAAGCAAAATAATGGAGCTTGTAAACCCCGTCTCACAAATTCAAGATCCAAACACTTTGCTGCACACTTGTTTATTCACATGGTCAGCTGTGCATTATATAGTCAGAAATCTGATTCGAGATGAGCTAAAACCCTTTGTTAATATGTGGCTGCAGCCCCGGCAGATAGTAAAGGTCAATGCCGCCTGAACGGATGTCTTCTTCCGCAATTGGAGCTGCTGCTTCTTCTTGGGCTGATTTTAGCCTACCAATGGATTTGAGCATGAAGGTTGCCACTGTGGTCTGTTGCTTGTTTCCCTTTGTTGTGTTGATTACTCAAAAACTTGAAATAAAACCCTTTTGCCTTTTAAGCTGAATGAGGTTCAACAGTAACAACTTTCGGTTTTAGATTGAGTCAGATATATGTGAGGGTTTACATTGCGAATTTCCATTTTTGTTTCTTTGTCTTTTTTGTTATTTTCCGGGTCAATAGGTTTGTCGTATAGTTACAGTTCGAGGATCAAAATGTTTCCCCAATTCGCCTAATCAATGGTATTTTTGCGCGTGCTACTGGAATATATTTCTTCCATTCGTGTTGGTGATTTGCTACCATTTTCATGACCTAAACGACTCAACCTGCAGATGGGAGAATTGGACTGCTCAAATACAGAGTTTTTGTAGTCTCTACTGGCTTTCCAGGCCAGTGGGATTGTGGTCTTCAGCGTGAGTGTGAGTGTGAAAGTGTCTTTTTAAAGCGTGAGTGTGAAAGCGTCTTTTTTAAACATTCTGAACAACTAAAATTTGCGACAGCAAGGATCGGGAAAGGTAGTGGATGGCTTTACGAAGGGTTATGTGACTAAGTGAAGAACCCAAAGTGTTCCCTACTCTTTTCTTTCCAACTATGCCCCTAAAACAATACTTTCCATTCCACATTCGCCCCTAAAACATGTCACTGCTCAAGCGTCCATTCATGTGCTACTCAACTCAAGGTAATTCCAACCATACGGTGCGCTGGTTAAAGACGTCGCAGTCACGGAACTTTCTTATTTTTTAAGTACTTAGTTTTATTTTACAAGGCAAATTATTCTCTCACAATATCTCACTTTTAATTTAAAAAAATAAGTACTTATTTTAGTTAGTGGAACACAACCGCGCATCTACGGAATCCAAAATCACCAAAAACAAGCAAATGTTCATCAGAGAAGGAAAAGTAAATGTTCCAAGGCTCTTGGTTAGTTTCACGATTTCAGCCATATCAGTTCGTGATTTCACGATCGCTGTTATTCTTCTGATTCTCCATCAAACGCAGAACTATTAAATTAGCCAAATTTGTAGTTGCTAAATGTGTAGTTTATGCTTTTTTCCCAAGGCAAAAAAACTAATCCGCTCTAATACAAAGGATTGGGGATGTGAGCGTGGAGTTTGAGACCACCACCTAATTACCTAGTTGTTTTCTAAAATTTTACATATTTTGCTCTGTTGGTATAAAGTGATAGTAATGTCGATCACAGGTTCATCTAACTTTAATTATAAATGTAGAATCTGTTTTCCAAATTAGAATTCATTTGTCCTTGAAAGCTTTTCAAGAACTTCTTTCTTTCAACTAAATTCAAAGGTTAAGATTTCAGTTGACAAAGAAAAAGAAAATAGATTTCTGTTGGACTGAAAAAAAAAAAATAGAGATTAGTTGTCCAAAGACTTCTTCACTTTCAGAAGTTATTGCTTTTTTTTTTTTTTTTGGCATGGCTCATTCGTTCGAAAAGACAGAAAATATCACATTGGTTTGTCCACTTTTTTAATCACCATGTCATTAGAGGGCTAGTAAGGGCAGTCGTCCCCCTACAATTTCATAACCGAAAGTATTTTTAATGGTCCAAATTTGTTTTCAATCTTTTACCATTAATAAAAGACTTTTACCGGTAACAGATTCAACAAATTTGAACCATTGATTTTTAAGATGAACGGTTCAGTTTGAACCGCTGACTACAGAGAAGCCGTGTTCTAAATTTACATTGAATTTTGTCATCATAAAAAAAAATTAATCGTGTATATTCATTCGCCCCCTACGTAAAAATTCTGGCTCCGTGTACCGGTGAACCCCCTGGTCAAAAGCAGGAAATCCTTGAGCAAAGAAACCACCAACGATAACCAAGAAGTTTCCCAAAGCAAGCGCCAAATATAAATAACGCAAAAGAGCCAGAGCCATATGAACCCTTGTGATGTAACATATACGTAACATTCAAGAACAAATAAATTGTACCAAGTCTTAGCTGCACTGGTTGACCGCATTTCACATGTTATAATTTTTTTTGAAAGGACACATGTTATAATTGAATGCAACAATTACATGCCTGTTGAGTAACCAATTCCCCAAATCGTTTTTTGATAGCAGGGGTGTGTTCAGTCCAGCTTGCTTGCATCTCAGCTAATTATATCTTAGGGCCTTAAAGTTAACGACCTGACTAATCTCTTACGGCTTCAAGATTTGGAATGTTCGGCTTTCATGACTTCTTGGAACAAGCCCTTTTAATTGTTGTCTCATACTCACTTGGCCAAATCCCTTGGGTTCCAATTTCACAATTAATTTTTTAAGGTATAAGTCTATGGTGATTTGTTGTTTATAAACTACACTCGTTTAAGTCTGATATGAGATTGACTTATTCATGGAGCTAGCCTCCGTGATTCACTTACTCACAGAGTTGCGCCCGTCCGTATCGGCTATGAATTGTACGGTCTGGATTTTAATAAAACTCTTCCAATAAAAAGCAGGGAAGACTTTTATTAAAATCCGGACCGTCCAAAACACTTTTAACCGCTCGCAATTCACCTCTGTAATAACTTACTAACGGAGCTCTGTAAATAAGTTTTTCTCGTCTGATATATATATATATATATATATATATATATATATATATATATGCAATGATCGGGAAAAAAGAAAGTCTGATACAAAGTGAATTTAAATCCCAACCCTTGATTTAAATCCCTCCACCGCATAAAGAGAATTTTGGACTGTGCTTGTCCTCTCCTAGATTCAACCTGCACACATGCAAAGAAATGGGAAAAAACCTTTTGTGAACCAGAATCTTTGTAAACTTCACAATATTAATGTTGGACCAAATGACCCAGCCTTTTGAGCCACCCCTACGTGAGTGTTCTCAAAACCTTCCTTTTTTTCTCCTGAGCCCTCTAAACCCCCCCCTCTTAACCCATCCCAAACTGTCAACACCTCTATAAAACCACTCTTGTTCAAATGTGCTTTCCTTATTATCTCTCTCTCTCTCTCTCTCACACACACACACACACAAATCAAGCTTAACCCAATGGCGACGGTTGCAACAACAATCGCAGGAGGAAGGAGGTTCTCGGGATGGACCAATATCGCCTTTACCAGAAGGAGTTTCTCCTCCTACTTCTCACAACAACTAGGAGGAGAGCAGCAGCCACTCTCTCTCTACCATGCCATTTACGAGTTTGTTCTTCCCGTTTTCATCAGCTTTCTCAAACTGAAATATCAGGGATTGGATTCGACTCCGTTCGAAACACACCCAAAAACGATGTTCGTTTCCATTGCCAGCTTGCTTCTGTACTCCATGGCCTGTGACTACGAACTGCGATTGATCTCTTCGATGCGTACACCACCGGCTTATGCTAATGTTCTTCTTCGTGGCGCACTAGTGGTGCTTGGATCACTCCCTTTGGTGTCTCTGGCATCGGTTATTTTCCCCGACTCAATTAGGCCTGTATTGTTCTTGCTGTATGTCCTGTTTTCAGCAGGCGTGATGGTGAACTTCAGACTTGTGCAAGTGCCGTGGTGGAACTACATCCGACGGAGAACGCGGGGCAATCTTGCCACCCCACAGAGGCGCATCCGACGAGCCCTGATCTATTCAAGTTCATCCGCGGCGCCACATGGCTACACAGGCAGGGAACGTCTTCCGGTGTAAGTAAAAGTCGAATCACATCGTGCTTTAGAACAGGAAACGTGATTTTTCGGGACAGACGATTTCCGACAGCTAGAGAATAAGATGACCGGCCCACGGACCCGAAAATTTGTAATCTCAGACATCTCCAGATCCTGCTGCTGCTAGGCTATGTATTATCTATTTGTAAGTTCATTTTCAAACCTTTTCGGTCGTCTGCCATTTGTTGTATGCTTGTAATGATGGTTATGTTATCGCCCGTCGTAACAACACTCAGTTATTTGATATTTGTACGTACTGATGGTTATATATGTTATTGCCAGTTGCAACAACACTAGCTCCCTTGAAATAGTTTTGATAATTTTTAGACTATTGTTTGATTTGATTGGCTAAATGTGAATTACTACTGTTTAGCATTCTAATTTGGCTATAATTTATTAAGGCTGTCCGAGAAAAATCGAGAACCGTGAAATCAGACCGAACCGATCCGTGACTTTTGGATTGGATCCGTGGATTAAATTGAAAAACCGTGAGATACGGTTCCGTCCACGGATTTTCATTATCAAGCCATGGATTAACCGAACCAGGCCGTGAAATATTAAAAATAATAAATTAAAAATATGTGTACATATATAATATTTAGTAAATAATTAGAAGTTTTACCGATTGTTATAATTTTTTTCAACAATTTTATCTTGATGAGATACTATATTGTAATAATATATAACCTCAGCGGGAAACTGTATTGCATTACTAGGGGGAAAGCAATTCTCACACGGTATATACTTACTCGTTCTCCTCAATAACGGGAGATTGTAATGCTTGTTTTTTTTTTGGTGGCATGAATTTTTTTTTTTTTTTGTTGGATTTGCAATTTAGTGTTTATAGGATGTAATCTGCGGATAAAACCGGAACTGAACCATGACTCACGGATTAGAATCGAACCGTAGGACTTTTGGTCCGGACACGGATTGTATTTTCTAAAATCCGTGATTAAGATTGGATTCATAGCAATCCGGACCGCGGACAGCCCTATTTATGACTCTTGATGTATGATGATCCTGGTCAAATTTCGCCAAAAAGCCCGATAAATCTCCCCGGTTCAATAAAACAGAAACTCCTCTACAAACATGAAACGTAAACTGCTGCTGGCTTGTTCTGCTCACTGCAGAATGACTCGACTCGCTTGCTAGATTTTGATTGGGTTTTTGCTGTTGTTTTGGTTTCCATTTTTAGATTGTAGTTGGCTTCCATCTGCTGCTGTCCTCAGTTTAAGCCTTAGTTATGGTTTTTATTTGCCAGTGTCGCTTTTCCGGCGGTAGCTCGAGCGGCTGCTTTTGCGATGATCTCTCCCGCGACCATGTTTCTTGGGGATGGTCATTAGCGTCCGTGTTTTATAGGGATGGTAATCACCAGACATGGTAATATCCCCTTAAGCTCAACAAACTAATCTATGCGGTGGCTGTTGGTGGCGAGCGGTGGGGCAGTCTGGGTTAGGGTTTGGGTTGTATTAAGTGTTTTGGGTTGTTTTTTGTTTGGGTTGGTTTCTTACCAATATCGGCTGTTTAAGTGTTTTTTCCTTGGTTTGGACTTAATCTGGACTTAATTTGTTGAGTCCTAATCAGTTTTTCTCCATGTGTTTAGGAAATGAGAGTTGTGAATAGTCAAGCCGATATATCTACTTTCCTTTTAGCTATTTACTTTGTGTCTGTCTGAGTTAATAAAAATTTCTGATTTAAAAAAAAAAAACTACTATCAAATACAGATACTATTGAGAAAAATATATAGAATTTCCCACGAGTAAATCACGGATGAAATAAAAATTGCTGCCAATGAAATTCGAAATGCACAAAACCACAAACCAAGCGAGACACAAGCAATTTACGTAGTTCTCCCAAAATTAAGGTACGTCCACGGGAGCGGAGTCCGACTCCACTATCAACAAAGGTTTTACAAATAGATTTACAAGAGATTCAAGATTTCACAGACATCCGAAAAACACCCTAAAGTATATCCAATAAACTCCAATTACAAGAGAGAAGAGACCTAACCAAACGTAGATTGACCAAAACCCTCCAAAACAGTGCTGAAATGGAGAGCCACCAAATGGAAGTAATCTGCCCCAAAGATCCGAATTATCTGCCGTAGGGTAGGAGAACAAAGTGGATGCACAAGAGCTTTTCCTTCCTCCACCAACAACACAAAACACACACTGATGCGCACAGAGCACCGCCGTTGCTTTTCTTTTTCCAGATGAACTGATGGTGTTCTCCAAAGAGACAAAACAAATAGTATTTGTCTTCCGAGAGAAGCTTAAAAACCCATGTGCAAGCCACGTGCCAATAGAATTTTCTATCCAAATACTAGCCCATACAAATTAGTAATACTTTTGGGCCAAACAAAGTTGTTATTGGGCTTTCACTAAAGATGGAACCCAAGAGATACTTTCCACTTCAAATTTAAAAAACATATCTGGACCATTAATTGTTGAGATGGACGGTGTTCTCCAAAGAGACAAAACAAATAGTATTTGGCTTCCGAGAAAAGCTTAAAAACCCATGTGCAAGCCACGTGCCAATAGAATTTTCTATCCAAATACTAGCCCATACAAATTAGTAATACTTTTGGGCCAAACAAAGTTGTTATTGGGCTTTCACTAAGGACGGAACTCAAGAGATACTTTCCACTTCAAATTTAAAAAACATATCTGGACCATTAATTGTCGAGATGGACGGTCCAAATCTGTCTTGCTGGATGCCCTACAGGATTTCCCATTCCGTATCTACGATATCTTGATAGCCTATAATATGGGTCGTACCTCTCATATCTTGCCACGTCGCAAACTTCACCAGCTGTACCCAGGAGAACTCTACCAGATCCTCTTGTAAGACAATAATAATAGTTTTTCTTAAGCTGCTACATGTAATCTATACTCCTAAGTGAAAGGAAATGAAAGAAAAGAAAAGAAAGAAAAAGAAGAATACATCTATGAGCTTTTATAGTAGTGTTAGAAAGTAAACTTGCATAGTCTGATTTGAGAATTGATTTTCGTACTCTCTTTTCGTTTGTTTGCATTTTTTTTTGTCCTTCGAATTACGAAATTGTAATCCATATATTCCTAATTGCATTTGCATTGTCTTTCCTTTGGCTCTTCTTTTTTTTTTTTTCCTCCCTCAATTTGACTCACTTTCAATTCACCCAATCAATTAGAGAGGAAACACAATGGAGCTATGCATTCTTATTTTTTAAATTTTAAATTTTTATTTTACAACCGTGCATCTACAGAATCCAAAATCACCAAAACGAGCATTTACCATTGGAGAAGGCATGCAGGCTAATTTTGTTTTGTTTCTATTCATTGACAAAGAAATCTTATACTAATACTTTTATGAGGATATCTTTTTTTTTATAGTTTGTGACGTTAGAATTATGCTTTGATCCTTAGAAAATCGTTAGAAATATGCTTAATATTCTATTGATTGGTAGGATGCTTCATGAATTCAGTTTATATTTCTTCCAGCTCTTTTGTTTTTTTATTTGTTAATTTGGAGAAAAGGGGAAATTATATTGATAGTTTGGGAGAAAATTAATAAAATTTCTGGTTGGTTATCTTGGGTACGGTTTTCTAAAAAAAACCCAGTAGTAGTTTTTGGAAGGTCCTTTTTAGTTTTTACTTATTTTTGAAAGTTTTGTTCTAACAAATGTATAATTTTCGTTTGGGAAAATGACGGGCAAGGACATGTTTTGATAATTAATATCTGTCAAGGACATTTTCAGCATTAACAATTGTTCTTAACATGTCCTTGGAGGGTATTAATTATCAAAACACGTCCTAGGCCGTCATTTTCCCTGATAATTAGGAGCAAAGAATTAGAAACATTTCTAGCAAATCGGTACTCTGATCAGTCGGAGAAGGAAAAGTAAATGTTTCAAGGCTCTTGGTTAGTTTCACGATTTCAGTCATATCGGTTCGTGATTTCACGATTGTTGTTATTCTCCTGATTTTCCACCAAACACAGAACTACTAAATTAGTCAAATTTGTGATCGCTAAATGTGTTGTTTATGCTTGTTTCCAAGGCAAAAAAACTAATCCATTCTAATACGAGGGATTGGGGATGTGAGCTCAGAGTCTGAAACCACCACCTAATGTACGGGATTACACGATGCCTATACTGGTACCACTCCACTTGTGTGCATTTTATTCTCTTGATTGTGAAATTTCTTGCATATCTGTTCTCTCGTTAGATTTCTTGCTGTTTAACAATCAGTTTGGTAACAAGGAAAAACAGATGGTTATATAATATGACACACCTTTGCAACCATGTGGGGGATTAGCACTCAAGCATATCTAATTACCTACTGTAATTTTTTTAAAAAAATTTACAATATTCTGCTCTGTTGGTATGAAGTGATAATGTCGATTACAGGTTCATCTAACTTTAATTATAAATGTAGAATTTGTTTCCAAATTAGAATTCATTTGTCCATGAAAGCTTTTCAAGAAACTTCTTCTTGAAGTAAATTCTTTTTTTTAACACGATAGGGTAATAGAGTAATTCCATCTACCTCCTCCACTAGACAATTGCTGACTAGGGAGGGGTATCGGGAGTTTGGGTTAAGTGTGTTTGTTGAAGTAAATTCAAAGGTTAAACAATCTTTAGTTGCATAGCCTGGAATGTTGCAGCCCAAAATCTGGTGTGAAATGACGGGAGTCTCGTGCACTGGGTTTGCTCTTCTTTTTTTTTTTTAAATGACCTTGTATGAAGCCTTTTGCATGTGGCAGTTTTTTGTTTTGATTTGTAGTTTGGGGTAGTTCCTACCTTAATTTTGCTTTGTATGCTGTTTTGTATCCCTTGCTCAGGATCTTTCTACCCTGTTTGTTTCTTGGTTTTTTTTGCCACAACGATAACAGGTGATATTATTAAAAGTCCAAACAAAACATCAGACGGAAGTCTTGTCCCTAGAGAGAGGACCAAGCAACCACAACGGAGGGAACTCAGTCCAACGACTATATCCCAAACCACAAATACCTTCACCAGCTAAAACATAAGCAACTTTATTAACGGTCCTACGAACAAAGGAAAAACTGCAACAATGGAAATTATTACTCAAAACCTGAACATCATGAGTAACGACTTCCACCTCTTGACTAACCGCAGCCTGACCATTGAGTATATTCACGAGCAATTGAGCATCACTCTCCAAAAAAAAAAAAAAAATTAAAGGTTAAGATTTCAGTTGACAAACAAAAAAAAAGGATTTTCTGTTGGACTGGATAAAAAAAGAAGATGAAATTAGGTGTCCAAAGACGTCTTCACTTTCAGACGTTATTGCTTCTATTTATAATCACCGTGCCATTCTACTAGTGAAACCCGAGAAATTTTTCGGTGAATATTTCCCGAAGTGTCCGTTCGGCACATTCGGACCATTCTATGCACTTTTGGACGGCCCATGTTGAAACTCTTTGTCTCCTCTCACCCCGCCACTATCTCTCTCATTTTTCTCTCTCCAAATCCGAGTCGTTCAAAACCGGAATGGACAGCACGAATGTGCCAAGCGGGAGCGGGTATCGCATAGTATCCACCCGGCACTGAAAAATTCTTGAGTGAACCCCCCCATCTGGTCAAACCAGGAAGTTCTTCAGCAAAGAAACCACCAACGGCAACCAAGAAATTTCCCAAAACAAGCGCCAAATAACGTAAAAGAGCCAGAGCCTTCTGAATCCAAAGTTTCCCAAAACAAGCGCCAAATAACGTAAAAGAGCCAGAGCCATCTGAACCCTTGTGAGTACCGCCACGTCTTACATTCAGGGGAAAAAAAAGAAGAAGAAATGTAAGCCTTAGCGCTGGACTGGTTGACCGCATTTCACATGTAATATAATTGAAGCGTAATTATTCAAATGGTCCGGGAGTACCGCCATGTCTTACTCCGGACTACTTTACAACCACATGTTCCAGTGATGTCCATACACTTGGTGGTAAACTCCGTAAGAATGTGTGATTATAAAGTGGTCGAGAGTACCATGTGGCAGTGCTCCAAGACTATGGTATAATTTCACTACAATTGAATTACGAAACGAATCTCGTGGAACCATAATGCTTTTTTGATAGCCTTGGGGTGTTCAGTCCAGCTTACTTGCATCTAAACTAATTAATTTATCTCAAGGCCTTAAAGTTGACAACCTGACAAATCTCTTGTAGCTTCTCGATTTGGAAGGTTTGACCTTCGCGAAATTTAATTGATCTTGCCATTTCTTGGGAAAAGCCTTCTAATCGTTGTCTTATCCCCACTTGGCCAAATCCCTTGGGTTCCAATTCCACAGTTTAGGTAATAAACCTCTGGTGATGATTTGTTGTTTATAAACTACACACGTTTAAGTCTTGCCCCACGAACGCAATGGACGGTTCGGATGCACTGGACGGACACCATATGGTACCCACCCGGTACTGAAATTTTTTCATTTTTCCCAATTTCGGACTGTGCTTGTCCTAGATTCTTTGTGATCAGAATCGTTTTTTACTTCACAAAATACCTTTGTGGTCAGAATCGTTTTTTACTTCACAAAATAATGTCGGACCAAATCATCCACCCTTTCGAACCATACACCTACGTGACTACGTGAGTATTCCCAAAACCTTCTTTTTCTTTTCTGAGCCCTCTGAGCCCCCCGCTTAATCCATCCCAAACTGTCATAAAGCCTCTATAAAAACCTTAACATTACGTACCGCATCAAGATCAACTCCATTTTCATTCACCACAGGTAATGCCTTCTTTCTTAATCTTCTTGTTCAAATGTGATCTCCTTAGTATCTTGTTCTAACTCTTTCTCTCTCTTATTCAGACAGAACCAACCTTAACCCAATGGCGACGGTTGCGACAACAATCGCAGGAGGAAGAAGCTTCTCGGGACGGACCTATAACGCCTTTACTAGCAGGAGTTTCTCCCCCTACTTCTCACAACAACTAGAAGAAGAGCAACGGTCACTCTCTCTCTACCATGCCATTTACGAGTTTGTTCTTCCCGTTCTCGTCAGCTTTCTCAAACTGAAATATCAGGGATTGGATTCTACTCCGTTCGAAACACACCCGAATACCATGTTCGTTTCCATTGCCAGCTTGCTTCTGTACTCCTTGGCCTATGACTACGAACTGAGATTGATCTCTTCGATGCGTACACCACCGGCTTATGCTAATGTTTTTCTTTGTGGCGCAGTGGTGCTTGGTTTACTCCCTTTGGTGTCTCTGGCATCGGTTATTTTCCCCGACTCGATTAGGCCTGTACTGTTTTTGCTGTATGTCCTGTTTTCAGCAGGGGTGATGGTGAGCTTCAGACTTGTGCAAGTGCCCTGGAACTATGTCCGACGGAGTATGCGGGGCAATCTTGCCACCCCACAGAGGCGCGCCGGACGAGCCCTGATCTATTCAAGTTCTTCCGGGGCACACGGCTACATAGGCAGGGAAGGTCTTCCGGTGTAAGTAAAAGTCGAATCACGTCGTGCGTCAGAACAGGAAACGTGATTTTCCCCAACAGACCCGAAAATTTGTAATCTCGGACGTCTCCAGATGCTGCTGTTAGGCTATGTATTATCTGTTTGTAAGTTCATTTTCAAACCTTTTGAGTCTTCTGCCATTTGTTGTATGTATGGTATGTAGTGATGGTTAAGTTATCGCCAGTTGTAACAACACTGTTGTTTGATATTTGTATGTGCTGATGGTTTTGTTATTGCCAGTTGTAACAACACTCCCTTGAAATAGTTTGATGATTTTTAGACTATTATATAAATGTGAATTACTACTGTTTTAGCATTCTAATTCGGCTATAATTTACGACTCTTGATGTACGATGGTCCTGGTCGAACCTCGCCAAAAGGCCGGATAAATCTCCCCAGTTCAATAAACAGGAACTCTTCTGGAAACATCAAACGTAAACTAGCAGAATGACTCATAGTAACTCGGTGGTGGGTTATCTCAGTTTACTCTGATAGCGTGACTCGGTTGCTAGATTTTGATTGGGTTTTTGCTGTTGTTTTGGTTTCCATTTTTAGATTGTAGTTGGCTTTTCATCTGCTGGTGTCTTCAGTTTAAGCCTTAGCTATGGTTTTTATTTGCCAGTGTCGCTTTTCCGGTGGTATATAGCTCGAGCGGCTGCTTTTGCTATGATCTCTCCCGCGTCCGTGTTTTACGGGGATGGTCATTAGCGTCCGTGTTTTATGGGGATGGTAATGACCAGACATGGTAACATCCCCTTAACGGCTCGTGTCATCGTTTCATAGGCAAGCCGCTTTCGCCATTGTTGTGCTTATTCTGCTCACTGTAGTCCAAGGTTAATTTTTTTCTGAGATTTCATCAGTGCTTGTTTTCGGAAGTTTGTTCCCTATTCTTGATATCCTGATCTCAGTAGAAAATATTATCCAACAAAGACAACCATAACTCAAATTCAACCATTCTGCACATTATTGTCTCGACAAAGTAACCTTTAAACTGCAGGTATCAGATACTTCCCTCTTCAAATCCAACAAATATATCTGGACCAATTGTCGAGATGGACGGTCCAAATCTGCCCTGCAAGACGCCTTGCAGGATTTCCCATTCTGTATCTATGATATCTCGATAGCCTATAATATGGGTCGTACCTCTCATATCTTGCCACGTCGCAAACTTCACCAGCTCTACCCAGGAGAACTCTACCAAAACCAGATCCTCTTGTAAGACCATAATAATAGTTTTGCTTAAGCTGCTATATGTAATCTATACTCCTAAGTGAAAGGAAATGAAAAGAAAAGAAAAAGAAGAATACATCTATGAGCTTTTATACTAGTGTTGAGTAAACTCACATATTTGAGAATTAATTTTCATACTCTCTTCTTGTTTGTCCTTTAAATTATGAAATTGTAATCCAAATATTCCGAATTATATTTTCATTGTCTTTCTAGATTAGGTTTAACAAAAAAAAAAAAATCACCCCATCAATTAGAGAGGAAACACGATGGAGCTGTACATTCTGACATCTTACAAATAAAAAAGAAACAAGAAATTTAATAGGAAAAAAAGAAGTAAAAGCAAAAACAAAAATCCAATTATTATTATTTTTTTTTGGGTTGGGGGGGGGGGGGGGGGGGGGGGGGGGGGGGAGGGAAGATGAGGCTTTAGGATGATGAATTGCTCGCATGAAGTGCGACCAAGGAAGCGTAGAAACCATCTTTAATGGTAATAAGAGTGTCGTGCCTTCCCTTCTCCACTATCACACCGTTCTTGACCACCGCGATCACATCCGCATTCTTGATTGTGGATAATCTATGTGCCACCACCACTGTGGTTCGGTTCACCATCACTCTGTCTAGCGCATCTTGAACCACTCTCTCCGACTCGGCATCTAGCGCACTCGTAGCCTCGTCTAGTAGCAATATTTTCGGACTTCTGACCATGGCACGCGCTATGGCCACCCGTTGCTTCTGTCCCCCTGACAACTGCACTCCTCGCTCTCCTACTATGGTGTCGTACCCCTGCAATTTATTTCTCTCTTTTAGAAAAGAATTCACTACGTGATGAAATACGCATTTTCGGGTTGCAATGGAATCACCACATCAACAAAAATATACGCCAAAATATGTAAGATGATGAAAGTGTTCTGACATGTTGTAATCCGCTAATGAAGCTGTGGGCATTCGCCAACTCTGATGCGGCAAGAATTTCTGCCTCCGTTGCGTTTCCTTCTTTTCCATATGCAATGTTAGCACGTATTGTTTCATTAAACAGGAATGGCTCTTGGCTAACCAGACCCATTTGCTGTCTCAACCACTTCAACTGGAGCCTCTGAATTTCAATCCCATCAAGCGTGATATTACCCGACTCAGGATCGTAAAATCTTTGCAGCAATGCTATCACCGTTGATTTCCCGCTTCCACTTTCTCCGACCAGAGCTACCGTCTGAAAGTTGAGGATGTTAACAAAACCAAACTGGAGCGAAAATTATTTGGAGACAGATACCCATGCCATTCTAAATTATCATAGAGGATTCTACCTTGCCGGATTGAATGTTCAAATTGAGGTCCTGGAAAATGTGAAAATCTGGCCTGGTTGGGTACTTGAAGCTTATGTGGTGGAGTTCAATCTCTCCCTTCACACTCTCTAGAGTCATCCCGGACTCGTCGCTGGGGTCTATCTCTGACTTCCTGTCAAGAATGGCAAATATGGAAGCAGCAGCAGCCTTAGATTTCGTAGTATCAGAAGCTAAGCCACTTGATTCAGAAATTGCCAAGGCTGCCATGCTTAGAGCAAAGAAAACCTGCATGCGAGGCCACACCCACCATTACAATAGTTAAGTGATTTGAGTGCATAAACAATTGCTTGAATGTTTAAGCATTTGGATTCTTACACGAAATACGCCATTAAATTTTGCTTTCCCATCGTCAACTAGCTTCGCTCCAACGTAGAAACAACAGGCATAGAACAAAAATAGCAAGGCGAAAGATACCCCAAAACCTATCCCGCTTATAACGCCTTGCCTTATGCCGGCTTTCATAGGGCCATTGCATTTGCTCTTGTACAATTCCAGCACTTTTTCTTCGGCACAGAAAGAAGCGATTGTTCTTATGCTTCCAACAGCATCATTTGCAACTTGGCTTGCCTCCTCGTACATCAACTGCACCAATTTACGTCTAGATCTTAAAAGAGGTACAAGGAAAAAACAACATAAAACGAAAAAACTTTTAGCAGTACTGAGTACTCCTAAATCTAAATCTTATCTTCTCCCATACTACAGTACTAGTATTCTTTTTCTTTCGAGTTCGAAAATATTGCAAAATGTGGCAACCATTGAAAATACAGTAATAGTGAGAAAAGAAAAGCAAACCTTTGCATCTGCACTGAATCCTTGCATGAACTTTAATTGAACATAACCATTTAATCCCATGAGAGGTAACAGAGAAAGGACAATAAATGCTAGTTGCCAACATGCTGTGAAAGCAATGAGCAATCCTGCAATTGCTGAAGCAGATATTTGAACAAGCTGACCAAGTGCATCTCCCACTAAAGCCCGAATAGTTGCTGCATCTGCTGATAGCCTAGCTCCAATTGCTCCACTCGAGTTATTGGGCTCATCAAACCAGCTGACCTCCATCTGAACTACTTTTTCGAAACACTTTGATCGCACCCTTTTCGTCAGCTTACAACCAGCCACAGAAAATAAGTATGTCCGTGCTGGATATGCAAATAACGATGCTACTCCAAGGAGTGCAAACATAATGGCCCAAAATTTTGAATCTTTCTTTAGTTGATGGGGTGGCTTGAAAAATGTGTAAATAGCCTCTGATAGCAATAGACCAAAGGTGGGAAGTATTGAACCGTTAATGATTGCAGCAATAGCTCCAGCTATCAACACTGGAACCTCCGGCTTGTTGAGATGAGCAAGTCGGAGCAGTGAGACTTTTGGAGGATTTCCTAATGATTGGTTGTAGCTGGCTCCTACTTTTGGCAACGGAGTATCAGAAACATCAAGTCCAATAGGTAGACCGAATGAAACTCTAAGGTGGCGGCTGCTATTTCCTAGTTCAGAAGATCCCCGACTTGTGGATCGAAGGGAAGAAATTCGTTGACTTGGCTGTCTTCCGGATTCAATAATAGAATCTGATTTCTCTGGGTCCATTGCAACTTGTTCGGAATCTTTGTTCACTTTTTGCAGCCTAATAAGTTGAGAGTATGCTCCTTCTGGATCCTCAAGTAGTTTTGAGTGTGAGCCTAATCCATGAACACATAAGACACGAAATAGTATGAATATTCTCTATCACAAGGAAGCCGAGTTCATATGTGTGCGTATGTATATGTATGTCTACGATAATTTTGTTTTCTTTGCTCATTAGCATGTTACCTAAGCAGTAAGGTTGTTCCTAAGATACCTTTTTCAACGATTTTTCCTTGGTGAATCACTGCAATCATGTCAGCATTCCTTACGGTGCTCAAGCGATGAGCAACAATAACTGTTGTTCTACTGACCATTATCTTGTCCAATGCCTCTTGAACAACCCTCTCTGACTCTGCATCGAGCGCACTTGTTGCTTCATCTAAGAGCAGAATGCGTGGGTCTTTCAGGATTGCCCTGGCTATGGCAACTCTCTGCTTTTGTCCACCGGACAGCTGGATTCCATGCTCACCAACCATGGTGGCCAACCCCTAAAATTCAAAATTGAGCTATGGCAAAACAAAGAATCTAACCAACCATGCTCGATTATGAACAAAAAATAAGTATTATACACAACAGTTAATCCAGAAGGGAAAAAAAATCAGAACCTGAGGTAGGACAGCAATGAATTTAGCAGCATTAGCTACCTCAGTTGCTGCTTTAATTTCTTCTAGGGTTGCCCCATCCTTCCCATATGCAATATTGTCCTTGATGCTGCACGAAAACAACACAGGCTCTTGGCTAACAAGACCTATTTTCTCCCTAACCCACTTCAGTTGGAAATCTTTGATATTAATGCCATCTATGAGGACTTGACCAGATTGTGGATCATAAAATCTCTGTATCAGGCTGATAACGGTTGACTTTCCGCTACCACTCTGTCCGACCATAGCTACTGTCATGCCACTTGGGATGGAAAGTGAGAACCCGTTGAATATTTGCTCATCTGGACGGGCAGGATAACTGAAATAAACATCTCTCAACTCTATATCGCCACAAATATCATGTAATTTTTTGCCTTCGTTGTCATATATGTCTATCTCAGGCTTCCTATTTATTGTCTCCAACATCTTGAAGGCTGCAGCTTGACCCGCAGAAAATGCAGTCATGCAGGGAGATGCCTGCCCAAGAGACCTGAAACATCCATATAACACAAAAACTTACAAATATATTAGGAACACAATTTCAGTTACAGAGATGAACAACGTCGCTTTAAGGATCCAAACAGACTTGACTTTTCTAGTACATCGACATAGTTTCAGAAGTGAAACTTACATGGAACCAGTTAGCACAGCAACAATTACATTAATCACTTCGCCTCCGGTGTATCTGTTATTTAATATCATCTTTGCACCAAACCATAGAGCCAAAGAATAAGTGCAAAGTGCAACGCAAAAGACTACTCCAACACCCAATCCAGAAGTTAAGCCTTCTTGAATACCTGACTTGTAAGCATCCAGGAGAGATTTGTCATATTTAGTTATGGCATGCTTCTCCCCGCTAAATGACGCAACCTACATATGCAGTTCGCAGAAAGATGAGCATATATCAGTAAAGAGCAAAACTAGAGAGAATTAAAGTTTAAGCAAATCTGGAACATTGAATTGTTTTTTACTTTTTTTTTTAAAAAAAAAGAAGAAGAATAGCTTTTTGGATCTTTGACATACTGTTCTAATTGAGCCAATAGTCTGTTCAACCACAATGGCTGCTTTAGCATAAGCGTTTTGGCCGGTGGATGACACTTTGGATACGGCGATGGAAGTGGTTCCACCAGTTAGTACAAGTATAGGAATACAAGATAACAAGACAAGCGTAAGAAGCCACCCCCTGATGAATGCTACCACAAAGCCACCCAAAAACGTAGAGACCAGCTGTATAAATTTCCCAACCTGCATTGAAACACAAAACCCAGATGGACAATTGAAAAACGCAAAAGAAAGTATGGCCTCTTTTTTTTTCTTTTTTTTCTTTTTTTAAGGGGAATGGTGAGTAAGTACCTTCTCGCCCATAGCATCTTGAATTAGAACAGTGTCACCCGACATCCGACTCACAACTTCTCCTGTATTCATTTCTTTGTCAAAGAAAGCTATATCTTGTCTCATTATTGCTTTCAAATAAAGACTCCTTATTCTTGCTGCTTGTCGCTCTCCCGTTACCATCCAGCAAGACACCTCTGACAAACCGATACAAAAAAAAGAGTGAGGAAAAAATCATTCGTCGTTGACAATACTAATAGTTTGGAGAGTAGGTTGGATGCACGTACGGAGGAATGCTACCACCCCTGCTATCAAAGCCAAATAGACAAATTTCAATGATACCTAATGCATAACCAAGGAAATAATCAGTGACAATATTTCACTCCCAACACATCACAAGAAAAAGAAGCAGGATATATAATTGCGGAACTAATGAACTAGAATTCTATTGAATTCGCCAAAACATCGTAACCATTGAAGAGTACTTAGCACGAGGAAAACTGTAACTTTGTTTACATAGCTCTCCTACGAAGAAAAATCTAAGCAAGAACATGCTAATTGAAGGATGTACTTCTTTAGTTTACCTTAGAAACTACGTGAATAACGTCTTTGTTGTTCTGGTTTTGTCCAAAAGAATTGATTAGTTCGCCGAAGAGTACAGTCATGAAAGGCATGCATAACCCATTTCCAACAGCACCGATGGTACCAACAATCATCAAGCCGACATCCACGGAGTCTGCAAACGAGAAGAGCTTGTAGAACGGAACGGTTTTGGTACCGGTCTCCTCTTTTTTGCCCGCCTGCTGTTCCGGGTCGAGTTGTTGACCCCCGTTTGGGGAGGAACTTGTCGTTGCTGCTGCTGTCGGCGCCACCGCCTCTATTTCAAGTGCAGGGTTTGTTGATGTCGCAGCATCCTCCTCTTGCGTCGGTTGATGATCGCCATCGAAACCATTAGTCACTGCCATGATTACCAGTTAATAATTCAAGCTAGACTAGTACTATCCAATTCTCCTCCTCTTCTTTCAAGGCAACATGGCTGTTGATGTACCTTGTGCAGGATCTCCCGAAACTAGATAGGAGCCTCTTAGCTGAAAAAATGAAGTCCAACCAGTAGGGCTGATGTCAATAACATATATAACAGCATGTACATATGTAGTTGAGCAGAGAGAGAGAGAGCGGAGAGAGAGAGAAAGAGAGAGAGTGAGTGAGTGAGAGAGAGAGAGAGTGACTGAGAGAGATGGGATGAAATGGACAGATATTCCACGAACATAGACTTACCTTGCCGGCCTTTGTACGTAGTTGATCTCTCTATTCCAAAAGGAGAATGTTTGCTTTTTATAAAGCTCTTGTTGGTTTTGTACCTCAACTAATAGCTCTCTCTCTCTCTCTCTCTCTCTCTCAGTAGACTAAAAGTGGTGGTTTGGTTTTCTAGATCTCTCTCCCAATGCTCAAAGTAGACTAGTTGGTTATACAATTGATATATAACATCTGGTCAAAGTATCATCGAGGGACGTATGAGCTTACGCAAATCACTCACATTTCAATTTTTAATTAGAGTTATAGTAGTAGTTTTTTTCTCAAAATTAAATTTTAAAATTGTGTAAGTTCGTCCGCCTGATGTCGTTTACCAAGAATTTGGAAAAATTAATATTATTTTCAGTAAGATTTTACTTTTTGTAGTATTATTCTACTTTGTAAAATGGATAGAAATGGACAAGATCATAACCAGATATTATTTGGTACTCCCTCCGTCCCTATTTTATAGTCCAGTATTTCATTTTGGACTGTCCCTTAATAAGTGTCCATTTTGTAAAGTTAGTGGGTAAAAATTAGTGAATTTTTCATTTTGCCCCTAAAAGTAGATTCCATTTTAAAAAGTTAATGAGTAAAAGTGTAATGATGATGGGTAAGTAGGAAAAATGGAAGAAAAAATTGATGTGAAAGATATAATGATAATGGTAGTGTTTGGTTGGGAGTTTAGTTTAGTTTAATTTTGGTAGTGGGTAGAGAGAGAAATTTAGTAATGATTGAAAATAGGGATAATGATTGGAGAGAGATAGAGAGAGATGAGAAAGTAATAATTAAATAAATAGGATAATGATTGGAAAAAGAAGTAGGGTAATGATTGAAAAGAAAACTAAAACTAAAACTAAGTTGGCAACCGAACAAAGCCAATGTCTTTTTAATAAGTTGGAGTTACGAAGCAGGACACTTAAAAAAGGACGGAGGGAGTAGTATTTTGAGAATTTATAGTAGCAAACCTCCCTAAATTTTGGCTCAGGTGTTTTTTTTTTTTTTTGTATTATTATCTTCGTGGTTTTTTGTTTAGCTTCTTGTCATAATTTTTTATTTATAGAGTATTCATATTGAAAATAATGATTAATCCAAAACGTTTATCGTGAATAATATCAAAAATTAATTTACAAAGAACAGGTCTTCCAATTTTGTTCTTTTGCAAGTTTTGAGAAAAAAATTACTTCTTGCACAGTTCTTAATAAATTTATCTACCTCTCTTCACTGATTACCGCTTATTTTATGTCAAAAAAATTTCTCAAAACCAAAACTGAAAAATAGAATCTTTATTAAAACGGACAGCGTTGACATGTAGCTAAGTTTCCGTTTCTTGGAAGAGAAGCCATTCTCTCCTGCATGATTGAGGCCTCATTTTGCAACGGAAAAAATACCCTTATTTTTTAATAAGGCAATTTCAAGTTAAAAAATTATGGATTTATTAAAATCTAAAAATATGCAATATGAATCTTATTTGAAAGATCTCATCGAGATCTTTTATGTGATGCAAAAAAAATTAAAATTTTATTTTCTATTTATATTATTTTTGGGTTAAAAAATATGAAATAATCTGCTTATTTTTTAAAAAGGTTTCTGAAACGGGGTCTAGACCCACCACCACAGTCATCGTCATCCCTCTAAAAGTCAAACCTATAAAATAAAATAAAAACCTTTTTAATTTTAAGTTTACTCGAGTGATGCTACACTGTGAATAGCGCGCATCTAGGCCCTTTGTAAACCTCGTCATGGATTCTGCATTACTCTTATTTATTACTCTCTCCTTCTATTCGAATTGGATAAAAAAATTAGTTATAAAATTGATAGTAAATTTTATATTCAATATGAATGTTGTTTGATAGATCTTAATTATTCTATAATATGATATTTTTAAAATTACATAAAATATTATACATTACAAAATACAATCAATTAAAAAGTGACACAAACTCTCAAATATGACAATTAAATTAGGATAGAGAGAGTATTTATTTACGGTATGTATTTTGGGTGTTTGGGAGTCAACTTTTTCACATCACACAATTTACCCACAATATGAAAACCAAATTTATAGGGGTTTTTAGATTTTAGTCTGACCTCGGATAGAGGATCATATATTAGTACGCTTTCGCAATTGCAGAAATAGATCCACTAAAGGAAAGTAGCGTGATTGATTTGAATCCCGCGAGTGAGAAGGGAGAGGGAAACAGCACTTTATGCTCGCCCGATAGAGTCGATTTGAGTGCTCGACCATAAGGGAGGGGGATGTCACTCTTTTCCTTTTCGCTAAGCGCTTTTTATTGAAAGCGGAAAGTCGGACAATCAATGATCGGAGACGCAGTGACCAAAACATCCAAAAGGGGAAGTTTGTTTTATTATTTTGAAATTATGCCTCTGTATGACGGCCGGATTGATTGATAATAGGTTCTACATTCTCAAAAAGATGCCTCTAACTGACTTTGCAAATTCCATCCTTGCCCTAAGGTCGACACTATGGCTTATTCATTTTGGTCTGTGAAAAATTATGTTGGTAAATTTCATTAGCAAAGTAGTACATTATAAGGGAAATTTCATTAATTGGTAAATTTATGTATGCATTAAGTTCAATCGTGACTTGATTACTTGATGATAAATTTATATCTTCGTTAAATTGGTGGGTAACCGCGATTCCAGAAATATCTAAAAAGTCAAAAACAAAAACGTAATAGTGAGGTCAAGAACCACTGAATAAATTAAAACAAACGACATTTCAAAAATATTATGGCTTAAAAGGGTACTACACAAAAAAGAATATACATCGATCCCTACTAATCTTTCTGTTATCCCTACTAATCTTTCTGTTATCTTATTTTAATGAATACAATTAAGGAAATACGGTCAAACAACTACTCATAATCTATTTTTTAAATTATATATAGTAGCTCAAAGCCTCAAACACTATATACACTATTTATTTATTTATTTAATCGGCAAACACTACTCTATTTCAAAAATCTATTATGTACATATCTCCAAATGCTACACCAAATTTACAATCTATTCTGATCTTAATTCAAAATTCAAGAAGTCACAATTCAACAAACTCCGGAAGAATTTTGGCTGCCAACAAACTCCCTAAAACGATACAGTTTGGATGCGCAACTTGTGTGCAGTGCTGCCAGACGCAACATACATCCTGAACTGAACCTATCCATCTAGAGGAGGCGGTGGGGCTGCTGCCCCAAGGGAGCAGCAGCGTACTGCTGTCCCGGGTTTCCGGACCCACTTCGGTCTCTCTTCGATGATCGAAAACGTTCACTTTGTAGAGCTTCTCGAGTAGAACAACTATACAAAAAATCAGCTTAATTGGATATCATTAAGTACTTGATCACAGCCCATATAACTCTCGGTCCATGGGTTACAGTGGATTTGATCCAATGTTTCGGATCCATTCTTTTTAAGATAAAAAGGTTCCGACTAGGTACTTAATGATATCCAATTAAGCTGATTTTTTGCATAGTTATTCTACTCGATGAGCTCTACAAAGTGAACGTTTCTGATCATCGAAGCGAAACCGGAGTGGGCCCGAAAACCCAGGATAGCAGCACGCTGCTGCCCCCTTGGGGCAACAGGCCCCCGCCTCCCCATCTAGAGGCCATTCCACTTTCTAAAAAAAAGAACTTTAACAAAAAGAAGCTAATTTCAAGGTCAAAAATCATGTATTTACGCAAATAATTTTTCTACCAATATGGATGAAAAAGAAGGTAATTTTAAACTAAAATATAATGAACATGAAAAATAATTTTTTAATTTTTTTTGCACCGTTTAAAAGATCTCAATGAGATCTATAAAACAAGATACATATTGGTAGGAAAATTATTTGCGTAAACATATAATTTTTTACCTTGAAGTTATCTTCTTTTTTAAAAAGTTCTTTTTGGAAAAAGTGGAACGACCCTTGATTAGACGATCAGTTGTTGGAGAAGCGCTTGCAAGTTGTCAATAATAACTGCCACGTTGGTTCCACTAATCGTCGAAACTTCCTACATACACTGGCTCATACCAACCAATTGACTCAAGCAGCCCAAATAGAGAGCACTACGTGTACTAAAAAGACCTCATGCAACTAGATGGTTGATAGACCAACTACAGCGCAAAAAATGGTAGAAAAAATGGAGAAAAAATTCACAACCGGGATTTTGCACAAGTAATTTTGAGTGTCAGACAATTAATCGATTCGTGCGTTCACTTGGCCGAGCTTGAAGGTCATTGTAATTTGGGAAAAGAACATCATCCAACACAATGCAAAAGAGCTGTATCGTTCCTGAAAAGAGTACGATTCACCGTGGCTCGACCACCCACATGCTTTTCTAAACTCTTCTCCCTACTTATATTTTGGTTGATTATTTTGATTGAATACTATGGTTTTGGTGAACGAAAGAGGGTCATGTCCAGTGTGCTTAAGTCTAGTTTGGTCTAGTATGAATTTTTGTGGGCCCATTTTGGGCATATATTGATAATCAGAATCGTTCATTGTGTATAGCTCGTCAAATGTTTAAATATGATGAAAATTAAATTCATTCAATATTGATAAAGATAAATGACCGATGGTTACACGTTTATTTTTAAAAAATGCATTGAGCACGCTAAACCAAATCGGTATGTTTCAAGATATATGTGTTCCGATCTGTCAATTACCAATATGCAATGATCTTGATTTTTATCATCATGCTTGAAAAACTCAGCAAACTCTATTTAATGGACGGTTTCAATTATAAATATTTGCCCAAAATCGGCCTAAAAATACAAAACTGGACCGGACTGGACTTAAAGCACATTGGACAGGACTAGGGGTGATACCGGTCCGGTTTCAACCGGTTTGAGTGTATTTTTCGGTCGAAACCGGTTATCCGGTTTGAGATTTTTAAAAATCGGAACCGGTTGAGATAAAACCGGTCCGGTTTTGACCGGCTCAACCGGTTTCGGTCCGGTTTTGACCGGCTCAACCGGTTTCGGTCCGGTTTATCCGGTTTTTATTCATGGACCATATTTTTGCTCAACACACCAAAAAAATTCACAATTCAACCCATAAAATATCAATCAAAAATCTATAATTCAACCTTTTTTTTTTGCCCAACAAAAAAACATCAATTTTGAGCCCAATACATAAAAAAAAACCCCATAAAAACATAATTAAGCCCATAAAAATAGTTTTTATATAATAAATATATTTATTAGACCAATATACACCACAAAATATCAACCAAAAACTCATAATTCAACCCCTCCCTTATGTTTTATATATATATATATATATATATATATATATATTATACATATATATAACCGGTCCGATTTCAACCGGTTTTTAAAATACACATATATATTATACATATATATAACCGGTCCGGTTTCAACCGGTTTTTAAAATACATTAACCGGATTGAAAGTATTTTTCCGGTTTATAAAATTTTATAAACTGCAACCGGATTGAAATTATTCAACCGGTTTAAAAAATCTGGTCCGGTCCAATTTTTTCGATTTCGATCGATTTTCCGGCAGGACCCTCTCCCACTTCTATAAACCCCTTGGCAGCGCTCCCTCGCTCTTTTCCCTCTTCCCAAACCAAACGAGTATGTGGAAGCGCAATCTCCGTTCACCTCTCTCTACACTCCTCTACCGCCAACCCCTTCCCTCTCTCTCTCCTCTTCTCTGCACCCACTCCCCTTCGGCCGCTCAACCTCTCACTACCTTCCCTCCTTTCCATTCCCTACCCGCCGATCAAGAAAATAGGGCTTCTGATTTTCCGTTCCATAGATTTCTCTATCCCCGGAATCTCAATTTATCGTGGAGTAAAAATTTCAGCTCCGGGATAGTTGTCAACCAGTGCTGGAGCTGTGCATCGTTGGCGGCTCAGACGGTGCCGTTTTTGGTCTGTGAGAATTGTCGTTGCGTTCAGCCTGTCGATCCGTTCGTTGATTACTTCCAGATATTCGAATTGTGAGTGTTGTTCTAGAATGAATTACTATCAGTTAATTCACTTTGAATTGTGGGATGAATGTCGTTTGATCAGTGTTTGTGATGTCTAAAAATCTTCTCCCTTTTTTTCAGTCTTGCCGTTTTTAGTGCAATTGTTGCCTCAGTTTTTTTATTGTTGGGTTTGTTGGTATAAAATTGGACTAAATATTTGAAAAAGATCATTGAGGCGCAAAAATAGTACAAAAGAGGGTGAAAATTATGGCCATTTTGAATTCCAAATGTAATCCATGTTATGTTCTTCTTCCAGTTCCTTTCCATTTGATATAAATCAGTTAAGGAAAAGCTATTGACTTGAAGACGGAAATGTTCACAACACGAAAGGATTTTGAAAAAGCTGAAGCTATTGCTACTCATGTTCCAGCTAAAGCTATTGCTCTATGAGAGTGTTTGTACCCAGTTCTGGAACTAACTTGTTTTGATTCGTTGATAGTGTATTCAGTTGATTTGAATTGTTCCCTTTTGGTCCTCAAGGAAACCAAAATAGATATCGGTTTGAACAATATAGTTTACCTTTTTTATTTGGTGGGAAAAATGGTTTTAGAACATTAAGGGGTGAATGAGAATGGTTCCTATTTAATAACTGGTTGAAGATAGTCAATAAAGATTTATATCTTTTGGGGCTTTATCACTTTTTAGTGGATTAGTTATTTGCATAGAGTTGTGTCCATTCATTTACATTTGTTTGGAGTAACAATGGCGTCTCTTTCTTTCGTCACTGCTCGGAATAGTCATGGATACACTCTCTGTGTATGTGTTTATGTTGCTAGATTGTTTTTGGATTGATCTTTTCTTATATTCATCTGAGTCTGGAGCCTTCATATGAGAGAACAAAACATAGTTTGGTACTTTGGTTTGCTACGCCCATCAATTGTATTGCTGCTTCGGTGGGATTCCGATAATTCTTTACTGGGGGATAGATGTCCAACGACTCTGTGAGCACCGTAGCAGGGATTTCCCTTCCCTGAATTCTTTGATTAACATGCAATAAGAAAAAAAATTTGAAGTCTGTCATGATTCATGAATGACCAGTTAATTGCTTCTTTTCATTCTGAGCAGAGAGAAACAATATGTAATTGAGGAGGATAATCTTGAGGGCAAGTACAAAAACTGGCAGAAAAAGCTGCATCCTGACCTGGTTCATTCTAAATCTGAGGTTTGGTTGATATATATTTAGATTTTCTTGGTTATATTTGTTTGTTTGGTTTATAAATCTGCTTTGACACCCAGTTGTGTTTACATTAGAAAGAAAAAGAGTGTGCTGCTGAACAGTCCGCTAGGGTAATCGATGCCTATCGCACTCTTGGTGATCCATTGTCAAGGGCCATATATATTGTAAGTGTACTCTCTGCAATCTGCATATTGTTTGACCTTTTGGATTTTAAACTCTTAATAGATGTCAAAGCGGTCTTAACATAGTAAGTTTGAGGATGCTAGAAAGGTTCCTCTTAGAGCTTACTTTCATCATTTTTCAATGAAACAGTATGTGATGATGGTTCTTCGAAACAGTTTTATATGTCCTAATTTCCTTTGCTTTCGAGAGAATATATTATAAGAGTTCTGAAAGGGAATGCTAGAAAAGGCTCTTGATTAGAAATTCAGTGGTTATATGGTGAATACAGACTAATAGTCAAGTTAATTCATTAAAATGAATCTTGTCAATTACAGAAATACTGCTACTTTTGTGTGTGTGTGTGTGTGTGTATGCACACAGTAAGCTTCTAATAAGGGCACCCTTACCGTATTACGGTAAGGGCTTCCCCTTTTCTCCTCTTTCCCGACCAAATTTTGATGATCCGAGACGCTCAATGTGTTCAGAATGTGATTTTAAGTGTACCCGCGAGAAATCAGCAAAAAAAATGATCAGAAAGGGCTTGATTTGAGCAGTTTTTATTTGAACCGTTCGATAAAATACAAACAAAAACTGTTCGGATCAAGCCCTTTTCGGTCTATTTTTTTGCTAATTTCTCCTGGGTACCCTTAAAATCACGTTCTGAACACGTTGAGCGGCTTGGATCATCGCAAATTGGTCGGGAAAGGGACATTCTTACCGTAATACGGTAAGGGCCCCCTTATTAGAAGTTTGGTGTGTGTGTGTGTGTATATTTGTATTTGTACGCACACACAGGTGCACATAGACATGTAAGTTGGAGGTAATGTGAGGTAGGAAGCACAAATGAGCATGTGTTGTGAGAATGCAAGTTAGAAGCGGAAACACATGCCCCATTTTCTGACATGTAGGGCCGGCCCTGGGCATAGGCCCACCAGGCGGCCGCCTAGGGCCTCCCCTTTTGGGCCCAATTGGAGGGCCCCAAATAGTAGAAAAGTTATAAATATTTTATATGTCTCTTATTGTTCAAGTAGTTCGACATAGTTCAGTGGTATGGTTTTCGCGTTTTTCCTGTGACTTCTCGAGTTCGAGCCCCAGCGTCCAAACCTTCTAAGTCGCTCACCTTTTTTAAGGTGTACAAAAAAAGTTTTGAATTGTCTTCGCTGGGTTTCAAACCCACCACCTGAGGCACTAACAATGTGCAACAAGCAGTTGCCAACTGCCCTACCAGCCTTTTGCATTACTTATTTCAAGGTAATAATATATATATAAAAAAATGAGGGGTCCCATTTTCAAATCCCGCCTAGGGCCTCGAAAATTTCAGGGCCGGGCCTGGTGACATGTAAGTTAGAAGGCCCCTCTTCTGACATGTAAGTTTATGACAATGCAATGTCAGACTGCATTGGAGAGAATATATAAGAGTTCTAAGGAAAATCCTATATGTACCGACCAAAAGTGTAGGGAAACCGTACCGACCGCCACGCGCGGCCGTCTCCGGCCACCGGACGGCCAATCCGAGCCGTCCAAAAATTTTTAAAAAAAAAAACCGAGGGGCCCAACGCGGGAATCAACGGCATCCGATGTGTGTAGGATGCTTGATCTAGACACCCTATTTTTCGTGTATATATGTATATACCCTCGGGTTTTTTTAAAAAAAATTTTGGACGGCTCGGATCGGCCGTCCGGTGGCCATGCGGCCGTCGGTATGTAAATATCGGTACAAATAGCACCACTCGAGTTCTAAAAGGGGATGCCAGAAAATGCTCTTGATTAGAAAGTCAGTGGTTAAATTATGATGATGAATACAGACGAATAGTCAAGTTAATTCATTGATAAAAAATCTTGTCAATTACAGAAACACTACATGTCCCATTTTTTGACATGTAAGTTAGAAGGCCCCTCTTCTGACATATAAGTTTTTGACAATGCAATGTCAGAAGAGGGGCTTTCTAATGACAATGTGAAAAATATCTTGTTATTTTTATTTGTGAAAATGGATCTAAATTGGTGTAACATGAATTTGAGGCTCTAGCTTTTGAGGTGAAGGAAGTGCTAAATTCCGATTTTGGAATTTTGTGGATGACCCTAAATTTGATTCTTTACAACCTATGCATTTTAATGGTTAGGTACTTAGATAGTATTAGGTTTGGTACTTGAGGCTCTTATGATGTGATGCGTAGATGAATGTAATGCAGTTAGATGAAAACAGTGAATTCCGGGTGTCTCTCATGGCTGTGTTATTTTATTGTTCTCCTCTTGTTGCAGTAGCTCTTTGTGAAGCTTTACACGTGAAGAAAAATTTATGTGCATGTTTTCTACTCATGTTCCAGCTAAAGCTTGAAGGTGTAGATGTGGATGAAGAAGAAACTATTTCGGAGCCAGAATTGCTAGCTGAGGTAATTTAGAAAGTGTCTGATGTCTGTGAGATAAGTTACCCTTGTTTTTAGTTTATTCATGACTAGTATCTCAAGTATTACATGGGAAGATGGATCTTTCACCTTCTTGATTAGTTATGGCATTTCATTTTCGGAAGTTAATTTCTATATTGCAAAGTTATGGACTTCATACTTCTCTGTATACACAAAACCTATTCAATCAGTGAGGCATGCTTCTCATTCACCATTAACTGTTTGTAGTATAGTAGTCGGCTTTTGATGCGACTTGAAACCCTTGCTATTTTTTTTTCATCGTTTAGTGCGACGTTATATAAACGTAGTCTTACAACTGTGCCCTTATTCTTTTGCTCTGTCTTGACTCTGCAGGTTCACTTTTTCTCCCCTCTCCTTTCTCTCTTTCCTTTGTTTCTAACTTTCTACTCTTCTCTGATTTTTAACTACCGTTGATCTTTGAATCAAGCATACGACCCTACCCATCAAGCAATTTGTACTTCGATCTAAATTTATATAATTTCTTCCATTGCACGGAACGATCTGCATGCAAGATGCCAACATCAAATGAAGAGAGATACAGATGCAAAAGCAGGTCACAGCTTTCATATTGCTTTAAAGTTTAAACAACAAAAATATGTTAATGTCCTCTTCCTATTGTCTCTGTTCATGCATAGATTGTGGGTTTAGAGATGGAAAGATAATAAAATATGTAGTTGTAGAGAGGGGTGGAGACAGGTGGGTTGATATTGAAGGTAGATAAAAATGCTCAATGTGACCTCCTTCAATGGCTATCATGTTGTCCCCAAGTAGAGGAGCGCGGTGAACGCCGTGTGGCTTTAAGGACTGATGAGAGAAGATCTGTTCCTTAAATATATGACCTGCAAATGGGACAATCTTTGCCTGCCTCTGTACCAATTCTGTAGATTCGTTTATGCTAAGCTCAAAAAGAGCGATAGAAAAGCAAATAATAGAGGCAGGAATGTTTATTTACATCTGGATTAACCCCATTTCACCACCAACATCAAGTCCATGGGATGTCCAGCTCCATGCAGTTAGGAGTTGATTGTATTAGAGAACATTATCAAAGAACATAGGAGTTTCCAAAACATGGTTGCCATAGAGGTGCAAAGTGCTTGGAGTGGGAAGAATGAGATGACAAGGACTCACATTAGGTTGTTTTTCAGGAATCAATTGGAACTATTTGGATTTCTGGAATTAATAGATGCTTAAATCGATAACTTCAGTGCCATGTAAAATTTCACTTCCAGTTGACAAATTAGTGGCTTATTGGCAAGTGATATATTCTTAAAGTTTTCATAAAAGCCAAGTTTAAATGATCTTATGAGCATTGTTCTGAACTGCCATAAATATTGATGTTGTATGTTCATTGCTCAAATTTGGGGTTGATATTGCTGCTTTGAGTTTGAATGGCAGATTTTGGAAATCAGGGAAGCTGTTGAAGAAGCTGGAGACACTCAGGCATTAAGTCAGATCCAGATTCAGGTATGTGTGTTGTCGTATCATTTTAGCAAGATTTAGTGCGTACATCATGACAAGTATCTTCATTGGTGTTGCCGCAGCAGTGGAAATAGTGGATGTCTCAGGGAAGGACCTTGAATAGATACGTAAATTAGTCCAAGCAGTATATATGTTAGGTTAAGTTGATTCTTTGTACTGGGTGTAAAGAATTGGTAGGTTCACATTCCTTTTCGTCCGTGTCATGTGCACTACATGTGCAAGGACAACCATCAGATGAATATGAGTCCTGATTCTGATCATCAGGTGTTTTGCTTTCTGATTAAAGTCTACGTAATTCTAATGGAACCTTCATCCATTTAACCCCAGATAAAAGAGAAATTTCAACATTCATCTGAATCCTTTGCCACTGCATTTCAAAGCCGAAAATTTGAAGAAGCTCGCGCTTCCATCAGGAGAATGACTTACTACAAGCGTGTAAATGAAGAAATAGTCAAGAAACTTTAATACATGAGCAGCTCTGGCACAAGGTACACCGTTCAATTTATTACTTTAGTTCTCTGGACTAGGCTCTGCAAGTTTTAGCATTATGATATTATCATGTACTAAAGTTGTGGTAGTGATATCTGGTCTTAAAGTGTAACATTTCCTTTTGTTTTAACCAATTCAATGTATTTGATTGTGCAGTATAGAGAGTAGGGTTATGGAAAAGAAGATTAGTGAGCAAGACGGATTGAGTTATGAGTTAGGAAATAGGTTTAGTGCTGCATAATGAGGCTCTACACGTTAGCATTTAATTGTGTAGCAGCAGAATGCAGATTACACAAGTATCCCCGATTCCCGATCTAATGTAAAAGTAAAAATAGCGTAAAAGCAGAGCTAGAACAACAAAATAAAACACCACTCTAACAAATGTTAGAAGGTTCTTTTAATTTCTTCGAGTTGATTTTTCACTGCATATTAGCTCATTAAGTGGACAACCGGATAATTTTCCGTAGTCCAGATAATTGCATTAGTGGACTATGTTAGGGATGAGATTAAGAAAAAGAGTCACTTGAGATGCTCTGGTTATTTGCACCATGTGTCCAGCATACTCTGGTTGGTACCCTTGGCTCTCATGAATCCCTTTGATTTTTCGCTGGTAAATAATTTTCCCATTTCTTGCATACCATTAAAGACTAATGGGCTGAAAGCAAACTGTATGTGTTTCAACTTTTATGTTTTCTGGCAGAGTAATTTTGGAGCTCCGATGTAGCCTTTTTGTAATCATCTTCAGACTTCAGGTTACATGCAGGTATACAACCGATTTCTGCAACTTTAGCCCGCTGTTGTTGGATGCTTATTATTTCTTTGTAGGAGAATAATAAGATGACGACAATGATGGTAACCCTCTGTTATGCATATGTTTTAATCAATCTAAATTATTATCGTATCTGAATTTAACTGGTATATGTAATCTCAGGCTTTGTACTTCTTGCTATTTTCCTATTTCTATTTCTATTGTTTTTTCTTGGTTGCACCTTCTTGAGTTTTCTTGAGTCATTATTAGCTTGGTCGATACAGTCCCCTGCGTTAGACTTAAAAGTTGAATATGCTATGATGGAATATTCAAAAACAGATGTGTATAAAATCACCTATCTACAGAAGCCATTCCAATTACCGAAACCTATGTTACAAGGTCACGGATACGCGAATTGGGTGTTATCTAAGGGTCCGACACCTCAATTGAGCGTTTATTGAAAATGTATCTTGGATCATATCGTGATTTTTTCCTTTGTGGTAAGCCTTGAGTTGAAGCCGCACTTCAACAGTATCCATTTATAGCTTCTGGGTTCAATCAGTTTGACAGACCAGCAGTCACCCCAGTTGTCAGTGAATACCAAGCATCTACCAGGTAGAAGGCTTGACAACCAGCTAAAGAAGCAACTTGGCTGCCAGTCGACCAGGTGACGACCAGCTGTGCAGAACGCCAGCAGCACCGTATATTTCAACAGCTCTTTTTTGCATTTGATACTGGGAGCATGTACAACCAACAGCTGGATTTTGTAATCCACTATAAATGGGGAGTTCTAATACCATTTGTAGCACCCCTTATACTTCCAAATTCTTCACATTCAAACAATCAAATCCTAGAGCTTAAAAATCAAGTTTCTCATATTCTTCCATTTTCATATTTACTCTTTGAGGAGTGTTGTACTTTGAGCTACAAATTTCAAATTCTTTCTTGGGTGTAGAGTTATAAAACTCTAGCCATGGTAAGAGTGTTTAAGAACTAAACACTTGAGAGATTAGAACCAAAATAGGCGGTTATTTTGGTGAGATCTTTTCTTAGGATTTTAGGATAAATCCTAGCGATTCACTATCTTCTCGGGAAAGCTAGTGGCTGTAATCTATTGCCAAACCACTATACGTCTGTTGTTTGATCTCTCTTTCCTTCTCTTTACTTTACGCACTATAGGTTGGCTAATCCCATCAATTGGGGGGATTGAGTATACCCGACAAAATCACTCCAAACATGGTTTTTGGGGACAACCTCACTTTGGTAATCGTATCCCAAGCTCCAGACCGGTTATCAAACATGGCCTAAATGCACATAAATAAGTGAATTGTATTGACATCCCCTCTAATTTGTAGTTGGGTAATGAGCAAGGGTCTAGCAAAGAGTGTCAACCACATTAGCATCTAAAAAGTAACGAGCACGCCATTACCATTCTAGGGTTCAGTGGCGGCGGCGGCAGCGGGGTCATCGGTGGTGGCCGGGGAGCCTCCGGCCATTTGGCGGAGTTGATTCAGCTCCCAAAAGATTAGGTTCGGGTAGAAATTAACTCAGAATTTCCAAAGATTTTCCTCGCGGTCCTTTCTCTCACTTTCGTCTTGCTCGGGTTTGTCTTGCTTTGCAGCATCGGGTTTTGCTTCTTTGTCTTTATCCCCTCCCTCGTCCCACTTCCTAAACTAGTAAATTATATAACAAAGTACTATTGATATCACTGCCTTCAAAACATCTCCCATTACCCTGCTCCAGACATTAAGCCAGAATTCTGTCCATCATGCCTTCGGGGGTTGTTGTTCGGGGGTGGTTGTTGTTCGACGTCTTTTCATCCTTAGGGTTTTTGTCGTTGTTCGACAGCTTTTCCTTGTTCGACGTCTTTTCATCCTTAGGGTTTTCGGCATTGTTCGACAGCTTTTCCTTATTCGATGTCTTTTCATCCTTAGTGTTTTCGTCGATGTTCGCTAGCTTTTCATCAATCAGTCTCTCCAGGTTGTCGATAAGATCAAACAATTTCCACACGCCTCAAGGGTCGGCCAGAGCTTCTCAGCCCAGTACTGCTTGCGAAGTTTCTCCATTGGACAGCGGAAAAGGAAAAGCTATCGAACAAGGAAAAGCTGTCAAACAATGCCGAAAACCCTAAGGATGAAAAGACGTCGAACAAGAAAAAGCTGTCGAACAATGACAAAAACAATAAGGATGAAAAGACGTCAAATAACAACCACCCCCGAAGGCACAATGGACAGAATTCTGGCTTATTGTCTGGAGCCGCGTCATGGGAGATGTTTTGAAGGTAGTGATATCGATAGTACTTTGTTATATAATTTACCATAGGTGGGACGAGGGAGGGGATAAAGACAAAGAAGCAAAACCCAATGCTGCAAAGGAAGACAAATACGAGCAAGACGAAAGCGAGAGAAAGGACCGCGAGGAAAATCTTTGGAAATTCCGGGTTAATTTCTACCAGAACCTAATCTTTTGGGAGCTAAACCGACTCCGCCAAATGGCCACCACCGATGACCCCGCCGCCACCACTGAACCCTAGAAAGGTAATGGCATGCTCGTTACTTTCTAGATGCTAATGTGGTTGACACTCTTTACTAAACCCTCGCTCATTACCCATTAGAGGGGATGTTAATACAATTCACCACTTATTTATGTGCATTTAGGCCATGTTTGATAACCGGTCTGGAGCTTGGGATACGATTACCAAAGTGAGGTTGTCTCCAAAAACCATGTTTGGAGTGATTTTCATGCCATTTATTCACTTCTACTTTATGACGGGCAATATATTCTGGCGTTTGATATCTGTTGGTTTTACTATTCCAGATCGGCGTTGAATAGTAAACCAAAACAATGCCCCTCTATCTCTACGAGCCATGTAGTTTGCAATATTGTTTGTTTTCCCTCCTTACAAGCAATGTCTGAAGTGGTTTATTGGGCCTTTTGCAGATATGATTTTGATTGTTGACAACAGGAACAGATTGGAGGATTCCTAACAATACCCATGGATGCTTATCTGCCGCATTTGGTGATAACCTTTTTTATTCACAGCATTCATCACTGTATTCAACTTAATATATTCCTTGAAGGCAAGGAAAAGAGATTGTGGTATTAATAATCATGTTGGTTAGAAATAATATGCCTCCATCTAATAATTTAGAATCTGTTGAACCTGAACGGATCGGATCCAAGTAGCTTTTGTTGGAGAGGTAGCTTTGAAACTTTTTTTGTTGGTGAGGCTGATTCCATGAAAAGAAAATTTCATTTTGTGTGCATACTTGAGCAGCAATGGAGATGAACACTTTTACATACAAATTGATTCTTAGTCAGTAATCATCGTGTAGTTTCAACCATTCTGCTTATATGCGTTAGCGGTTTATTCTTACCGTCCTGTGTCATCTCCTTACTTCCTTTCAAGTTTCGAATCACTGTCATCTCCTTACTTCCTTTCGAGTTTCAAGTCACTTCTTCGATCCATCTCTCAGCCTCTTTTTCTTTTCGCGATATTGAGGTTCTCTTGCCTTTTGAGACAGTAACATCCTGTTGTACTAGAGGAACAGATGCTGGTCTCTTGACTACTAAATGTATCCTTGTGCTACCATGAGAGATTTTACTCCATATTTGTTCCTTGAATTGGCAACTGACAAGAAAAAGAAAATGTTGATCCATCTGTATTTTAGTGAAGTAATGCAATTCTTTGCGAAGAGAGTCCTGAGAGCAACAAGGACATGCGGCCCCAATATATGCAAATACATAAGATTTTCTTATTTCAGATGCAACAAAAAGGTGGCGGCCAAGAGAATAAACCAGACCTATCAACCCATCCAGATTCCAGAAAGAAAAGGTTCTTTTTTTTTAATCCGCTCAGAGAGAATAGGTTAACAGACCACAAATGACGCATACGCAAAACTTTCACGGTGAAAGACTTTGTCATGTAAAACGTTGTTTTTTTTTTTTTTTTTTTTGTAATCTTGTTCAAATGTGGACCTTACTTGTCGACGTAACAATTGTTGACAACGTAATTTAACTTCAGTTCAGTTGTAGATTTGTCAAACTGCTGTCATTCAATGGTAATTGACAAACAACTCTACAAAGGCGACGGTACCCAAATAATCCTTTTTCTTTTTGCTCTAGGTAGTTTCTTTTATCACATATTGGTATGAGATCCGCACGTTTTATTATAGGACTCGCATTAATGGGCAGTAAGGAGAACCCTTGCAGCATTGCTCTAAGAGCACTGACCATACTTTCTACTATCATAGATGGATGTTTGCTCTAAAAGTACACATTCTGTTGACTTCTTTTCCTTCCCTCCAGTTCAAATGAAAGCAAAAACTTATTCCAGTGCAAATTGGGGCTTATAGGACAAACATAATCAATTATCATTAAAGGCAAGAACAACCGAAAAGAAGATAAAAACGGAAACAAACTCATGATGTTTATGAGAAAATTGAATACGCAAATATGAGAAGATTAAGGACATAATTTACATTGAGAACTTCCTTCTTTTCGAAAGATCCCATTTTTTCTGTAATACTGTATGAGCAATATTCCGTTTGCCTTCCCTATTTAGCCCGAAAAAGACTGTTCGAAAATTAATGGCACTCGGAACAATCCCTCTGTCCAACATTTCAGAAATAAGTTGCAGAGCTTCTTCAGACTTGCCTACTTTACACAGGCAACTAATGAACATCGAATAAGTTCTAAAATCTGGGAATGGACCGTTCAGCTTTATATCGCGAAAGACATTCCATGCGTCAACAAGCTTTCCGCAGTTCATGTACCCGCGTATCAGTGCTGAATAAGTAACAATTGTAGGTTCACAACCCTCCTCTTTCATTTTCTCAAAAATCTCTACAGCTTTATCTATCCGTTTCTCCTTGAAGAAATGAACTATCAAGGATGTATAGACATGGACGGTAGGATTGATGCCGATCTGCCTCATGGATTCCACCTTAGCCAATGCATCTTCCGATCGTTCCATTCGTAGCAGTCCATGAACAAGACTTCCGTAAGTATACTGAGCGAGGGTATTTTGGGCCGAACCAACTTCATCAACCAATGCCAAAGCTTCCTCTAACCTCCCTGCCCGACAAAGTGCCCTAACGTACATGGAATAAGTAAGTGGAGAAGTGAAACCAGCTTTTTTAAGCAATTCAAGACACCTTCTTGCATCCAATAACTTCCCAACACCACATAAGCAATGAAGGTAAATTTCTATCAATCCTTTATCGGGACTAAATCCCAAGCGTATCATCTCATGGAATGCAGGGATGGCTTCCTCGACCTTCCTACCTTTTCCCTCACAAAGAGATACGACCAAATACTTGTATGTACTGCCGTTTGGTTTACAACCACTGGTTTTCATCTCCCTGAAAATTTTTAGAGCAATATCTGTCAGACCTGCACGACCATATTGCATTAGCATGATCGTCCATGTATCTGATGTTATGGTGCAACCTATTCTTCTCATTTCGTGAAAGAGGCTTCTCATGTGCTTGAAATCTTTTGATCGTCCTGAGATTTTGATGGCCATGTTGTAAGTATCCGTTGTGTGGTTATAACCAGCTTGCTTTCCTACCCATGAGAAAAAATGTAATGCAACATGACTGTACGGCCCACAGTTGTGTAAGATTTCTGAAACAAGTTCAGGGGTGTACTTTATGTCGCATTTTTCCAAAGCTTCCTGAATTGAACACCAATTTTCTGAGGATGAAAAAATTTGACAAATTCTTTGAATATCATGGTCACTATAAGAACTCGGAAATGACTTGAGCAAGTGAGGATCTTTCTTCGTTTCTTCTATTTGGTTCTTACCTTCTTGAAGGTGAAGTTTAGAAGTTCCTTGCCTCTGCTTTACTTTCTCTAGCTTCTCCATTTCTCCTTTTTTCTCCAAATAAGGTCTAACCAACTGGGATATATCATTTGGAATGATGATGTTAGAATCATGCATTTTATTTAAAACCTTGACAATTTCCTCAGTTTGCGAAACTTTACAGAGCTCTTTGACAAATACAGTATAAGATTTCTGATTAGCCCTAATTCCATTCTCCTCCATACTCTTGAGCAATTCCCATGCTTCGGATATACGGTTTTGGCGAATATGACCAGCAACGATAGCAGTTACTGCCACAATATCTAATGGAACTCCCTTTTCCAGCATTTCATGATATATCTCATCAGCCTTTTCAAACTCATTCATTCTGAAGAGGTGTTGCATCAACTCAGTGTAGGTGGAAGTAGTAGGTGTATGGCCAGAATCTTTCATGCTTTGAAACAGATCAAATGCCTTAGAAAAATCATTTCTTCTCAAAAACCCATTAATAATGATTCCATAAATCTTCCCATCAACAGAATCTCTACTCTTCATGATATCAACAATTTCCAGAGCATCCGTAGTCCTATTAGCCCTACATAGTCCTTTCACCAAGGTCTCAAAAATTTCAGCATCGAGGGTCATATTTTTATGCTTCAAGTCACGAATCAATTCTAAGGCTTCTCTTATTCTCCCTGCAATGCAAAAACTCTTTAGCAGGCATGCATATGCGTGGTGTTCAGGAATCTCACAAATTTTTGTCATGTCTTCTGCAGCCACATAAGCTGCAGCAATGTCTCCAGACTGGGCTAAGCTCTTCAATAGCAGTTTATACAAACCAGCATTCAGAACTATCTCCTTACGTACCATCTCTTTGTAAAATTCCAACGCAATTTCAGCTTTTCCGGCATTACAAAGCACACGCAACATGTGTTTGTACACCACCGCATCAGGCTTAAGATTGGTTTCCCTCATCTTCTCATAAATCCACAATGTCTTTCCAATCATCTTTGCATTTCCATAGTGTAAGATGAGAATGGTCCATGTCTTACAATCCTTCGGACACGAGTTCTTCTCCATCTCCTCCACCAACTCTTCGACCAGCCTAAACTCGTTCGCTTCTCCAGCAATGTAAATCATTGTATTATATGTTCTAGTCGTATGAAGAAACCCATTTTTCATCTTGACCCAATTGAAAAACCTTCGAGCTAAACGCGGGACTTTAAAGCACCTCTTCAATACTTTCTCCAAAACTTCCTCATCAATCTCAAAACCAGCATTTTCCAACTGCTCCTCCATAGGAACACCACCATTTTCACCGCGTACTATCTGTGTTACCTTATGAACTAACGGACTAACATCAAGATCACCCAATTTTCCCAATTGGGTATCTCCCAAAACCAGTGTATTTTCCTTTTCCATATCCATACCTTCAATGGCATTTCCACAAACACTTGGTACGCTATATGAATGTTCTTCCTTTATCTCAGAATATCCCAAATAGGTTTCCTCAGTTCCTAAAATCCCAGTGATTTCATTAAAGAGTGAAGCAAAACTGTTTGTTTCTGACGGGTTTTTCGTGTGGGTGTTTTCGGTTTTCTTGGGATTGTGAAGCTTAGATGACTTGGAGTGAACTTGAAGGCAAAAAGATTGCAACTTTGAGAGATGAAAGTGGAGAAGATCGTTGGCAGAGTTTGAAATTAAGGGTCGAAGTTTGAACAAGTACCTCATTACCGTTGAACAGCTGGGTGGTGGTTCGGTTTCATGTGAGAAGGCTCTCCGCTGGTATTACAGTGCCAAGCGACCCGTTTGGTGGTGGTGGTGGTTTTTCGGTACTCCGAAATACCCGTTTGGTTGTTTAGCATTTGGAAGCAAACAGCTCAAATGATGTTTTTTTTTTTTTTTTTTAATAAAAAAAAACACTTGACTAACAAATTATGCTAAGCTACATTCCGTTAAGATTCTTATTGTTTAAGTACTTATTTTTTATTTTATGAAACAAATTATTCTTTCATAATATATCACCTTTAATTCAAAAAATAAATACTGCAGAACAGAAAAATGATAAACTTGATTAGTGTGGTTCTTCGTTATCCTCCCTTTTAAGGTTTAAGAGAGACCTCTCAAGTTCAAGTTACCACTAATCCCAACAGCATTGTGCAAGTTTGTTCATTTATGGGCTCGTGCTAGATTTGTGCTCTAAATCTAAATCGTTTATCTTGTAGAATTTACATGCCAAAATTTATGATAGTCAGGTATGGATAAATATCTTTTCGTAATACATTTTTTTTGAAAAGAATGTACTCTCGGACATTGGATCAAATCTATTTTTAATTCATTTTTTCAAAGAAAATAGGTTTCGAAAAGTTATTTAGCTATAGTCAATTTACCAATTAAAAAATGAAAAATGATTGATACATTCCTTTTTATTATTATTATGGCACTCTATTTATTGTCTTTTAGTAAAGTTTTTGTGTGCATTTTTTTCATTAAAAGACAAGAAAAGTAGTGTCATAATCAAAAAAGAAAGTGTAGAAATCATTTTCCAAATGCAATTGAAATTAGATTGTCAAAACGGACCCAACATGAGCCCGAGGCCGTAAATGGATAAATTGCACTCTGTAGTTGGGTTTCACTGCCGCTCTCAATTATCGTTTTGCGGCTCTTAGTATCCACAATACTATAATCAAAAGTAAATTTTTTTTTAAAATTAACAATATTTGTGCAAAATATGGCTCACAATATTATAATCAAATTTAACAATCTCATTAGAAATAATTAAATTTTGAATTTTGGATAACAAAAATTAGCAACCTTTTGACAATAACCAATTTAATAGACCCTACATAATCTCAATTAAATACACCGATCATTATACAGAAATGTTCTATCTATCTTCCCTTTTCCTCTCTTTTTCTTTTTGAATAATATTTTTGAAAAAATATATTTTCCTAAAAAATAGTTTTTTTAAAAAAATAGTTTTTTTAAAATAGTTTTTTTTTCCAAAAAAAAAGTTTCAGAAACTATTTTTTATTTCTAGTAAATAGTTTTTATTAGTTTCAAACTATTTTCTACGGTTCACAATTTTTAGTTTAAAAAATATGATTTGATAAGTTTTGATTATCTAATTTCAATTATGTCATTATAGACATTTACATTACTAATCTTAAAAATCCTTTAAATGAATAATAAAAAACTAATATAGTAACTTTTAATTATTAATTTTTAATTATAGTACCGTGGATACCCTTAATCCCCTCACGAATTTTAGATGATTGTAAAAATTTTGGAAGGCGCTTACTAGCCAGTTGGGGTTGCCCGACCGACAAGCCACCTCCAATTTATTTAAAGATTTCATTCGTGCAGCATCTCCCTCGCTTCGCATCATCCAGATTATCCCAGAAGAAAACTAAAAAAAAGGCAGTAAAATGGGTTGGGTGTGGTCCGACGAAGCAGACGACGGCCACGGCGGCGCTGTAAAATCCGACAACAACGCAGACCCTAGATCCAGTGACCGCTGCTCGACGAGAAAGATCGTCAAATCGCAGTGCAGGACCGAAGAAGTCGAGCCAGGGAAGTTCGTCAGGAAGTGCGAGAAGAGCGAGGAGATCCTCAGGGACTGCCTCGGAAGGTATTCATTGCAATCTCTCTCTCTCCCTTGCTCTTTTCAATTTATATTCAATTTTGGCTTTCATTTATTTGGCTTTTTTTTCTTCCCAATTTGAGATTTTTGTGTATAGTCTCCCTTATTTGATAGAGTATCGAAATTAGGACTGCAGCCCCAAGGCACTGGGGCTAGTTGGGCTGGTTGGCGGTTGGCATGCCTTAACCGGACCGGAAAGGTGATTAGTTGAAGTGCATGTAAGTTAGACCAGAAACTCCTGACCGTAGAACCCAAAAAAGAATATTAGGGCTGTGGGTAGAGTGCAATTTTATTCACCCTCCTTAAAAGAGGGTGAACATTACCCTTTCTCTTATTGGTTGAAATGGTATAAGTCTCACCCATGCAATGCACTTTTTGGTAAGCATGACATCACTTTATGGTGGGATCTACACCATTTCAACCAATAGGAAGAAGAGTAATGTTCACCATCTTAAGTGAAGGGTGAACAAAACTGAACTCCTGTAGGTATGTCTGTTACCAACAGTTTGGTTGATGGGAATCTTGAAGAGGAATCAGAACGTGATGCCATGTCAAGACAACCCTAATTCTTTAATAATTAGGAAACGAGGGTGGGTCCATGCCCCACGGGCCCCTCAGTCCCCCCTGCCTGTCCTTATCAGCAAATATTTGGGGGTTGGTCTCCATATCGTATAATTTAAAAAAAAAAAAAAAACATCTTATGATATAGTAAATAATATTTTATAAATTTCCAGATTAAGTGGAATATGATCCCTCCTCCCCTACCCCATGGTAATCTATAAAAAGGGAAGTGGGCGAAATGCGGTGGGCTCATCAGTAGAACATTCTAAACATATTCACTGGAATCTTCGTGTTATTCATTTTAAAGATAAAATGAAGATCAATATTTTCAATCTAATGTGTTGGAGGGTGAGAAGGTTGAGGATCTTCAACCAGGTATTGTTAAGCATTGTTGAGAAAGTGACTTCGGAGATTTGCATCCTAGAGGTAGAGATGGTGGAGACTAGTGATGTGGTGACTACAAATCATGGGAGTAGTTCAGGTGAGTGGACTTTTTATGGCGGTGGTCATATCTTGCGGTAGGGTTTTGAAGGGCATTGTGTGGGGTTAGGGGTATGTTGTTTGTCGTACTAACGTGGTGGTAGGTGGCTCAACTTGTTATACTATGGCGGTGTCATTCCTTGTTGGTAGGGTATTCGAAGAGCATTATGTGGGATTCGGGATTTGCTGTTTGTGATACTGAAGTGGTGGTAGGTGGCTCAACTTTTGCGATTATATGTGGTGTGGGGGGAGCACAGGAGCAGGATGTTGTGCCCTGTTAGGTGGCTCGCAATAGGGGCTCCTCAGTAGAAGATTACCTTTAGTGAGTAAGGGGAATAAGGTGCAGTATATCAATCTTCGAAAGAGGGCGCAAGATTGGAGCGTGGAGGGTTATGGCCCATAATGGATACCTTATAGGGAATATGAGGGACTGGGAAAAGAGAAGAGTTTATGCTGTGGAGTCTCCATTCAACTTTAGGTGAAGTCCTATTATGCAACATCAAGTGGAGGGTGATGTCTCTACATTTCTTTGATGGGGATTTGGGGTATGTATGCCCTTTCCAAGGTAGCGTTATTCGTGTATTGTGCAGCTTAAGTAAGGATGCTGATGATTGATAACTTGATTCGCAAAAGGAAGTTTTTATTTAATTGGTGATCTCTGTGCAAGAGGAATGCAAGACAGTGTCAGTGAATTTGTTATGGATTGCTTTTTGGGGAGAACCAATGCTGTTTGTTAAGAAGGACGGATAAGTGAGAGTGCATATTGAATGCTGAGGGTTGCAACCCCATGCGTATTTGTGAAGAACATGCCATGTTTATGCGGCCCTTGGTTCCACTTACGTATAGCTTATTGAGCTTAAAATCTGAACAAACATGGGTTAGCAGTTTGTATTTCAAGTACGTAGGATGTTCTGTTTCCAACTTATTTGATTTTTCTATCTAAAAATCTTAAAACTTCTTAAAAGCTAGGTTTTAGATGCTTTCTTTAAGAGCCAGATGTTTTAATAATAAGTTTGACTCCCTTTTTAAGTGGAATCAAACACGTCCGATGTTTGGTTATTGGATGTAGGCACCTCACCATCTTCTCTAGCATGTTCAGTTCAGGTCTCAGCCACTATGTTATATGGACTCTTTTAACCTGTGCAAGTAACCATGTCGGACCTCCAACACTTGGGTAAGGTATGAGATGCTCGGATCTGACATTCGTCCACCGAAGCAATAAGTATATGTAAGAATTTACGGTACCATGTACTTTTTAAGCATAAAACACGCGTTGCGAAGTGCATGTCACTATGTATCACCTTTTTAACGCAATTCAGTTGAGAAATATAAAATCATGTTAGTGAACTTGGAAACTTGAATAAGATAGATTTGGCATGCACACTTTCCTGCACCCAACTCACATAACCAAGTACATGTAACATAGCCCATCAGCGTTGGTTTTGTTCTTTTTTGCCCCCTTTGTGGTTGCTGTTGCTAAGATGGACGGAAGGAATTCCCAGTTCAGGGGAGTATGGTCTAGGTCCGACTGTCAAAGGCATCTTATGAGCATGGAGGCGGTGAAGAATAACTTGGGAAAAGTCAGTGAGTTTGCCCTGGATTTTTCATTTTGAACAAAGTCAGTGAGTTTGCCCGTGAGTTTGCATTTTGAACAAGTGTGGTCTCTTTTGCCTGTTTAATAATTTTTTTGTATGTCAGAATGAAGAGGAAAATTTTGCAGCATCATATCTTTTATTCTTTACCAAATATAAGTGACTTTTTCTGTCTTCATGTGATTCAGTTTCTATCACAAGAAGTGCAGGAAGAAATAAACTTCCACATTAAGGATGGATGAGTTTTTTTTTTTTTTGCATCTCAAGTGGCTCACTCGATAATAAAAAAATATATGTAATCAATTTATCCATAGTAACTTCAGGATTCTACTGTGCGAGTTGACTCTATAAGCTGCTGAGATACTGGCATTCACACTTCATTGTGCATTGGAACCTATGAAGTACCAACAAACCTGTCGCCATATCTGTCTGGACACGCGACACGCTGAGGACATGTCAAAATATGTATGTGACCCCACATTTGGTGTGCATTGTATTTAATATTCATAGGTGGGACATGCTGGGGGCACGACACATGGGTACAGGGCAGGGACCAGGGTGACTTTTGTAAATTTCAAAAGCCTTTTCCCTCATAAATATTTACTACTTGAAAAGTATTGGGCAAAAGGTGTAATTGAAAAAATATGTGATGCATATAGGCATATAACATCAATCGATAATGCATTCTACTGGAGTGCTCAACTAAATATGTGGTGGTTATATGGTAGGTTTGCATAATCGGAAAAATGATTAAAAACCTGCCGTGTTGTGTCTGTGTCCATATCCATGGTACATATATAGGACTGTGCTCTGATCAAGTTTACAGTCTTTAGTCTGGCATACCAGTTTTGATATGGTCTGCATCTAGGTCCATTCCCATCCTAAGAAACACAGATGCACCTAAGCCTCACGTACTCTTGTCTCACGTGGCGTGAGACACTTCAGGCACGAGTTGGACATACCAAAAAATGTGTTCGATTTTCTTTAGTCAGACACATAGGGAACATGCTAGCGCAGATTGGGGACACATCAGGAATTTAAATGCATTTTTTACAAAGTTTGGGTGGAGTCAAAATTGTTGTGGATGCTTAGGACATGAATACATATTTAGTACACACTTAAGTTTGAATTTTTTGTTGTTTTGGTAGATATAATGCTTTTTTATTCTTATATGAACTAGTAAGATACACCATGCATCCTTACTATATCAAAAAAGGGGAGGTGTGACTGAATCTTTTGTTGCCTCCCTCCTAGCCGCCGGACACTGACTTAATTACTATTTCAAGTTTGTCCTTATACATGGCCTAGAGCTGCGAAGAAGGAAAACCAAACCATCGCACCTTTAAGTTATAAATAGCCTACCCCATGTATTACTTTTTCCCAACTTTTTTGGATGAGGGACAGCTATGAAGCTTTTATACTTCTACATAAACCTGATACTCTTTGGCTCGTGATGTGGGACCAATGAACCTATCACAAGGATGGAGTGATTTCATGAGAAAAGAAAAGAAATGGATGTGGTTTCTAGTCAAATCACTCATTTGGATTGAGTATTTTGGTGAGAAATGGAGAGAAATGTACAAAAATAAAATATTTTTATTGGCTCCTTCCCTCTCTCACCCAATCTCACAAAAAATGGTGATATTTGGTGAGAAAGGGCTCTCCTTTCTTATCTCACTTTTTCTCACCATCCAAAAGGGCTGTAAGTGATAACTCTTACAACATGAGGAGTGATAGAGTGACAAACATAAATACTTCAAGCAGATGATTATGTGGTTGGCATGTGCAGAACACTTGCCATGCACACTATTTTAAATAACATACGGTTGGCGCGTGTTATAAATTCATGCGTTGGGCTAGTCCATATGGGGCTAAGACCCAGCTTTAATTGGGCCCCTCTCTAGTGGACAGGGTGATAGTACCCTGGATTTCATGTCCCCAGCGTGGTCCTTTCTGAATTTTGGGCATTCTTAGCTCTCATCTAGGGATGTTTTGGAACGATATGGGAGTTTTGAATGTCTCTGGCATGCACAATTTTTTCTTAAATTGTGGATTTGTTTCCACCGAGTTTTATTTTTGTTATTCAGGCCCTCTGAAGTGGTGCAATCCAACAAAGAATTCACCGAAGAAGATGTATCAGAGCAGATGAAGAAAGGATCCTTCCCTCCAGAGTCATCTGATCTTGTGGCGCCATTCGACTTCCCTGGTCTGCGCAGCGACATCGAAGCCATGGAACGTAACCTCTTTGGCGGCCTTGGCCGTTTCTTTGAAGCAGCAGAAGAAATGAGGAATGGGTTCTTCGGTGCATTTGGTTCTCCACACCCATGCGATAGAGATTCTTTATCTTCCTCATCCAGGAGGCGTGGAATACCTGTTGAAGAGCATCAGTCCAAAGAAGCTTCTCCTAAACTTAAGAATCCCGAATCTGGACATGTCGATCTTTCTGCGTTGGCTAGAGATGTTTGAAGAAAAAAGGCAGTTGAGAATGGTCACTGTACCCTCTGGTGGTTTGCCGTTGGAATAACGGTTGACCTTTGTTTTCATGCCCTTCGATGTGAATACCCTTTACAATAAAAATCATGTCTCCTAGGAAAAGCTTCTGAAACTTTGACTGTGTTGCCCCTTAGTAGATGGTTTTGTACTTTTTGACCCTAAAATGGTTTTGTTTGTTATTATTGGATCTCGAAATTGGTACCATTTGGTATTATGCTGATGCGTGATTGTCGCTAGTATGAATTCGCGGGAACGCCGACACAGGATATAGAGGGTACGTATGTGAACACCCAAGTAGCACATGGACGCCGATCTAGTTTACTTTTTTGTTGTGATGAAGAAGAAGAATACAGGAGAAATATATTAGAGTTTCGCTTTCGACAGGGTTTTAAATCTAAGTTGTTTATGAATCGTGCAGACTATTACGCAACAGAATTTTAGACCTCCGATATCGGTATATACTTGTGTATGTGGTTCAATATTGAGATTTAAAACCCCCGGGCTATCGATATTGGGGCCTCACATTTTTGCACTGACATTCCATCAGGAGGACGGAATCAGGATTTCGTGAACGTAGGGCCGAACTATGAACAATAAGATTTTGAAATTTCAAGATTCTGGAATTTAATAGTTTGTTTGGTTTATGTTTTGAGGGATTTTTTTTTGGATAATGCGTGGAGATATATAAAAAGAAAAATGAGATAATAATTGAAGGAAAAACATATGGCAGACTACGTACAGAGAAAAAGAGAAAAAAATTGGATTCTGAAACTCAAAATGAACACATTCTTAAAGTATTTAATGTCTAAATAACACCGAATACAATATTTAATATCCAGGTGTTCTTAACAAAAAAAAAAAACTAATATTAATACTAAAATTTAAAAAAAAAATTCCGAAAGAATGCGGGGGCGTAGCCCTCATAAGCCTTAACGTTGATCCGTCATTGCATTCCATAGCTAATCATGATCGAAAAATTCTCGATGGAGGAATTTTTGGGTGCCAGATGGGTACCAACTACCACGTTACCTAATTGACGTGGTACCCGAGCAACACATCCGAGCCATCTAAAAGTGTATTGAACAGTCCGGATTAAACTACTCTCTCTTTTCTTATTCCAATACTCTCTCCTCTTTTTCTCTCTAAATCCGAGCCGTCTAAAACCGAAATAGACGGCCCGGATATACCGAGCAGGCACCACGTGGTACCCGCTCGGCACTGAAAATCTTCTCGGACTGATGACTAGTCCACATTACGGTTCTTGGTTTCCACCAGGATAGACTATTGCCTGTAGCTTTCAGTTCAGAAGAATTCCAAGTCTCCGCCATGATAGATCTTGTGTAATCGAAAAAAGTCTTTATACTTTTTGGGAGGGTTGTCGTAAGAAGTGACACGATCTGACCAGAACACTGGTTTTTGGTACAATCATCGCGCAGTGAGAAGTGAACACTTGCTCTCTGCTCCTAATCTCAATCCTCGTTTTTTCAAATTTCAATAGTAGGTTGACATGTGTTTCAAATTAAGGCGCCGTCACGCTCGACGCCAATGCTTTCGCTCATGTTCACGCACGCAAATTATGTGACTTAAGTCTCATCCCTTTTCCACATGGCTTCCAATAGCAATATATGTTTTGGGCAATTCTTGCTTTAATCTTTTGATTGGGTAACATTTGGGCAACTTTTTTGCACTTTTTTGCTTTTGCCCAAATTAGTAGTGGCGCACATGCTGTGAAGGAGAAATTTTTTCAGTGCCGGGTGGATACAGCTGATGTGGTGCTCGCTCGGCGCATTTGGACCGACCAAAAGTGTTTTGAAGAATTCGAATTAAAAACAATCTATTAACCTTACTTAAAAACAATCTATTAACGGTACCATTAATAGATTGTTTTTAATCCAGATCTTCTAAAACACTTTTTGACTGTCCGAATGAGCCAAACGACACTACGTGATATCCACCCGGCACTGAAAAAATTCCTTCGCTGTTAAAGGGGAAATGTGAAACTCACGGGCATAGTGAATTAATCGTTTTTCTTATTTTGATTGTCAAATCAAGATGGTGTGCCGTAGATAATGGATATTGCTTCAACCATTGCAAGGGGTTGGTCTTCCCCACTACGGGAGGACATCTTTTTCACATTGTAATGGTCGTCGTGACAAGAACACCAAATGGGTTAATCCACACTCTGCCGTTTGTTCACGTCGGTATGAAAAAGTTAATAAAAGTGTTTGTCCTTCTTGAAGGTCGCGTATTTGAATTTCATGGAGGTCGAACATTTCAAACCTTCGGGTCTTTAGGGGGTTTACTCGGTCCTTAATTTCAGGCCTCGGAATTAATCGAGATTTCCACAAACTGGCTCAAACGTCCAATTGTGAAAGGGAAAAAAAAATAACGTGAAATAGAGGGATGCAATGTCACGGCACCACCCAGCTGGTGCTGGTCTGGAAAAATGTTGCTTAAAAAACACATAATTTAAGGCGGAGACGGCAATTAAAATTTAGTGAGGGGCAAAGTACAAGTACATTTCAATTTAAAAAAAAAAAAAACTGTTTCTTAAAAAACAAGATAAGATACTAAAAAAATTCACTAAAAAAAAAAACTAGCATATTTTTTTTAATGAAGTTACAAACTTTATTTTCCGTCATTTATATATGGTTTATGTTTATAATTTAAGAATCACTCATTTCATAGGATTTTTTTTTTATACATCTAATGGACAAATTCATTCAGCTAGGGAGATTCGTTTTTCTTTGAAATGCATACAATCTCATATAATAATCACCGACAATTCTATCAACTATGAGAAAATATGTAATCAGCCTCCGCTTTGAATTACATATAATAATCTCCGACAATTCTATCCATGGGGAAGTTGCCTAGAGATTGCAGCCTTGGCACCTATATATAGTACTATCCCATATTGAAACTACCATGGGAAATTATATAATCAATCTCCACTTTGAATCACATATAATAATCAGTTTCCATTTTGAATCACATATAACAATCTCCGACGATTCTATAAACTATGAGAAATTATGTAATCAGTCTCTACTTTGAATCACAGATAATAATCAGTCTCCACTTTGAATCACATATATGAGTAATAATCACCGACGATTCTATAAACTAAGAGAAATTATGTAATTAGTCTCCACTTTGAATCACATATAGTAATCTTGGACGCTACTACCGAATATGAAAAATTATGTAATCAATCTCTGTGGCCTATGTATCGTACTGGTCCAGTGTTTGGTATACCTTACGACGTTGTTTCTCCAAAAATAGCACTAATTCAATGGATAATTCTCCAGACTTTCAATTTAAAGAGTACACTATTTTTTTTTATCGACAAAAATAATTTCATTGCTCCAAAACGGGCTAAATGAAAAAGAGTACACTATTACCTATGTTCGTATCAAAAACTCATTAAAAGTGCGAATATCAAAGTTCGAATTTTTTTTCCACAAAAGGATAATGTAATTAGTAATCCATGCATTGCACAGGATTAATCACTTTTTGTTGATTTAAAAACAATTGTCAGGTTATATAGCTTAGTTTTTTGGCTTGAATGATCTTTGCCAACTGTATAGTTTCAAGGATGAAGATTTTGAATGTAGGACCGGAGTCGGTTCATTGCCCGCTAACGTTATTATATTGCGAATTTGAGATTTTGACGTCTGAATATCAGATATATGAGCATCTCCAACGGGAGATTTCAAGTCTAGCATGGTGAAGTAACAACTACTTTTGAAGCCAAAATGAGTTTCAATCCAGCTGTCGTCTGAATGAGATATATGAGCACTTCCTACTGGAGACTTCAAATATCACGTGGCGAAGCAACCATCACTTTTAAAGTTAAAACCAGTTTCGACGCGGCTGTCATTTGAAATGCCAAATTTAATGTGAATTTGGCGTGACCTTCACTCACATCATTTTTTTTAAGGTAATGTCAACTCTCTATTTATTAATAAAAAAAAATGGCCATGTAGCAACAAAACTTTCCGAAAGTCTAAATTAAAATTCAAAATTTGACGCTAAGGACGTTGCAGAGGAGAATTTTGTGGATGTCAAATAAATCTTCAAAAAATTGACACCTCCAAATTCATAGCCAAGGTTGGAGAATTTGAAAAGGAAATTAATTTTCACACTCCCTTTTTGTTCAAGTACACTCTATTTTTTTTTTTGTCTTCATTCACGTGGAATCACAAAATTACCATTCATACATTTTTTCATTCACACATGAAAAGGATAATTATGTAATTTCATATTGCTACAAAACAAAAACAAAAAAGTGTTCATTCGGATAAAATGAGAGTGTGAAAATTAATTTCCTTTGAAAATTCAAAAAAAAAATAAAATAAAATATAATAAACCATCACAGCTGTCCATCGACTAGTAAATTACCAAACCGCCCTTTGATACTTTCCAACAGAAAAACCTGCCACTTCTTGTTCCTACCTTCCTTTTTCCTTCCTCTCCAACCGCGTATAGTTCCGAGGGTTGGCAGAGTACATATTAGAACACGCGCACATATTAGAAATTCAAACCTCCAGCCCAGTCAACAACTCCACAAGGCTTCATACTTAAAGAGAGAGAGAGAGAGAGACGTGGTGAGCCAAAGGCTGAGCACACACAAGACAGCTGAACCTTTCTCAGTTTCTTGATCTTTCCTCCTCTTACATTTTCCACTTTCGAGCCTTTGACAAGATCAAATTGAATTTTGAGTTCCTAAATATAACCCTGTTAATTCGTTTCTACTCAGTTTCTTGGGTTGATCTTGGTTTTTGAATTAAGAATCAAGATCAATTGTTTTCTGGGTTTGCATTCAAGAGATTCAAGGGTTTACAAGCTTTCGCCAAGGCCTAGGTTTAATCTTTTCGCCAAGTTTTCAATTGTTTAAAATGCTTCTTCTTCTTCTTTTCTTCCCGGATTTTTGTGGGTAAAATATTTCCTCATTGGTTGCTCGGCGAGATAGCATTGTTAGAATAGTTAGATTAGCACCTCGGAGGAGTTGAAATCCTAACCTCCTTACTCCCAGCACCTAAGTGCACCCCCGAGGTCGTTTGGGCCAAAGGCCTCTTGGCGAAGTAGCTATTGATTTTGGCGGTTGTTTGGGATCGAGTTGATCGTTATGCCCGTAAGGACAACTTTATTTTTGTATTGAGACTTCAGAACGCGCAGCTGCCCTTTGGGGGAGGACAAAGAGAGTCCTAGAAGATGGGAAATAACTGCGTTGGATCCAGGCCTTCGAAAGACTGCTGCTTTGTGGCGATTTCACAAACATTTTGGTCGCGGTCACCTGATCTGATATTTTATTTTACGAACGAAATATTTGGCATTGAGGCGCCTTCAGCAGCTACAGACCCATATGCTCCTACCCCCATCCTAAACAAGCCCCCAGAATTGGTGCTGATAGTCAAAGAAGATCGTCCAGCGCACAGTATTGCGCTGGAGCCGTTGGTGATAGTGAAGGAAGAGACCAAACCATCACAACCCATTAGACAAGAAAGCTCGACGATAGTTATAAAGGAAGAGCCTAAACGGGTGGAGCCTGCGAAACCCAGAAAGCCACACAATGTCAAGAAGGTGTCAAGTGCAGGGCTACAGGCAGATTCCGTTTTGAGAACAAGAGCCGGTCATTTGAAGGAGTACTATAATCTGGGGAGGAAATTAGGACATGGGCAATATGGGACGACTTTTCTGTGCGTGGAAAAGGCGACAGGAAAGGAATATGCTTGCAAATCCATCGCGAAGAGGAGGTTGGTGACGGAGGTCGATGTGGAGGATGTGAGGAGGGAAATAGAGATCATGCACCACTTGTCCGGAGTCTCTAACGTGATTTCGATCAAAGGGGCGTACGAGGATGCTGTGGCGGTTCATGTGGTGATGGAGTTGTGTACGGGCGGTGAGCTGTACGATAGGATTGCTAAGAGGGGGCACTACTCGGAGAGAAAGGCGGCCAAGTTTGCTAGGACTATTGTTGGTGTGATCAAAGCGTTTCATTCAATGGGAGTCATGCATCGCGACCTTAAGCCCGAGAATTTCCTTTTTGTCAATGAGCAGGAGGATTCGCCTCTTAGGACAATAGACTTTGGGCTATCAGTATTTTTCAAGCCAGGTATGTTTTTGAAAATTAGTTGTATCCAATTTATATCCTTGTGCATCATTATCTTCTGATTCATTCAACATTTCTTTAAGTGTCTACTTGGTAAAATCGGACTTGCTAAGAAAGAAAATAAATTTTGTTACGCCACAGGCGTTTAAGCATGACTTTCTTGACTTTTGCAAGGAAATGATTTTTTCCAGATCGCCAGTGTAAAATACCCATCAGAATCTTACTACTGTTTTGCTGGTTTGGATAGATAACTTTGCTTCAGTGATGTAAAAGGAAACTGTATGAAATGGCTACATTGAAATCGCCTTACTCACGAAAGAATACAACTATCGTAGAATGTTAGAAGAAACTTGTTGACAATATATCTATAGTTATATCTCCTCAATCTCATCATCTGTGTGGACATAATACTTGATAATTCGCCTTGCCGGCAGAGATTTGACTTGGTTAAATATTCAACTCTTTTAATCTTATTTAGCAATTTTGTATCACAGGCGAAATTTTCACTGATCTGGTTGGAAGCCCATTTTATGTTGCACCTGAAGTTCTGGGCCAGTGTTATGGTCCAGAAGCAGATGTTTGGAGTGCTGGCGTGGTCATCTACATTCTCCTATGTGGGGTGCCGCCATTTTGGGCAGGTAAGAATTTTTCGGATATCTGACCAGAAGACGCGATGGGTTTTCCCTAATTCTTTCCTCTGTCCTAGCAACTGTCCTTAATCCTCGTGCTAAGGTATTTGTTGTCGTTGTTATCTATTTTGGTACAGAAACTGAGCAAGATATATTCGAAAAGGTTTTGCATGGTGATCTCGACTTATCATCAGGTCCATGGCCTAATATTTCTCAAAGCGCGAAAGATCTAGTCAGGAAAATGCTTGTGAGAGACCCTAGAAAGCGGCTAACTGCGCATGAAGTTCTATGTAAGTCATTACGTTGTTTTTGTCAGCTCTTTTGATTGGTATATGTAAATTCTCAATTCAAATTACCTTATCAGAGCTCATTACCTGAACTATATTGCTTTTCAATGCCATTTTGTCTAACATAATTCATCTGTCAAAACATGTATTTCGTAATTGTCTGCCAAAAATATCTGAATCCATTGCATCTTCATTTCTTGAAGTCAATCCAAAATCTGGTCCATGAATGATTCCAATAGGCCAAAAGAGGAACAATATATTCTAAACCTTGGAGGAAAACCTGTTCCCTTCCGTTGCGTAGAACTGAGAAATGTTACTCTGATTTGGGTGTGAGTATGGGGTGTGGGTGCATATCTAGGGGTCGGACATCTCAAACCTTGAAATAGATGATAGGTAGATATGGATTGAGATTTGGTACTATGGATATAGGAGACAAGATACTTGACCCAATTATCTTTTCTCTTTTTCTTTGTTTTATCTACATACGTGATCATATCCACCCCTGTCGTGTCGTGTCAACATTGGTGCTTAACCCAAGAAGGCAAATCCATGTAACAAAGCTACTGAGAAATGAGCTATTATAGATGTTTGGAATGCACATAGTGAGATGTTTTACAATACTAATCACCAGTCTTTGTTTTTGTTGTTTTTCGTAGGCCATCCTTGGATTCAGGAGGATGTAGTAGCGCCTGACAAGCCTCTCGACCCTGTTGTCTTAAGTCAATTGACACAGGTTTCTGCCATGAACAAGCTTGAGAAAATGGCTCTTCGAGTAAGTGTTGGCTATTTCACAAGTCACTAAACTCACCACGCTAGAATCTGGATTCATTTCATAGTTCTGCACATAGTATGGTTGTCCAGTGTCCACTCTTTGAAATACTTCCTTTGTGTTTCTATTAACATGTTTCGCATCTAGGTCATTGCCGGGTGTTTATGTGAGGAAGAAATCGCCGGCCTGAAGGAAATGTTCAAAGCGATAGACACGGACAACAGTGGTCAAATTACTTTTGAAGAACTCAAGGCTGGACTGAAAAGATACGGTGCTAATCTCAACGAGTCCGAGATCTATGATCTGATGCAGGCTGTAAGTATCATTAGCAGAATCCAATCTAACCAATTCTACTTTTGACAAATTTGATCAAGAATTCATTCTTCATTTGCGTTTTGAAACAACAAAAAAGAACGATATTTTCTCTTGGCTGAAGTTCTTCCCTTGACGTCCTAAGTTATTACCTCCAGTACTAAAATAAATTTTCCCTATTTTCGTGCATCTATGCCAATATACGGTGATCTAAGAATTCAGTAGTTCACCACATTTAATCTTCATTTTGGATATCTGATTTGTTGTCATTCCTCATTTTGGATATCTGATTTGCTACGGTTAAAATGCAGGCAGATTTAGATAACATAGACTACAGGGAGTTCGTAGCTGCAACATTGTATCTTACCGAAATTCAGAGGGTAGATCATCTTTTTGCTGCCTTTTCTTATTTTGACAAAGACGGCAGTGGTTACATCACCCAAGATGAGCTTCAACAAGCTTGCGAGGAGTTTGGAATCGCGGATTTCCGTTTGGAAGAAATGATCCAAGAAGTTGACCAAAACAATGTAAGTGCAGTACTCGGATAAACATTTTGTCGTAGGCTGTATATGGATGTTGGATCGATACGTAGATGGAAAAGAAAGTACTGGGAAAGCTATTAAGACAGACCTAGCTAGTCATGTTTTCCTTGATCTTCCGTCTCTGTCTCTCCCTCCACAAATCCCTCAAAAAATCCCAGATCAAAACACAGCCAGTCTTCAGAGACGGGAAATGTGAAAAGAGCTTTCAGGCATGGATGGCCTTAATTCATATAGTGGAGAGTCATGCTTGATGGAATGAAAATCTCTGTTCAAGGGTTCTAATCAGTTGGATGGTTTTTGCATTTCCGGAGAGCGTCGCAAGTTAAGAAACTTAAATCTGTCTTCAGCAGTCAAGAATGAAAAATCTTTTAGGTGTAAAATCCGCGTTCAACAGGTCTAGTAACTAGTCAGCGATGCGAAGAAAACGATTACATACCGATTTTCTCTTTTCCCGTCTCGTTTTGGATTACGGTTAACTTGTCACTAACCTTCCTGAATTTTTATTTTGTTATATTTCAGGATGGCTGCATAGATTACATTGAGTTTGTTGCCATGATGCAAAGAGGAAACGCTGCTCTCGGTACCAAGCGTCTGCAGCATGCAGGTTTTAGCCCTGGTTTTAGAGAGGCATTACCTGTTTTCTGACACTGATTATATCTTGTTGTGCTCCTTGCATCTTCATTAGATTATTTCTTCTTCTTTGTATGGGCCATACCCATCTGTATATTTGGTGGTGCTGTATCTATTTGGAACATCAGAGAGAATGGATTATCAAATTTCGTGGTACATTTATAGGAAGCAGTCCATTTTTTGTTTATAAGAATTTGAATTTTTCATTTTTGTGCAGAGTACTTGATTTGATCCTATCTTTGGTTTTGTCAACTTGTACTTGGTTATACAGTTGTTTTTTTTTCTCATAGCAGAGATGGATGGCGTTGTTGGGTGAATAGCGTTTCCGCAACTCCCGAGCTTGTACGTTTTGAGTCTCAAAACTTCTGTACACGGTATTCAATACATTTTTTCTATCTCTCTTCACTTAATACTCTAAAAACCTCCCTCCAAACCCAACATACTGGAGTACAAACTCGTGGGAGCAGAACTCGCCCTTGAAAACCGGCCCTACAATGGGAGACACAAAATTAAACCCATATGTAGTCGATGTGAGACATTAGGATCGTTACGATCATAACACCGACTTTTCGAGCAAAACTCACAACAACCCGACCAATTATGGAGCGAATTGAAACTCTGATGGATAAAAAAACCGGTTTTCCAAAGAACACACCATGTGACTGGGTCAGAGAGAGAGAGAGACGTGCGTAATTGTGGAGGCCCAGGGAACCCTATTTTGAGACCGCCGTGGCTTTTTTGCCGGGAACAATGCCAGGAGTTTTTGTTTTCTTTTGGAAACTTGTTTTTGGGGTAAACAACCTCCTAATGAAACGCATCCGGGGACCAAATCAATTGTTCTAATTTAAAAATAAAACCCCGTTTTCGTTAAATTACAAGTTATAGATTACAACTGTTCGTTTTGTTTTTATTCAAAATTTGTTTGCGTTTGTTAATTTTGTTCCAAACTTTTAAGTATTATATTGGTTTGTCTATACGAGAATAACCGGAAAAGTAAAAATTATGTAACAAATATCCAAGAAAAAACCTAAAAAGTTTTTGGGTTTTTACTTGGATATTTCTAAAAATATGAGTAAAGATCATAATTTTTTACTTTTTGAATTTTTCTCGTAAACTCGAACCCATAATACATAGAGGTTTGGCGCAAACTAACAAACGCGAAAATAATTTGAATAAAGACAAAATAAAAAACGTGGTAGTCTACTACTTGTAGTTTAGTGGAAACAAAACTCTTCCTTGTAAGAGTTGCTTTTTAAATCCAAACAATTAAAAACATTTTTAAACGATGGAGATAATGCACTCATGTACTACAGAGTTCCCGATTGCCGGACGAACCGGTAGAGCCCCACCGTTTTTGGTTATAAACAAATGCCAAATGTATGCCCTTTTTGGCCTTTTCTGATTTCCCACCGTTTTTGGTGTAATCCTACTTTTGGCATTCTCTCTCTCTCTCTCTCTCTCTCTCTCTCTCTTTCTCTCTCTCTCTCTCTCGTGCATTATGAGAGTCCGTCGACACGACAATGCATGTATATCTGGCCCTGGAAAACAATTGGACTCCGAGATCAACGGCGGTCGCACGTCGTGGTTGCGCATGACAGCAAGAGGATTTACTGTAATAAATTGCTAGGGGAAAAGTGGGGCCCAACCACGTTGCACCACGTCAGGGCTCTACGGTTCATTCCCATTCATGCAAGATGCCACGGGCCACAGCACCGCCACACGTGATATTCCAAATCTCTTTTACACGGGTGAAACTTAGCTCTACGGTTCATTAATTTCCATTTATGCGAGATGTCATAGACCATAGCACGGCCATGTGGTATTCCAGAGCTCTTCTACACGGATGAAACTTAGCTCTACGGTTCATTCCCATTCATGCGAGATGTCACCGACCACAGCACTCAGCACGGGCACGTGGTATTTCAGACATCTTTTACAGGGGTGGAACTTACACTTTTTTTTTCTTGATCCGGTGCAGTGGAAAAGAAGACTGGGCTCCCGTGAAGGTGCTCCTGGGGGCACTGAATTAATTTTCCATTCAGGCCCCACATTCTCAAGGAGTTGCCAGTTGCCAGACTCGCATCAATAATTTGGTTTGGTTGTAATTGCAAGTTTTGATCATAATTATTGATGCTATTCTTGGAAGTTTAATTCTTGGGACTTGCATCATCACCATTTTATGGATGCAAACCAACTGAGTTGTTTGCGAGCAGCTTGTGGCTCGGTTCGACTCGTTTAGTATTCAAATTGAGCTCAAGTTTTAGGCTCACTTACTAAATGAGTCAAGCTCGACACTCAAAAGTTAGGCTCGGTTCGACTCATGTAGTAATCAAACCGAGCTCGAGCTCGGGCCTCGTTTATTAAATGAGCCGAGTTTGGTTCGTTGTATAAGCTCAGCTCATTTAAAGAGGCTCGTTAGATAAATTCGTCAGACTCGGCTTGTTACAAATGAGCCAAGCTCCTCGAGTTTTTAGGTTCGTTTGGTAAACGAATTGAGCTCGAATACTACAAAGCGGGCTCGGCTCGTTTGGTAAAGGGATCGGTTCTTCTGTCATAAGCAAGATTCCTTCCTCAGGCTGCCTCTCCAATGTACCCAATAAGTTCAACAAGAAAAGCAAAACAAGAAAAGAATCATGCAAAACAAGAAGGGATGTAAATTCATTATGCGGCTCAAGTGCTCAAAAAAGCAAATATAAGGTGTGTGTGTGTGTAGGACTATCAATGGCAGCTCATGCAAGTTAGAACATGATGATTAGCGAAAACAAAAAAGAGTTAGAACATGATGAATTCAGCAACCATTAATTAATTTGTTTTAACCCTTCAAAGTCAAAGATTGCTAGTATATAATACAAGAAGTTCAATTTGGCTAGATATATGCACTTTATTTTTTTCTAGCTTTTATCCATATGAAGATTTTAGTTTTCTTATAAACTCAAGTGTCTGAGCCAACTTACAAATACCTTAACTAATTTTGGGGGCCAATATCATCATCCAGTATTAGAGGAGGACCCAATTCAAAGCAGAGCAAAATCTCGTAACAAACTAGCGTCGAAAGAGCTGATAGCTCGTGGGAGCTTTCGAAGATGAAATCTTATGAAAACCCCTTAAGTGGGGACCAACCGATTTCTATTTGAAGATTTGGAGTGACATGTTCCTGCTGATACTAATTGTTGACAAATATATGCATGATAATTTGTTGAAAATTATATGCATTACTATTTATTATTTTGATGATTATATTGATAAAGTTTTTATTATTTGGCAAAATAAAATCTTTTATCGCAAAGTCTTTTTTCGGACAAATTTGTTTCTTTGCCTTGAAATATTGCATAAAGTCTCTTGGATTCAAAGTTCAAATCTTACAAAGACTTAATAAGCTCAATACTTGCTTTAACGGATTTATTGAGATGAAATTTGAGCCACAGGTTGACGAACTAGCTGACAAGCCGGCTGTCTGAATAGAGAGCTGTGACAACCAGAGAACATCGGATGATCCACCGGATGACCGGCCGGACAACCACTCTGTCAACCGGCAAGTGTAAGATGGCCTCCAACGGCTAATTCCTCCACTCAACTCTCCAACGGTTCCATCACTTTACAAACGGCTAGTGGGAGATTGAATAGCTATATAAGGGTTCAAGAACTCATTGATGAGTGGGGATTCAAGCTACAACTTTCATATCACCCCAAGCAAATTCTCTAAAAATCAAGCCAACACTTTCATATCTATCTTGAGAGAGATTTTGTATAAGTTGAGTACTTCCACTTTCATATCTACCTTGTGAAGTTATTGTTATTTGAGAGCTTCAAATTTCTCCACATACTTGTAATTCCTAAGCAAATGTTTGAGTCAAACACTTGAAAGCTTAGAAGACCAAATTCGGATTTGAATTTGGGTGTTATGTTTTTTAAGAGATTTTTGGAGAAAATTCTTGCGGTTGTACCAGCTCCTCGGGAAAGCTAGGAGATAAGGTCGTTGGAAGCACCCGCAAGGCTTACTGTAATCTTTTTGAAGATTAAAGAAACCTTTAAGTAGTTGCTTGAGGAGAAGTGGACTAGGCCAGACCGTAGACAAATCCAGGCCGAACCACTATAATCGAGTTTTATCTCTCTAACTCTCTCTCTTTTTTACTTACTCGTATTGTTTTGATTAAAAAATTGTTAGAGATAATCTTTATTGGCTTTAGCAACCATTTTCCCCCTTCTTGGTTGCCATTTTGGGTAACACTATTCATAATACGTATATAGTATGAGTATTATTAGGTCAACAAGACAAAGAGTTGTGCTGCTCTCTACTCTCTAGTCCCTCAAAAGGGACCGGGCTAGTCAGCACAGCCCTCTGTGGGTCTTTCCAAGGACGCACTTCAATGATCGGGACAGTTAACTTCTTTGACAGTCATCAAGAACAATAGTCTCACGCTAAAAAAAATCGACCGATATGTTCTCGATGCACATCTATGTTGTAAATTTTATAAGCTCTGATGCCATGCAAAAACTGACCGGTCCAGTCAGATACCCTTTTGAGGGACTGCAGAGGTTCTTACTCCAAACAAAAACAGCCAACCTGACTCATATACATGAATCTATATGATAGGTGTTATTAAAGAATTAACATCCAACCTAACTAATTAAATCAACATACCATGTTGATTGCATTATATATACGTCTATCTAACAGCCAGCTCATATGGATATGCATTATGGTTGTTCTCAAGCTTGGTCAACTCTATTTATATGATTAATTGAGCTTCATAATTAAGAATTGGTTTTCCCTTGTTAGTTTGTTACCACCGGACTTGAGATCGCAAATCATAGCAGCGTGCAACAACGCCTCGATCTCACAATCTAAAAGTGTTTTGGATCGCCTAGATTATAAAAAAAGTTCTTTTAAAATCTAAATCATTGATTATTGAGATGGATAATGAGATGCACACAGCAGCTCTCCCACTTTCACAAATTAGGGGGGCTCAAAGCAAAATGTAAAAATGGGCTCTTTATACATTTTTTTCGTAAAAAAATGTTGAAAGTTAAATCAACCCGAAAAACGAGGTTCAGATACAAAATTTCAAAACTTATTCATTGTAACAAGTGAAATACATGAGAGAAGAGGGAGGATAATTCTGTCTTCAAATCTTAGATTGATTGAGGTCGACTAACAATCTAAAGGGATCTAATTTCCGCGCTCCAAGAAAGACCGGAGGCGCTCCAAACTTGTCTCCTTCTCGCATTCAAAATAATCTGCTGCATTTGTAGCCCAAAACCAAATCAAGAACTATTTTGCACATAATTGTGTGGGCACTTAGAAGTCTCGTAAAAAACAATCCGAACTGTTCAAAAATTATAAAATAATTTTTTAATTGATCTTATAAATTATAAAATAAAATAAACGATCTAATCCGAACCATTCAAGATTATTTTGGAGTTTAGGATCCTAAATTATGAATGGAAAATGGAACAAATTAGATCAATTACTTAAAAAATCCAATTGTGCTAATTTTTTCAAGATTAATCAAAAAAATATTTTATAATTTTTGAACGGTTCGGATCGTTTGTGCGGAACTTCTAAGTGGGTCCCATACAATTATGTACAAAATGGTTCTTGATTTGGTTTTGGGCTGCAAATGCAACAGATTATTTTGAATGGCAGAAGGAAACAAGTTTGGAGCGCCTCCGGTCATTCTTGGAGCGCATAAATCAAATCCCTTAACAAAATACTAGTGCTACATATGAAAGAGGAAACTTGCCATCCTAAGATTCCTAACATCCTTTATGGAGCATATGAAAAAGAAAAGAAAAGAAATGAAGGAAAAATAAGAAAGTGTATAGAAAAGAATCACCTTTATAATACTACCTCCGTTCCACAATAACAGTCTTACTTTCTCTCTCTTATCTCTTTTTAAATCAAAAAATTATCTACTTTCGTGCATAATTTTTTAATTTTTTTGCACCGTTTTAAAGATCTCAATTAGTACTTTAATTTGGTGCGAAAAAATTCAAAAAATTATATACCAAAGTAGTTGATTTTTTTATTTGAAAAATGACACGACTTTTCATTGTGGACTCTTAATATGGAATGGAGGGAGTATACAACAAAGCTATAGGGATCGACCGGTCTCATACAGAATGCATATATACACGAAAAATAGGGTGCTTGAATCAAACACTCTACACACATCGGATACTGTTGATTCCTGCGTGGGCCCCCCCAATTTTTTTTTTAAAATTTTTGAACAGCTCGGATCGGCCGTCCGGTGGCCGGAGATGGCCCGGCACGACTGTCATTGCTATTTCTATATGGGACCGGTCGGTCCCCATAACACTACTACAATTATTCAACTGTCCGGAGCACCACTTCGCGCTCTGGGTCACTATAGAATCACACATTTTCATGAAGTTCGCATTTTGGTAGTATTAGTTTGTCTCAACGATGAGAATCAGAAAAGTAAAAAATTGTAACATTTACACAAATATTTTGAAAAATATTCAAGAAAAAGCTCAAAAAGTTTATTTATTTATTTTTTACTTTCTCGATTCCAGTCTTCCAGACAAACCAATAACACATAAAAAAATTTAACGCAAAACTAACAAATGATAAAAAAAAATCAAATAAGGACAAAACTAAAAAATTGTGGTTCACAATACAAGTTAGTTGGTGAAAACACCATAATGTATGAACCCAACATAAATGTGTGATTCTGAAATGGTTCAGAACACGTTGTCGATTAAGGGTTTTGGATTTAGATTAAAAATCATTATTTTATTTCTCTTTGATCATTACTTTTATTTTTTCTCTCCAATTATTATCTCTATTTTTAATTATTAATTTTTTTTTTTTACATTCATTGCCTACAAATCAAAATCCAAAATTCCAAAACTAGGGTAAGTGGCGGTTATTTCCCATTGAATAATTACTCCGTAGAGAGAGGTTTTTTTTTTTTAAACGTTACCAGAAAGATTTTTTGGTGAGTGAGAGACAGGTAGATAGAGATTGATTTGAGCAGTTATGGAATGAGCGTGGGTCCTAAGACAGTGGGCATTACAGTCCACGTCCCTCTCTTTTCTCTGTGGAATTAACCCTCGATCTGTCTGCTACTTGTCCACCCAGAAAATCACTGATCACTCTTGTTACCTTGGAGTTGAAGAGTGTATAATACTTACTACTACTGCCTATCATTCTCAACCGAAGCAGAAACCCACATCCTCTGGACTGCTATTCCAACAACTCCCTAATCCACACCTACAACGCATAAACCAGGTAATGTTTTTTTCACAAGGGCTTTTGTGTACCTTTCAATTCTTTTGCTCCCAGTCTGATCTTTCGAAATGTTACTAAATTGCGCTGGATCTTCAACTATAATAGATGTTTTCTTGATTTGGTTCTGAGTTAACGGAGGAAGTGATGTTTTCTTGAACTTTTCTTGGTTTAGTTTGGGTTTTCTTGATGTTTTTTCTGCTCAATTTGGTAGAAAAGAGCATGTGGGAAGTGAAAGCAGTTGTGAAAATTGAATTTAACATGATGTGGAACTTGAAGTACGGATTTGCTGACTGGGTTTTGCTCGTTCCACTCATTTCCTCGGAAATTTCCTCGGAAATTCTGGAACAATAACATAGGGAGGAAGGCCTTATATTCCCTTTGTCCCGCAAAGGGTACTCACTGCGAAAAGAAGTGCAATTTTCGGATCGAAGAACTAACTGAGATCTTTAATCCAGCGCAATGAAATTTCAAAAGTTATGCACGGAAGTACTTCACTTTTCTTATTCAAAGTTGCACGTCTTTCTGTAGTGACTTATCTTTGCGGGACGGAGAGATTACAAATGAAAGACTTTGGAATCTTGGATTATGCATTTGATCCATTGATCTTAGTATGTTGCTGAGGGAGTTTGTCTTTTTTTCTTGTTAAAGATCGGTGATGGAGTCGAAAAACGAGCTTTCAGTGGAGGATGAGAGTGGTGTTCTTGAGAAATTGGACTCAAACGAAGAGGAGCATCATGTTGATGAAAGTGAGAAGGTTCTGGATGTAAAAGTCACTTCTGAAAATGCATTGAAGGCTGAAGAAGGTCTTGATTCATCTGGACTTGTGGTCAAACCATCAGTTTCTGATTCAAAAAGTAGAATTTCAAATCCCTTGAAAAAAGCACCAAACAATGGTAGTTTAAAAGGCAGTAAAGTGGCCAAAGATGGGCCTAATTCGAAAGCCCCAGCTCCACTTGCTTGTAACACAAGGCGGAGTATTACTCAGAGTCTATCTTTCCCAGCAAGGGGACTTCGTACTGATGTCATGAAGAAGAGCGCTGATGGGCACCCAGTGAAAGCTGATGCTCAAAGTATCAGAGTGAATGGGGGGAAGTCTGAGTTTTCATCTTCAAATGGGTCCCGTTCGAATCCAACTAATAGGCGAAATTCCACCGGCCCAAACTCAAAGGAAAATGATGGTGGGGCTTCCACTCGACGGACTACTTTAGCATCCCTTCCAAGCACTCAGCAGCCTATAGTAAGATTTTATGTTGATGGCCTTTTTCTGGCCTTTCTTTTTACTTAATAATCTTTGTTAATGTTTGTTTTGCTTATGTTCATTTGTAACAGTATGGAAAATCTGGTTCTGGAAATGGAGATGTGAAGTTGCCTCAATCCGAAGTTCCATTGTGAGTCACACTCAATGAGAATAAGACTTATCAATCTTGTTTTTTGGTTAAGAAATTCCTCTGTTATTGCACTATTTTCCTTGAAAATTTTGTCTGGAAATATATATTCTGAAGACACCTTTATTTGTACGTGTTTAATTGCTTATAGTCATACAAACCTCGTGTTTCTGCAGGTCACTTGATCAAGACTCAGAACAAGTTAAAGCTGCATTTGCAACCAAAGAGAATGATGATGCCCGCTCTACTACATCATCGTACTATTCTTCTCTAAGAGTTTATTTTACAGTCATGCTTACCCCTTTCATAGGATAGGACATATTTTAAATGGTTATCTTTTCATTCATGTTGGTCACGATTTTCTGTATAATCATCAGAAATGCCGCTCCTGGTGGGCAGCAAAGGAGTAGTGGCTCTGTATTTTCGTTCAAGTTGGACGAACGTGCTGAGAAGAGAAAAGAGGTGAGATAATTAACATCCTTTCATATGATCACCTTTTTCATGGGATTTTTATACATGGAACATATTAGGAAATTTTGATCTTGTTCATCAGTTCTTTTCAAAGCTAGAGGAGAAAATACATGCAAGGGAAGCGGAAAAGAGTACCTGGCAAGAAAAATCAAAGGTGGGACTCGCTTAGAGTTTTTTTTTTTGGTCTTTTCTTCAGTTCTGATCTTGTTCTTTTTATACGAATTCAGTTTCTCTTTCGGATCATATGCAGGAAAACCAGGAGGCAGAGATAAAACAATTGAGGAAGAGCCTGAAATTTAAAGCTGCACCCTTGCCAAGTTTCTATAAAGAGCCCCCTCCAAAAGTTGAACTTAGAAAGGTAGACTTTTTGTTCCTTCTTTTTCTATTCAATAGAACAAAGTTGCTAAAAAGCCCATTCAACCTGAGCATGGATTTTTTTTCCCCTTGCAAATTGCAGTTTAACGCGACATGTTAGTTGTTGAAATTTACAGTTCTTTTCATAGTTTTCCTTCTGAATTGGTTATCTGAACTGCCAAAGCAGTGTGTAGGTTCTCAATAGAGTAAACAGGGAGTTGTTTTCTGCTAGAGTCTCTCCCTATGGTTACACTTGAGCAAAAGATTACGTCACTTTCTTTATGTTGCTTCTATAACTGATTGCATTGAACCTGCTCCCCTCCCAATTGCAAGAAAAAGTAAGTAAAACATAACTAAAGGGACATCGGAGCCATATTTATAATTTTGAACTTGTGGGTGGGATGCATGTGCACGTGTATTGTGGAAGTTAGTGATTTAGGCTGAACCCTTACAACTTACAAGTCGCAGTGTTCAAGCTTCAAAGTGTAAGATTTTTCAAGAACATATTTTCATTGAGTTCACTAGTTCAGTAAGCACTTTCTCATGTTTGTCTGGAGTAACTTGCTAATACATGAGTCGTTGCGCAATATTACACTTTTTGCTTATTGTTTATTACATGGAGAGGCCTATATCTATGATGACAGGAGTTGGAGGTGAGAGACTTCTGGCAACTCCTCCGCAGTTCTAGAGCAGTGTATTGTTTGGCATTTGTCCGATCGTGCAATCTTTTTTTTTTTTCTCAACAAGTGTTACTCTCATGTGATCTGTTCCAAATTAGACCGATCCATGATATTCCATCTAAGTCATAAGCTTTCATTGCCAAAAAATAACATCTCATCATTGGTGTAACACTTAGCTTGCCATGGAAATAGATACGGTTGGTTGTAGCACTTCTCACTATTAAAGTTTCAGGAATGTTTATGGACAGGGTAATTCTATAATAGCTCTTTCTTGTATTAACCAGGAACTGTGTTTTTAACATGGTAGCACCGGAAAGGTTTTTCATGAGCACTAGAAAAATATCAACTCATTTAATTTGTTTTTGCTCTCTTGCTGATTGGATTGTCTCTGAAATGGAGTCAGAATTTGTCCCTTTAGTAATTCCTTAACTTTTGTAAGGAAGATCTACAAGTGCCTATACGGCTATACCGCAGCACGTACACAGAATTTAAAAGAAATGCTCTTAGCTGACTCACTCTTGTAGATGCATAAAAATACCCGTGTCGGACCCTCAACAGTTGGGTAATGGTATTTGTTATCATATATTGTCCAACATTTTCGTTAAGACACTTGCTTTGGAAGCATATTCAACAATTCAACTTTACCGTATAAGTATGCATTTAGTTCTTATATTATGCATGAAATAGCATATGGAACATTGTAAACACTATTTAAACTAGTCTTACGATAAATGTATTGATGAATCAACACATTTGACATGGGGAATAGATGAATCTGACTCTTGGACATGTCCACACTTTACCATCAACGAGTTCCTGTAACAAAAGTTGACTCATATGAAGCCATACTGTATAACATGAGGTCAAGATATATGGCTGAAAAGTTTGAGGAATTGTCCACAGTTTGCCGCTTGCCTTGTACTTTTACTACCTTATTAAGGTATTTCTTTTGCGTCATAAAATTCTGTGGGAAGGTGGCATCAAATCCAATCCATTGGGTTGAGAGTGTTTTAATCAATCATGTACTAGGAAGTTGGCTGATTGTTTTTTCTTCGCATTAATGTCTTACAAGTGAGTTTTCTAGGTGTTTGCTTGCAGATTTTGACACTCACTTGGTTATAAGATTAACTTAGTTATTGGTCATAAGGACAAGGACTATCTCCCTTGGGCATTAAAGGCTCCAGGATGGTGTTCAATGGCATCTCAGTTCAAACTGAAGCCAGGATAAATATCTTTACCCTGGTCGACTGGTAATGCTCACAAGTCACAACGTGCAACTCAGGAAAGCAAGGAACTAATTTTGGCTAGGACATTAAGTATCCTAGTATTAGTTGTCATCTACAGAAGAATTAAGGGACGACAGTCAACACTTGATATCTAGTCGAACTGCATAAGTCAAATAAAATAGCTTTCGAGCTATATTCGAGATTCTGTAAATAACTTGCTAAAAATCAAACTCATTTTGTAAGTGGGGAAAGTGGGGTGTTGACACTTCATAAAACGTCTAGATATGCTCTCTCCTTCTTCGAGCATATTCTTGTTAACCACCAACTCATCTAAATGTTTGAGCTGACACTATAAGAAGAAGTTTGCAATGAGTGGGTTTCCTTTACTTTGCTTCCCCTATGTTTAGCACTTCTAAGCCTACATATGTTACTGGATTCAGGTTGAGATTGTCATTCAATCAACTCTCCAAAACACCCATAATTAAGGGGTACTAACTGGGTGTATGGCTTTTCAAGTACAGTACGAGAAAGCCAGTAAGCCAGTGCTTGAGGTTCCTGGCCACTGCATGGTTTGGGGCCTGGAGATGTTGGCCAACCATATTGTTTCCTTTTTTTTCTTTTAATTGTGTATGTTGATTTTGTAGATACCGACCACACGTCCAATATCTCCAAAGCTAGGAAGGAACAAGGACCTCTCCAGTGCTGCAACAAATGTATCCTCTGAAGGTAACAACCAAGAACAGGCAAAGACACCAAGAGTTATCCGAGCAAAGTCTGATAACAGTGTTGCTGCTTCAAAGAAGCCAATAAAGAAGTCTAGGGAGTCTGTTGCCAGCAAAGCGGAAGGAAAGCCAGTCGAGTTAATAAAAGAGACGACTACAAAAGAAGAAAGGCAAGACCAGAAAACTAGTGTGGGAGAAGTGGTGGAAGAAAGCCAAAAGCAGTTAGTGAATTCTGGTGATTTTGAAGACAGGACAGAAATGGATGCCGACAAACATAATGGTCCTGGTATGGTTTTATCGGGTCCGGAGATCCAGCCCGCCGAAGTTGCCGTTGGAGGTTGAATGCAGGAGTGTTCTAAAACTTGTGTTTATAAGTTTTGAAAGTCTTTTCAGGTTCCATTTGTGTTCTGTTGTGAATAGTGTGTGACTTTTGAAAAGATATATGAACTGGTATCCACATGTTAATATGAATGATGTTTGTCATTGTTTTATTTTGATCACCAGAACTATGAGGCTGTGGCGAAAGACTGGTATCATTCTTTAGTCTATTTTGTGTCTTGTGAATTACTGTTTTTTAATACTTAATAAAATAAAATTATTGGGTTGAGTCATTTTTCTTCTTATTTCCAGGGATGGAATACCTGTTCAGATGTTTTCTATTTTTCTACTTTATGTGATGCTAAATACTTGCAAGTTTTTTATTTCCGAGTACATGCAAGAAATCCAATCTAACCGACCCTAGTCGATGATGCGAAAATAGACCACATGGTTCACCAGTTCCTGATCTTTGACCAGAGTATGTCTTCAAGTTTGGGCTGTAAAACAAACCAAATTACCAGTTCGCTAAACGCTCGAATCGTGACAATAAAAACTATACTTCCAAAAAATTTTGAAACTTGACCATGTGAGATGCAACCACCCCAAGAACTACGTCTAATACTATATTACATTTATGTAAGAGTTTCAACCTAAAATCAATTAATAATAGATGAAATAGGGTTTAGATTATGAATATTAACCGAGTCTTGATGAATTAGGTGAGAGTGATAGAGTATAAAGTCTAGCAGTCGAAGAAATACCATCAGACCATCTCTTACGAAAATGACAAAAGAGAACTCAAGAAGATCCTCCCTTATTTGAGGTAAACTTAAATCCTCGTATGATTGCTTACGTGACCCAAAATGAGATTCAACATGATTCATATTCAATGATATGAATTATTCGTATTATAAATCCTAGTTGAATTAATGTCAAATAGAAATAGAGAAAGTCATATTGATTGTAAATTGATAAAGGCTTGGTCGAAATTCTAGTTGTCGCGAGAAAAATATCTGAGTATTTATTCCTCTTGGGCCATGTATGATTTGTTCAGAGGAATGCGATGTCTGATCTACTTGAATTTTCGCATGAGTGACAAATGCACTGCGACGTAAAACAAGCGAATCGGATCAACAAATCGGATCTTGCAATGGATGGTAATTTAATAATTTTATACTATCACCTACGGTATCGTACGAGAAGATGTCTTTTTATCCGGGTCAACGAACTAAAGCAAGGCGCTACCCTACCTTCTCGATAGAGTTTGGTAAACCAGTACAATTTTCCTATGCAAGCAGGGTGGTATATGAGCCGAGCAGCTCGCAAACTCGGCTCATTTAGTAAACGAGCGAGCTGGAGTTTTCAGCGAGCTGTTCGAAAAAAGTTCGGCTCATTAAGGGAGGCTCGACTCAATTAAAGATGCTCGTTTAGTAGATGACTAAACTCAATTTGTTAAGGACTCGACTCGTTAAGACTCAAGCTCATGTTTTCAGCTTGTTTAGTAAATGAGCCGAACTCAAACTCCACAAAGCTATGCTCGTTTACATCCCAATAATGCAAGTATGCAGTCCCCTTCAAAAAGAAGAATAAAAGAAACTGAAATGAAATAACCATTCTGAGTTACAAATGGATTTCGCCGAGTATGTATGAGAAAGCAAGTAATTGTTTCTCTTTCATGATGTTGCATGCTCGAATTTTAGGGAGGTCAAACATTTTAAATCTTGGAACTACTGAAGAGTTCGGGCCGTCGTCAACTTCAGGAATCCGAAATTAATCCAACACTTGCAAGTTAGCTCGGACACTCGGTCGTAAGAAAAATACCCATTTTGAGTTGGGGAAGTACTATTTAAAACGTGAACTGAAAAACACCGCTTGGTGGTCCAGTCTACCACTCATCAATAATTGAAGGCGACATGCCATCTGATATTAGCCAGGCTGTTTTCACCTGTGTGATCCTCTGGTACTCTCTCTGTCTCTGGAGACAATCCCAAAAATTTCTACAATAGAGAAACAAAGCTGCTATGGAAACCGACGGACAAGCGGGGTCCGGCCTCAAGTTTTGCACGGATGGTCCGAGTCATTTAATTTTTAAAAACAAAATCGAGTTGGCCCATGGAAAATCATTTTAATACGATATGTGTAGGTACTCGATTCAATTTTTCATTTTTTTTTCAGATTTCATGGTTAGATCGAGCACCTACACATATCGGATTGAACCGATTTATTGAAAGCCTGCTCGATTTTTAAAAAAAATTATTAAACGGCTCAGATCATCCATGCGGGATTCGAAATGAGTCCCGGGGCCGTCGGTTCCTTAGCTTTTTCTAAGAGAGAAAATAAAAGGCTAGCTGTTTTGCAATTTTCTTGTTTTGTGAAGTTAGCAGTTATTGCATTGAAGAATCCAATGCCAATTCTCTTTAAAAAAAAGAGGGTAGTCCATTTGGGGCACCCAGTTCTATTGCAAGCCATTTTCTTTTGGTAATTTCAAATTTATTCTGAGTGCAAGTGGATTGATACAGTGATAGAAACTGCGTACACCAATGTATAATATTTAGTGTGAGTTCACGTTAATATTTTTGTCTTCGGTATACTTTGATTAAAATTCACTTTTCGTAATTTTGTTTAGTTTTTTATCGTGATTTTTGAAATTAATCGTTTCTCTCAACGAGAGAAATAGGAAAAATAATTAGGTCCCCCACTAGTGGGACGGTGGAATTGACGCCTAAAATTAATTGTAATGCGCATAAGTTAACCGGAACCTGAATTATCAAGAAACTCACAGCAAGGTCCCTCCATCCACTGTTTGGAGGATAACTTTAATCTAGGTTAACAGTACTCTAGCAGCATTCTTGTAAACTTCAAATTCTGAAACTTATTTTGGTATTTTTTTATTTTTTGTAACTTTTTATTTAGCTTTTCCTCGTAATTCTTAGGGTTAATCATTCGTCTCGGTAAGACGAATCAGAAAAGTATAAAAATATGGATGGATGTTGAAAAAATTTAAATAAGACAGCACTTTATACAAATAAAACAGCTGTTTGATTTTTTTTTTGTCTCTTGTAAACTTTTTTTTGCTTTTGATCATAATTTATACTTTTTAGATTGCTCTCATCAAAACGGATGACTAATACAAAAAAATATCACATAAATCTAATAAAATAATAATAATAATAATAATAATAAAAACGCTTTTACAAGAACTCACCTAGCCTGGTCTATTCCCAAGTTCCCATGGAGAAACTAGTATAAAGCAAAAAGTCAAACAAAAGGATATCAAATCATATGTAACCAAGTAGATGCAAAATAAAGTAGTACTTTTTTAACACAAGAGGCCAGCTATGTATGTCTTATAATATTAGACAAAATTAACACGTTCGTCTTTAAGAGGCCAGCTATGTACGTCTTATTATTAGAGACAAAATTAGCACGTTCATCTTGAGATGTCATGGTTTTACATGTAGTACTTGAGATGTCTAATAAATAGAGCCGTAAACAGTCGAGCTTCGTGGAGTTCGAGCTCGGCTCGTTTTACTAAACGAATCAAAAATTTGAGTTCCAATCTTAACGAGCCAAATTTAGTTATTTACTAAACAAGTATATTTAATTGAGCTGAACTTCCCTTAAAAAGCCGAGCTTTTATCCAAAGCTTGTTTAGTAAATGAGCCGAAAACTCGGCCTTGAGTTCGGCTCGCTTATTAAATGAGCCGAGCCAAGCCGAACTCGTTCATCTTAAAATGGTAAATTGTCGGGAAAAACAAAAACTCCTATATTACAATACCATTCGTTGGGATGGTTTAGTAGCCCTCGAAGCCGAACCCCAATCAAAGACAAAATCATCTGCAAACATGTCCACGACAAGGTCCCGTTCCATAATCATTGACGAATGGAAGTATCCATGCGTTGGGGACGAGCAATACCCTTACCCTCGGCCTCCTTGGGGAGGCGACGCAAACTATTAGCAGAGCCCATAGAGAACCCTTTCTTCAGCCTAACTAGCCATAAACAGAAATAGAGACTAGACACACGCGGACGAACAGGACTCACGAGAACTAAAAGGAAACTAAACTACAGCAACCACAAACAATGATAAAGCAACCCCGTATAAAAGCTGTCAAACACTCTAACCAAAGGGACGGTTCAAACGTGCCGAGCAGATACCACATGGGATATACCCATCCGGTACCGAAAAACATTGATCACCCGAAACGAAAACCCCCCTTAACCTTCTCTGAACCGGAGAGACTAATGTTTTTCCAAAGATAGAAGAGTATTTATCAGTTGCAAAATTTACCGGGCTTGGTTATTTTGGTTTTTTCGGGCTATATACTTTTTAGTTACTAGTAAAATTTAAATGAGGTTTCATTCACTTGAATAATTCATACAGTGCTTTAGTGCCGATAATACTAAAGAAAAACTCTCCATTCTCTTGAACTTAACTTACATTTGGAAGTTGTCCGTATTTAAAAAAAAAAATCGCATTTGTTACTTTTGCGTCAAATTTTTGTGGACTATTGATTCGTCTCGACGAGAGAAATCGAAAAAGTAAATTTTTTTATCTTTACCCAAGTATTTTTAAAAATAATCACTTTTTAGCAACAACAAAAAAAAAAGAAGACAAAATTCAAATAAGAACAAAACTCCCAAAATTAAGTTAAATTTAAATTGAGTTCAAGAAAACGGGGCCTATATTACATGTAAATATATTGTGGATGTGTTTTGAAACTAGTGGTTGGCTTCAACCCCTCAAATAGCATTGGAACCGCCCACGCATGTTCCCTTAAATCTTCTAGCCAAAAAAAAAAAACACATGGCCTCATTCTTTTAAACTTATTATTTTCCTCTTTTTTGTGCATTTTTTAGTCTTTTCCGAATTTTTGTTAGATTTGCGTGATATTTTTTGGATTAATTATTTGTCTCGATGAGAGACAAGAGGATTCTAAAAAATATAAAATTATGACTGAAAGCAAAAAAAAATCACTAAAGACGAAAAAACAGTGCATCAAACAGCTGTCTTATTTGAATTTTTTCAACATTGATCCATGTTTTATACTTTTCCGATTCGTCTTGTTGATACGAACGATTAACCCTTAAAATTATGACAAAAAGCTAAACAATAAGTTACGAAAAATAAAAAATACCAAAATAAGTTTCAGACTTGTAAGTTTATAAGAACGCGGCCGAAATTGATACACAGAACATAGCTTCAAGGTCTTTATTAATTACCAGTTCCGTTATTTTCACTTCAGTATCCGCTATGACTTTAAGCATTTCTATATGCCAGTACCACTAGTTTTTCACAGTTGAAAACAAATGGAACATGAGAGTAACCCGCAAAATCTATGGAGTCAAACAAATAAATAAACTTTATTCACAAATTTCCGTTTGACAAAAAAAAAAAAAAAAAACCATTCACATCCCAATTTGATTCCACGGGGAAGGAGCGCACCCCGTCAGACTTCACGTCACGGAGGAACATTACATGTAACGGATATGTATCATTTTCCCTTACAAGGCGGTCCCCACTGCGTTTTATAGGGGACTTTCCAGTTTCCACCACGTCAGGGCAAATCTTGTGAAATTTCATTTTCCTTAATAAAAAACATTTGTCGCAAAATCTATGAAGTCAAAAAAAAAAAAAAATAGTAAATAAATAAACATTCACATCCCAGTTTAATTCCACGAGCACGGAGTGCACTCCATACGACTTCACGTCACGGAGGGAGTATTTCATGTGATGGGTATGTATGACTCCCTCTCTCACAAGGCAGCAGCAGTCCCAAACTGCGTTACAAAGGGAGACTTTCACCACGTCACATCGAATCTTGTGAAATGTCATTTTCCCTAATAAATAACATTTTGGGGCAACCTTGCTTTACTGATAAACAAGTACTAACAAAAATTGTCCAAAAAAAAAAAAAAAGCTTTTGCCAAACACCAACAATCGACAATGATATAAAAACCACCAAATGAATAAAGACCCCATACCAAACGCTCCTATATTGAAACCCCACCTACTTTTTTATTCCGAAGGAATAGTCTTAAAGCCACGTCACTGTATGGACTCAACTGTACAATCTAAATCTCAAAAGAGGTAGCGCAGCCAGACCAGACACAGCCCCCCACTTACTCAATAAAGAATCGAATTCTAAACCTTGAAGAGTACTTCTAAAGTCTGAATATCTACCCGAACCATTAAGGCAATCTAGATGTGTGAAGCACCACCTACTTGGCTGGCTTTAATAACAAATTAAACAATCCCACAACCCAAACAACCCCTCACCCTCACCACTACAGCTGCTCTGTCTTTTTCCTGATAAATACCACTGAACCAAATTTTTAAGTCAATTTCATGCATACACCAAACACACAATTTAAAAAAACAGAGGAAATTAAATGCTATATTTTGATGGGAAAAAAATGCAAAGAAGAAGAAAGCACACCAACTGATGATTGAAAAGGGAAGTATATTCTTCACATATAATTCGTGTTTGCATAGAGTGTCGGCGAAACCGGTAAATACATGAAAAAATGATATGTAATTACAGCACTTATTAACAAAATAGGTGTAACAAACAAAAGCCCTTCTGTTCACTCCAATCTATGGCCAGTGGAATAGCAGATCCCGTCAATATTGAACTGAGAAAAGAAAAGAAAAAAAAAATTCGGTTAGGACACAACGCACCTAAACCGAATTACGAATGAAGATTGCGAAGAAATACGTTTATGTACCCGTACCCTTTTTTACGAAATGTCGAGTTTCATTCTTCTTTCTTTGGGGATTTTCAAGAAACTAATGAAGAGAACAAAAAAATCATTGTTGGCACGCGGTGAGATGGGAATCCTGTCCGATAGCCCAGAGAACTCCGCAAGTTACTTCCATCAACTTCCCTGTCATACACGATGAGAATCGGATCAGTTCATGAAAACGAACAACAGACGGAAAAAAAAAAAAACATCGTCCTAAATGGAAATCATGAAACAATTTTGGGTAAATAATAAGATGCATGGCGGTTTGGTCGGTCGAGGTGCACGGGAGATGGTCCGGGGACTCTAGACACCTTGAGTTATCAAAAAAATAAAATATGTGGCTTATTTGGGAAAACAGGTCAACACAGGCTGTAGTCGATAATAGAAGTTGGGGATATGGAAAGCTAATACTTGATCCAGCTTGTGTTCACAAAAGCACAAGCTGTACCTGGCTGTCAGTATCCAGACCTTATAAAATTCAATTGCGAAAGCGAAATTTATATGGACCCCTCTCTCTCACATCAGTCACATGTTACACCCTAGCAGTCACAACTACGCCCCTAAAGCCGAGGAATTTTTGGGTGCCGGGCAGCGGCGGGTACCTGTCGGCAATCCCAACCGACGGTCTAAATTTATTCCCTCTCTCCCCTCTTATCCGACCACTCTTTCTCCTCTTTTTCTCTCTTTAAAATTTGGACCGTCTAAAACACATCTAAATGATTGGTATTGGCAACGGAGTACCACGTGTGTGGTACCCGCTCGGCACCCGAAAACTTCTCCCTAAAGCCAGGCCCAACCACATGTTGGGTTCTTTTAGTCTTCGAATCCCATGAGAGATTAAATTAAATTATACCAATCACCGACAAAACCCATTGCTATCATTACTTTAGAGAAATTACCAGACTAATTATAATCTAATCAAGGCCCACTGCTCACAAATTGATCACGATGGCTACCAACAAGCATTACGGTATTTCTTAATTAGATCGCTTGAAAAAGGTATTTGTGAAGAAAATGCATTACTTGGCCTCCCAATTGACTGACGATTACCCAAATTGGTATAAATTAGAAATGATGACATAATTATTGATTCTACTACTACTATTAATGACCCAAAAGTCATTTAAGCATCCTAATCAAAATACAGCTTAATCGACTAATAAAAAGCCAAACGCTAAATAAAACGGAAACAAGAACGCGCTTAATGGAAAAGAAAACGCGGGAGGCAATGATTTCCATCTGACCCACCACCACCACCACTACTGGACTATTTAACAAAACACCAAATGCCACATCCCGTCACCGGAATATGCCTTCCGCTGGACGCAAAATCTAATCATGAAGACTCAATTTTTTCACCGATTTGAGTAAAGATTTGGGTAAAATCTTCATTTGGTATTGAACCAGTCCAATTGAGAAACTCAAATTTAAGAAAAAGCTTCATTAATTGCATTGTCGTAAATTGTGATGCGCAAAACCATTCTTCAAAAATTTTAGTAAAACTTCATCTGGCATAAGTTTGAGTCAAGGAATGGAGCAAACTTCGGTCCTGTTCGGTTTGAATTTTGAGGCAGGTTTTTGAGAGCAATGAATACGAGAGAGATAGATACGGAAAATTTATTGGAAGCCCGAACCAGGCCTGGAAGACTAAGGAGCGGAGATTCTCAGAAAATTCACCTAACAGAACCCGATTTGTCAGTCAGCTATCAAATTAAACCTATCACTATTCTATAGATACTGGCATTGTCTAAACGAAAGGCTGAAATAGTGAAAAAAGACAAGCAATTTGGGACGGGAGGAGTATTAATTAAAGAACCGTACCTCTCCGCTGAGGGGCAACGGCCTTAGCCACCGGCGCGGCCTTCGTTACTGCCGTCGATGGCACCTCCACCGGAAAGAGCACCCCGTCAATCCCCTGCACCGAGATCCTCCCGTCCGTATAGATATCCGGGTCGAACAGATACGCCACCGCGTCGCCTTCCCCGAACTTCACCGACCCGTCCGCCTCCTCCGCCACCACCTTGAACGGCACCCTCAGCGTGTCGTAGCTCACCTTCCCGAACCTCCTCACCGCATTATACATGCTCTCCTCCGTCTGGTACTCCGGAATTAAGTGGTAGTAGATGATCTGCTCCGGCGCCCCCGGCTCGCTCAGCTGGTCCGTCGTCAGCTTCGCCATCGCCTCGTCGTTCGGCGCCAGCACCGTCAAGACGTACCCTTCCGAAACCAGCTTCCCCATCTCCGTCGCCAGCGACGTTAAATTGACCAGAATGTCGGCCAGTTCGTTGTACCCGCCGTAGTGCAGCAGGGTCTGAATGAAGTCTTTAACCTGGCTCTCCCCGTCGAAGTGGCCATGAGGCCCGCCCGGGCCCGGGGCGGGCGCCGGCGCCAGGGACGGCCCCGGCGCCATAGCGTCGTAAATCGGGAGGACCGGAGGAGAACCGGCGGGAACCGGGGCGGCCTTTTTCAAGCGGTTGGTGCGGGGATCTACGACCGGAGAGGATTCGGGGAAGACGGCGGAGATGGAACGGAGGTTCCTCCTCCGGTTGAAGTCCTCCTGCACGGATCTGGGGATCAGGAGGCGTTCGATGCCGTGGATGACGCCGTCGGGACGGACCACGTCGTCCGGGCGGACGACCTTGGGCATGTCGAGGGGATCGACGTGCTCGTCGTTGAAGAGGGTCTTGCATTCGTGAGGCAAAACTCCGTTCAACTGGTGGGAGGCGAGGCGGGTGGGGAAGATGTGGAAGAGGAGGAGGGACTGGAGGGATTTGATGTTGCCGGGCTCGAGGAGGAAGCGCTTGAACTCGGGGTCAAGGTCGCGCTCGAGGGCCTCGTTCTTGGGGGCGAAGATGGTGATGTTGTGGCGGGCGACGGCGGCCTCGAGGGTCTGCAGCAGGAGGGCCTTCTCGACGAACTCGGCGAGCTCGGTGTAATGCGAGTCGAGGAGGGCGACCAGGACCGAGTTGGAGTTGACTGGCGTCGAGTTGTTCGTCGGCGGCTGCGAGGACGACGGCGTCTTGTGCTTCGAGGTCGGGTGGCGGTTGGAGGACAATGCGGCGGCGGCGGAGGAACTGAAGAGGAGTATGAAAAGGAAGAGGCCATAGATCTGCGAATCCATGGCGCGGTCTCTCTCTCTCTCTCCTTGGAAGTAAGGAGAGACGAAACTTGTTCTCTCAGTTGAGATGAGATGCGTCGAGGTTTGGGAGTTTACTTTTTCTCTCTCTAGAGCTGTTTTCCTCTCTCTCTCTCTCTCTCTCTCTCTCTCCTTTTGGGATTCTCTCTGTTACTTTTTTATATTTTGTAGTGGGGAGTTTAGGGGGGAGGGATGAAATAAGAGAGAGAGAGAGAGGAGGTGGAGGGACACGTGGAGGGTGGAGATGCAAGGGGAGAACTGACTTTGTGGTGAAGTTCCGAGTTCGGACAGGCTGGATGTGGGGACTACACGTACGACTAGCGTTGTCAGAAGATAGTCGGCTCGGCTTGGCTTGGCTTGGCTTGGCTTGGCTTAGCTGCGTTGAGTATTTCGCAAGCATGGCTTTAGTGTCGGTGCGGTGACATTTTCAGAAACTTTCTACCGTGTATAAACTTTTTTAGGACGAGTAATTAGGAAAATGATTTTCTTATACTATCCTTCTAATTTACGACTTTTTATAGGAGAGATAATAGCAAATTGATTGTAATATAAATAAAACATCCACAATTGTTTGTTGGTCTAATTACTTACACCTTTTATTCATAATGTTTACTCTCACGCCCCGTAAAATTAGTCCCTACAAAATTACGCTCAATTTTTAAATTTAAAAATAATGCACTTACCAAAATAAAAAAAAATTAATATAGATCTTATTTGATAGATATCGATGATATCTTTTGAAAAAAATTATTTTTGTAAATAAATCAATTTTGATTTTATAAATTATACGTAGTTTTGTAAGGGACCCAACTTTATGGGACGAATGGAGTATATAATTTTAAAAAATTAATTTAATAAAACAATTTGAGATTTCTCAAACAAGATGAACACAGTATACTGAAAATATTAGCAATTAAAACTATGATTACTTTTTGGTATTTTTAATTTGATTAGATATTCTAGGTCAAGAACATTATAATTGCAGCTTTTGTTAATTAATTTATTGCTATCTTTAGTGTGTTGGTTTTATGAGTATTTGGTTTTCGTTCTATTTTTAATTTACATTACTGATAATTGAGAGAAAATAAAAAAGAATTCGCACGAATTCCACAACAGACAAAAAAAATATTTTAAAAAAGGCAATAAAATTTCATTAATCTTAAAAATTGTTACAAAAACCTATAGGACAAGGAGAACGGTATCGTATTCCTAACAAAACTAAGAATAATTCTTTGCTCAGTTTGAGACCTAGTCCTTAACTAGCAAAGAACCAACCGAAAACACCCAAAGGGCAAATGCCCACACCCACTACAACAAAAAAGGCTTGTTAGGGCAATCAAAACCCTAAACCTATTCAACTGATGTTGCCGCCATCGGAGCAGAAGGTGCCATTGCCAATGCCGACCACAACACGCCGACCAACACCACTCCTTCCGCCAGGAAACCAGAGATGAGCAGCAGCGGCACCCTAAAATGAGCGGCGCCATCAACAACCATAGATCGAGTAGCCCCACCACCCTTCGCCGTCAAACCACCGCCACAACAAACAAATTTGAGTTGTACATTAATTACGTTCTTATGTAATGCAAGTTTCGGACAAACGTCTTCTAACTACCTACAAGAGTTAATAGATGGACATGAGATGCACATGTACGGTTGCGTTCTTATGAACTTAGCTTAAATTTGAGAATTTTGTCTTTATTTAAATTTTTTTTTGCATTTTTTAGTTTTGCGTCAAAATTTTGACAGCTGTTAATTCGTCTTGACGAGAGGAATCGGAAAAGTAAAATTTCTTTACTTTTACCCAAGTATTTTGAGAAATAATCATTTTTTAGCACAAAAAGTCACTTTTTATGCTAAAAAGTGGTTATTTCTCAAAATACTTGGATAAAAGTAGTATTTTTTTACTTTTCTGATTCGTCTCGTCCACAAAAGTTTGGCGCAAAACTAACAAATACAAAAATAATTCAAACAAGAACAAAATTTTCAGATTTAAATTAAGTTCATAAGAACGCAGCGGTAGTTGATTAGTAGAAGTAACTTCAAAATGGTTTTATATATAGGGAAACTGGGCCGGATGATGTAAATAGCTCCAAATTTAGTATTCGTAAACACTTAGTAGCTCTATGTTACCGCATTCTTTGAACAAATTTGATTTTTCAAAAGACTGTTGCTGTTATTGGTATTTAGGGATTTATGGAATCGTGCCCATGTGTTTTGAGATCCCAAAACAAACAAAGCCGAATTCCATTGTCCAAGTGCAATACTGCGGATCAAAAAAATTGTTCAAGTGCAATACAATGGTATGGTTTTTCATATCATATCATATCATATGGGTAAAAGAACCTACGGTTGAAGTGGACCATTTCGATTTGAATGTCCAATGTTGAGCCCCTTTTTTTAGATTTTTTAATTTTACTTTTGTGCACATTTTTTTTTGACATCAAAAAAAGAACTTCATAGATATAAAAGAGTTGATACATGAGTTAACATAATACAGCCCCAATAAACAAAGACAGCCAAACGAAGAGATTACAAGCTAATAAACAGAGTACAACAAGCATAAATAAAGGAGCAACTCCCATAGCAAAAGATTCACTTGAAAGACTATCCGTTGTCAAAGGGATAGGATATATCAGCTTCCGAGTGAATTCTGGAAGATGCAGCAAATCGCGCCAAAAGGAATGCCTGATGAACTTTGATGCGCTCACAAAAGGTGATACTGCAAATGTGGATTGATTGAGCGAGAAAACAAAAGTCAAAAAATAAGGGGGCTGCAACTGCTGGAAATTCCTTAGTGCTTCTCAACTGCTGAAAGAGAGAAAAGTCATTAGTGTGAATGTTGACGTGTAACATATGATTTTTAATGGCCCACCTCACTGCTTCAATTATAGAGATGATAGGGGCGCAGTCCCTTTGAGATTTGGAGCTTCTAAAAAGATAGCCCACAAGCCTGGAGTTAACCATAAAGGTCACTCCCACACCCGACATCTTGAGCTGCAAATTAGAAGTAGTGGCACAATAGATATCCAAAAACTGATCTGCTCGAGGGCAGAGACAAGGATTGGCATGAAAAGTGAAGGATGTAGCCATATGAGGGGGCAAAACAGAAGATCTAGATGCCCCATGACAGCTAGATGCTCCATGATGTGCTTCTCCAGAACCACTGGAATGCATTTTCAAGGAAGAAACTGATTTAAAAGATGCAAAGGCTTGAAAGATAGAGTGATACAATTGGTTTGCATGACAGATTACTTGCATGGGTGAAGAGGATATGGAATTAAACACAGTCTTGTTTCTAGCAAGCCAAATACACCATAAAAAGCAAGAGATTCTGGAAAAAAAATTACGAGTATCCAGTGCCAAAATATGGACAGAATGATGTAACCAACCTAGCCAAAAAGAGATGGAATGACTAGGTGTTTCAGAAATGCAAATCCCAAATTCAGCACCAAACCAAATAGGCCTCACAAAGTCACAATGAAGGAAAAGATGGACTAGACTCTCAGAGCATTGTTTGCACAAAGGACAAATAGAAATACCTTTCCAACCGCGATGAACTAAGATGTCCCCTACTGGCAAGCATTCATGGCTCAATTGCCATAAGAAAAATTGAATTTTATGGGGAATTGGTAAGGACCAAATGAAATTCCAGGAGAAGTTTGGCCAATGAAGATGGATAACGGAGTGGACAGAAGAGGAACAGGAATGGAGTTTGAGATCTAAGAGGAGGGAATAAGCTGATTTCACACTAAAGTCTCCATCTTTGGAATGGCCCCAAATGAATCTATCTTCAAACCCAAATTGAGAAAGAGGGATGGACAAGATGAGAGACGCGAATTCATTGGGAAAGAGAGAAAGAATAAGATTCTTATTCCACTCTTTTTTCCCAGGCAAAAAAAGATTGTCTACAGTGGCATTCCTAAGAGGGAGAAAAGTACTGAGAGTAATGTCATCAGAGAGACAAGAGTGCAGCTTAATGGGTACAGAGGATGGGAGCCAGTAATCGTTCCAGATTGAGATTTTGTCCCCAAATCCAACCTGCCATCTAATGCCCTTACAAAGAACATCTCTACCATGTAAGATGCTCTTCCAAGCCCAAGAGCTTGAAGATAAAGGTTTAACTTCCAGGAAAGGAGTGGAGTGACAGAATTTAGAGAGGAAAAAAGATGAGAAGAGACAATTTGGATGATCAAGGAGCCTCCAACTCTGTTTGGCTAAAAGAGCTTGATTAAAGAGGTGCAAGTCCTTAATACCAAGACCCCCTTCAGCTTTTGGTAAACAAAGAGAACTCCAATTTTTCCAATGGAATGACTTCTTGTTAGCTGTGCCAGACCAAAGGAAGTTAGAGAAAATGGAGGAGATTTTCTTAGTGACATAGGATGGGAATTTGAGACTGGACATATGATAAACAAGTAAGGAAGTAAGGATGTGTTTAATTAAGGACAGTCTCCCTGCTTTGTTAAGGAGTAAAGAAACCCAACCCTGGCATCTATCATCAATAATATTGATGATATCCTGAAAAACCTCTTTCTTCTTTGAGACCAAATCTAAACTTAACCCAAGGTACTTCCCAAAATAAGGAGAAATGGGAATGTTGAGAGTAGATGAGATGGAGGAATAAATGGAGGGAGGAGAATTTGGACTGATGGAAATGTTTGATTTTTGGAAGTTTATTAACTGACCTGAGACTTGGCAGTAAGAGTCCAGGATGGATTGAATTGCTGAGACTCCAGAATCAGTTATTTTGAAGAAAAGAAAACTATCATCAGCAAACAAGAGGTGAGTGATTGAGGGGCTAGCCCTGGAAACTTTTATCCCTTCAATAGACCCATTATTCTTTGCAGAGTCAAGCATAGAGGACAAGATGTCAGCACATAGCACAAAAAGATAAGGGGATAAAGGATCTCCTTGGCGAAGACCTTGGGTTGGATGGAAAAAAGGAGTGTAGGACCCATTGACAAGGACAGAAAAGGAGACAGTAGATACACATTGCATTATTAAATGAATCCATTTATGAGGGAAACCATAGAGATGAAGAATAGCTTCCAAAAAATCCCAGCGAATACGGTCAAAGGCTTTACTCATATCCAATTTAATAGAAGCATAGCAATCAGACCCCAACTTTTTGTTTCTAACAAAGTGGGTAAGTTCCTGGGCAATTGAAGTGTTATCAGTAATTACTCGACCAGGAATAAAGCCATTTTGGTAGGGAGAAACCAAGGAGCTTATGACCATTTTGATTCTGTTGGTTAAAACCTTGGAGATGACTTTGTAAATGACATTACAAAGGCTAATAGGCCTAAAATGGTCAACAGAAGAAGGGTTGTTATTTTTTGGAATGAGAGCAATGAATGTCTTGTTCACTTCTTTAAGGAGTTTTCCAGAATTGAGGAATGAAAGAACAGCTGAAGTGATTTGGACAGAAATTTGGGGCCAACATTTTTGGTAAAAAATGGGTGGAACCCCATCGGGGCCTGGAGCTTTTAAGGGAGCCATTTGAAAAAGAGCTTTGTTAACCTCCCAAGCTTGGAAAGGGAGGTTTAAAGAAGCTCGCTGAGAATCAGAAAGAGTGGAATATGGGACAAAGGATTGAAGAGAATCTAAGGGAAAGAAAGAAGCAGAGGAGTAGAAAGATTTAAAATGCTGGTGAAATTCATTCCTAATGTCGGATTCATCTATCAAGACATCACCAGAGGAGGAGGTTAGCTGCCAGACATGGTTTCTGGCTCTCCGGGCTTTTGTCATTGAAAGAAAGAACTTGGTATTAGAATCTCCAAGGGCAAGCCAATGTTGTTTGGCTCGTTGGGCCCAAAACAACTCTTCCTGTTCCAAGAGAGAATCCAGTTCTTTTCTCAAAGACTTTTCAATATGAATGTTTGTAGGAGAGAGATTTTCAAGGAGACTACCTAACTGTGTTTGAATCATTTTGATTTTAACAGGAATGGAATCCTTCCTCTCTCGAGCCCAAAGCTTCAAGACTTTAATCATGATCTTATTACGAATAACAACACGAAAAAGAGGAGAACCAGGGAGAGGCATATTCCAAACGAAAACAATGATTTTCAAGGCTGTAGTGTTCTGAAGCCACCAAGCCTCAAATTTAGATGGGAAAGGAAAAAAGGATGACGGGGGAGAGGTAACAAAGGAAATAGGAGCATGATCAGACCTCTACTGTTTTGTGCACATTTTGAAAACATGAATGTACCATGCCATTTTCCCTCTGAAATTACGATTGGTGAAGCTACTGGAACTAGACTCAAAGCGTCACGTTTTGGACCATTTACGGTGCTTAATTTATAGCCTCAAAGAGGTAATTACTAATTACTCTTCCCTTGTGTTTTTTGGAAAGTCACATTTTGATTTTTGGAAGGCCATGCAAAGCAAAACAACCGGGGTCTTGTTGGTTTGCAAGTTTTGAGTATTTTAGCTTTGGTAGTGGGTGGAAAGAGAAATAAGGTAATGATTGGAGAGAGATAAAGAGAGAAATGAAAGTAATATGGAGTAATTGAAAAAATAGAGTAATAATTGGAGAAAGATATAGGGTAATGATTAAAAAACAAAGTTAAGTATAGAAACGAACAAAGCCAAGATCATTCAGTACTGATTATGAGGCCACAAAAAAGAATAGTATTCTTTGTTTTGGTTAGACGGAAAACCGCAAAAGTGTAATCGAGTCAGCTTTATCTGAGCCGTTCATGTATACTTTAAGAGTATTTTCTTTGCCAATTTTCTTTGTCCCTAGTACTCCTCTTTGGTAAATGTTGTGAGGGAGATTTTATGGATAATAAGCGGAGATGGAGAGACAGAGAGATGCGGTTCGAAATGGAGAGACAAAATAATTGAAAATTGTACTGAAAGTGGGGTACTAGTTCGAGGAATCCCAAACGACGACAAGTTAACCTTAACGAAATTTTTAGAGGACCCTTAGGGGGTGTTTTCGGTAGTAAAAATTTTGTAGATTTTTATTTATGGTTGAGAAGTTGTTAGATGCTTCCGGTAATGAATAAGTTATTGAGAAGTCTCAAGTTATTTCTGGTAGTAAATAAGTTTTTGATAGGTTTGTGAGAAGAGTTACTATAACAAAAATAATTTTTGTTGACAACTTTTTTGTTAGTGAAAACGATATAGTAAAATGCTAAATTTTTTTTGTTAATAAAAATGAAATAATAAAATGTATTAAGTTTTTAATATTTTTTGTTAGTAAATAACGGGGCCTTATCATGAGTTTGTCTCTATAGTATCAATTTGGTGTGGACGTCATTTTTGCTTGAAGGA